>RPFO01002102.1:0-217500 GCA_009746045.1 Mesostigma viride | reverse complement strand
CACCACCTCCGTCGCCACCGCCACCAACATCTTCGTCACCGTCACCACAGTCGTCTCCTCCACCACCACCACCGCCGCCACCAACTTCCATACCAGGGCCACCTCCTGCTTCCCCTCCACCAAGCAATGGGTGTTTGCTGCCCCCTCGAAACGTTAGCCTGGATGCGGGAAGTGACGGCCAGCCCATGACGCCTACCGCATGGTCCAAGGCCGTGGACATCTCCAAGTTTGACCCTGCGCTGGGAGCGCTGGTCAGTGTGAGGGTCACACTGAATGGGACCGTCTCTGGTTCTGCTCGCTACGAGAGAACTGCGAACGAGGGCACAGAATTGATCACGTTGCTCATTGCAGCAGAGGTGGCCCTCCTGTCGGAAGTGGGGTCCCGTGTGCTGGCTGTGTCCGAGCCGGTGCGCTTGATCCAGGACTTGGCCACCGAGTACGACGGTGTCTTGGACTTTGACGGCCCGTCTGGCGGAGGATTTACCGGAGGATCTGCGTGGCAGCAGACCGTGACAAGCCTGACCAGCCCCGCAGATGTGGCGCTGTTTGTGGGCACAGGCAAGCTGCAGACACCACTGCGGGCTAGGGGGACGGCTAGATCCCAAAGCACTGGCAACATGGTTGAGCAGTTCTCAACATCCGCACAGGCGGTGGTTGCGATTCAGTACTTTTACCTGGTGTCAGGATGTGCCCCCCAAACGCCACCACCATCACCCTCACCGCCCCCTCCACCATTACCGCTGGCATCACTACCACCACCATCATCCCCTCCACCGTCCCCGCCCTTATCATCGCCACCACCTCCGTCGCCACCGCCAACACCATCACCGTCACCGTCACCATCACCGTCACCATCACCACCGCCGCCACCACCACCGCCGCTAGCATCATCTCTTCCACCATCACCTCCACCACCACCACCGCCGCCACCAACTTCCATACCAGGGCCACCTCCTGCTTCCCCTCCACCAAGCAATGGGTGTTTGCTGCCCCCTCGAAACGTTAGCCTGGATGCGGGAAGTGACGGCCAGCCCATGACGCCTACCGCATGGTCCAAGGCCCTGGACATCTCCAAGTTTGACCCTGCGCTGGGAGCGCTGGTCAGTGTGAGGGTCACACTGAATGGGACCGTCTCTGGTTCTGCTCGCTACGAGAGAACTGCGATCGAGGGCACAGAATTGATCACGTTGCTCATTGCAGCAGAGGTGGCCCTCCTGTCAGAGGTGGGGTCCCGTGTGCTGGCTGTGTCCGAGCCAGTGCGCTTGATCCAGGACTTGGCCACCCAGTACGACGGTGTCTTGGACTTTGACGGCCCGTCTGGCGGAGGATTTACCGGAGGATCTGCGTGGCAGCAGACCGTGACAAGCCTGACCAGCCCCGCAGATGTGGCGCTGTTTGTGGGCACAGGCAAGCTGCAGACACCACTGCGGGCTAGGGGGACGGCTAGATCCCAAAGCACTGGCAACATGGTTGAGCAGTTCTCAACATCCGCACAGGCGGTGGTTGCGATTCAGTACTTTTACCTGCTGTCAGGATGTGCCCCCCAAACGCCACCACCATCACCCTCACCGCCCCCTCCACCATTACCGCTGGCATCACTACCACCACCATCATCCCCTCCACCGTCCCCGCCCTTATCATCGCCACCACCTCCGTCGCCACCGCCAACACCATCACCGTCACCGTCACCATCACCGTCACCATCACCACCGCCGCCACCACCACCGCCGCTAGCATCATCTCTTCCACCATCACCTCCACCACCACCACCGCCGCCACCAACTTCCATACCAGGGCCACCTCCTGCTTCCCCTCCACCAAGCAATGGGTGTTTGTTGCCCCCTCGAAACGTTAGCCTGGATGCGGGCAGTGACGGCCAGCCCATGACGCCTACCGCATGGTCCAAGGCCGTGGACATCTCCAAGTTTGACCCTGCGCTGGGAGTGCTGGTCAGTGTGAGGGTCACACTGAATGGGACCGTCTCTGGTTCTGCTCGCTACGAGAGAACTGCGAACGAGGGCACAGAATTGATCACGTTGCTCATTGCAGCAGAGGTGGCCCTCCTGTCGGAAGTGGGGTCCCGTGTGCTGGCTGTATCCGAGCCGGTGCGCTTGATCCAGGACTTGGCCACCCAGTACGACGGTGTCTTGGACTTTGACGGCCCGTCCGGCGGAGGATTTACCGGAGGATCTGCATGGCAGCAGACCGTGACAAGCCTGACCAGCCCCGCGGATGTGGCGCTGTTTGTGGGCACAGGCAAGCTGCAGACACCACTGCGGGCTAGGGGGACGGCTAGATCCCAAAGCACTGGCAACATGGTTGAGCAGTTCTCAACATCCGCACAGGCGGTGGTTGCGATTCAGTACTTTTACCTGGTGTCAGGATGTGCCCCCCAAACGCCACCACCATCACCCTCACCGCCCCCTCCACCATTACCGCTGGCATCACCACCACCATCATCCCCTCCACCGTCCCCGCCCTTATCATTGCCACCACCTCCGTCGCCACCGCCAACACCATCACCGTCACCGTCACCATCACCGTCACCATCACCACCGCCGCCACCACCACCGCCGCTAGCATCATCTCTTCCACCATCACCTCCACCACCACCACCGCCCCCACCAACTTCCATACCAGGGCCACCTCCTGCTTCCCCTCCACCAAGCAATGGGTGTTTGCTGCCCCCTCGAAACGTTAGCCTGGATGCGGGAAGTGACGGCCAGCCCATGACGCCTACCGCATGGTCCAAGGCCGTGGACATCTCCAAGTTTGACCCTGCGCTGGGAGCGCTGGTCAGTGTGAGGGTCACACTGAATGGGACCGTCTCTGGTTCTGCTCGCTACGAGAGAACTGCGATCGAGGGCACAGAATTGATCACGTTGCTCATTGCAGCAGAGGTGGCCCTCCTGTCAGAGGTGGGGTCCCGTGTGCTGGCTGTGTCCGAGCCAGTGCGCTTGATCCAGGACTTGGCCACCCAGTACGACGGTGTCTTGGACTTTGACGGCCCGTCCGGCGGAGGATTTACCGGAGGATCTGCGTGGCAGCAGACCGTGACAAGCCTGACCAGCCCCGCAGATGTGGCGCTGTTTGTGGGCACAGGCAAGCTGCAGACACCACTGCGGGCTAGGGGGACGGCTAGATCCCAAAGCACTGGCAACATGGTTGAGCAGTTCTCAACATCCGCACAGGCGGTGGTTGCGATTCAGTACTTTTACCTGGTGTCAGGATGTGCCCCCCAAACGCCACCACCATCACCCTCACCGCCCCCTCCACCATTACCGCTGGCATCACTACCACCATCATCCCCTCCACCGTCCCCGCCCTTATCATCGCCACCACCTCCGTCGCCACCGCCAACACCATCACCGTCACCGTCACCATCACGGTCACCATCACCACCGCCGCCACCACCACCGCCGCTAGCATCATCTCTTCCACCATCACCTCCACCACCACCACCGCCGCCACCAACTTCCATACCAGGGCCACCTCCTGCTTCCCCTCCACCAAGCAATGGGTGTTTGCTGCCCCCTCGAAACGTTAGCCTGGATGCGGGCAGTGACGGCCAGCCCATGACGCCTACCGCATGGTCCAAGGCCGTGGACATCTCCAAGTTTGACCCTGCGCTGGGAGCGCTGGTCAGTGTGAGGGTCACACTGAATGGGACCGTCTCTGGTTCTGCTCGCTACGAGAGAACTGCGATCGAGGGCACAGAATTGATCACGTTGCTCATTGGAGCAGAGGTGGCCCTCCTGTCGGAAGTGGGGTCCCGTGTGCTGGCTGTGTCCGAGCCGGTGCGCTTGATCCAGGACTTGGCCACCCAGTACGACGGTGTCTTGGACTTTGACGGCCCGTCCGGCGGAGTATTTACCGAAGGATCTGCGTGGCAGCAGACCGTGACAAGCCTGACCAGCCCCGTGGATGTGGCGCTGTTTGTGGGCACAGGCAAGCTGCAGACACCACTGCTGGCCAGGTCGACATCCGGATTGCAAGGCGTTGGCAACATCGTTGAGAAGTTCTCAACATCCGCACAGGCGGTGGTTGCGATTCAGTACTTTTACCTGGTGTCAGGATGTGCCCCCCAAACGCCACCACCATCACCCTCACCGCCCCCTCCACCATTACCGCTGGCATCCAAACCACCACCATCATCCCCTCCACCGTCCCCGCCTTTCTCATCGCCACCATTACCACCATCACCGCCACCGCCGCTGCCACCACCACCGCCACCACCGCTACCATCATCTCCGCCACCATCACCTCCACCACCACCATCGCCGCCACCAACTTCCATACCAGGGCCACCTCCTGCTTCTCCTCCACCAACCAATGAGTGTGCGCTGCCCCCGCGAAACCTGGATGCGGGGAGTGACGGCCAGCCCATGACGCCTACCGCATGGTCCAAGGCCCTGGACATCTCCAAGTTTGACCCTGCGCTGGGAGCGCTGGTCAGTGTGAGGGTCACACTGAATGGGACCGTCTCTGGTTCTGCTCGCTACGAGAGAACTGCGGGCGAGGGCCCGGCCTTTGTCACGCTGCTCATCAAAGCGGAGTTGGCCCTCCTGTCGGAGGTGGGGTTCCGTGTGCTGGCTGTGTCCGAGCCAGTGCGCTTGATCCAGGACTTGGCCACCGAGTACGACGGTGTCTTGGACTTTGACGGCCCGTCCGGCGGAGGATTTACCGGA
The DNA here is from genome assembly GCA_009746045.1 of Mesostigma viride. Classification (NCBI taxonomy): domain Eukaryota; kingdom Viridiplantae; phylum Streptophyta; class Mesostigmatophyceae; order Mesostigmatales; family Mesostigmataceae; genus Mesostigma; species Mesostigma viride. The sequence goes on along the minus strand of RPFO01002102.1, from coordinate 212,812 downwards.
GGATCTGCGTGGCAGCAGACCGTGACAAGCCTGACCAGCCCCGCGGATGTGGCGCTGTTTGTGGGCACAGGCAAGCTGCAGACACCACTGCGGGCCAGGTCGACGTCTGGATCGCAGGGCACTGGCAACATCATTCAGGCCTTTACCGTGTCGGCGGAGGCGGTGGTTGCGGTTCAGTACCTTTACATCGCGCCCGGATGTGCGCCCCCAACGCCATCGACCTCACCGCCACCGTCACCTCCACCGGTACCGCTGGCATCACTACCGCCACCATCATCCCCTCCACCGTCCCCGCCTTTATCATTGCCACCATTACCACCATCACCACCACCGCCGCTGCCACCACCACCGCCACCACCGCTACCATCATCTCTGCCACCATCACCGTCACCATCACCATCACCGTCACCATCACCACCGCCGCCACCACCACCGCCGCTAGCATCATCTCTTCCACCATCACCTCCACCACCACCACCGCCGCCACCAACTTCCATACCAGGGCCACCTCCTGCTTCTCCTCCACCAACCAATGAGTGTGCGCCTCCGCGAAACCTGGATGCGGGGAGTGACGGCCAGCCCATGACGCCTACCGCATGGTCCAAGGCCCTGGACATCTCCAAGTTTGACCCTGCGCTGGGAGCGCTGGTCAGTGTGAGGGTCACACTGAATGGGACCGTCTCTGGTTCTGCTCGCTACGAGAGAACTGCGGGCGAGGGCCCGGCCTTTGTCACGCTGCTCATCAAAGCGGAGTTGGCCCTCCTGTCGGAGGTGGGGTTCCGTGTGCTGGCTGTGTCCGAGCCGGTGCGCTTGATCCAGGACTTGGCCACCGAGTACGACGGTGTCTTGGACTTTGACGGCCCGTCCGGCGGAGGATTTACCGGAGGATCTGCGTGGCAGCAGACCGTGACAAGCCTGACCAGCCCCGCGGATGTGGCGCTGTTTGTGGGCACAGGCAAGCTGCAGACACCACTGCGGGCCAGGTCGACGTCTGGATCGCAGGGCGCTGGCAACATCATTCAGGCCTTTACCGTGTCGGCGGAGGCGGTGGTTGCGGTTCAGTACCTTTACATCGCGCCCGGATGTGCGCCCCCAACGCCATCGACCTCACCGCCACCGTCACCTCCACCGGTACCGCTGGCATCACTACCGCCACCATCATCCCCTCCACCGTCCCCGCCTTTATCATTGCCACCATTACCACCATCACCACCACCGCCGCTGCCACCACCACCGCCACCACCGCTACCATCATCTCTGCCACCATCACCGTCACCATCACCACCGCCGCCACCACCACCGCCGCTAGCATCATCTCTTCCACCATCACCTCCACCACCACCACCGCCGCCACCAACTTCCATACCAGGGCCACCTCCTGCTTCTCCTCCACCAACCAATGAGTGTGCGCTGCCCCCGCGAAACCTGGATGCGGGGAGTGACGGCCAGCCCATGACGCCTACCGCATGGTCCAAGGCCCTGGACATCTCCAAGTTTGACCCTGCGCTGGGAGCGCTGGTCAGTGTGAGGGTCACACTGAATGGGACCGTCTCTGGTTCTGCTCGCTACGAGAGAACTGCGGGCGAGGGCCCGGCCTTTGTCACGCTGCTCATCAAAGCGGAGGTGGCCCTCCTGTCGGAGGTGGGGTTCCGTGTGCTGGCTGTGTCCGAGCCGGTGCGCTTGATCCAGGACTTGGCCACCGAGTACGACGGTGTCTTGGACTTTGACGGCCCGTCCGGCGGAGGATTTACCGGAGGATCTGCGTGGCAGCAGACCGTGACAAGCCTGACCAGCCCCGCGGATGTGGCGCTGTTTGTGGGCACAGGCAAGCTGCAGACACCACTGCGGGCCAGGTCGACGTCTGGATCGCAGGGCGCTGGCTACATCATTCAGGCCTTTACCGTGTCGGCGGAGGCGGTGGTTGCGGTTCAGTACTTTTACATCGCGCCCGGATGTGCGCCCCCACCGCCATCGACCTCACCGCCACCGTCACCTCCTCCATTCGTACCAGGTACACCTCTGGAAGAATCACCGCTGCCATTATTACCACCAATGATCACCAGCAGAGTCTGCATATCCTGCACCCATTTTTCATGATCGCAATGCCAAACTAGCTGGCACCATTAACCATTTGTTGGAGATTTGAAAGGTCCTTTTCATATGCATGTCGGTTATAGATAGTTAACCTTCTGTTCCCTGCAGATAGATGCTATATATGTGTAGATCTCTCGCCTCCGAAATTAATCACAATCAATAAATGGACCGCTGGAGGGAGGGAGGGAGGGAGGGAGGGAGGGAGGGAGGGAGGGAGGGAGGAGGGAGGGAGGGAGGGAGGGAGGGAGGAGGGAGGAGGGAGGGAGGGAGGGAGGGAGGGAGGGAGGGAGGGAGGGAGGGAGGGAAGGCTAGCTGGCTGGCGGGCGAGCAGGCGGTCAAGGCTGGCGGGCTAGCGGGCTGGGTGGCTGGGTGGCTGCCCGGCCAGCCATATGCATGTGGCAAGTGATGGCATGCATGAGGCAGTTGCGAGCACAGCTACCTAGGACTCAAGGTGAACCTTATTACGTAGACACTTATAAACGTTGTTATGTAGAAGTAGAGGAAAGGTATCTTTCCCCTACAGCTTTGGCAGCACAACGCCGCCTTTACCAATCCCACTGATAGCAACAATGCTGCCTCTCTCCATCCTTGGGATTTTATTTTGATTAGGGTCCAGTCAAGTGATTTTGAGCATGCTGCTGTGGCATACTCTATTAGCACGCTGCTGTGGCATCCTCTATTAGCATGCTGCTGTGGCATTCTCTATTAGCATGCTGCTGTGGCACTCCCCGTTAGCACGCTGTTGTTGCATACTCTATTAGCATGCTGCTGTGGCATTCTCTATTAGCATGCTGCTGTGGCACTCCCCATTAGCACGCTGTTGTTGCATACTCTATTAGCATGCTGCTGTGGCATACTCTATTAGCACGCTGTTGTTGCATAGTTGTTGGGCATACTCTATTAGCCGCTCTTGTAGCATACTCTATTAGCATGGTGTTGTAGCACTCTTCGTTAGCACGCGGTTGTTGCATACTCTATTAGCACGCTGTTGTGTCATTCTCTATTAGCGTGCTGTTGTTGCATCCTCTATTAGCATGCTGCTGTGGCATACTCTATTAGCATGCTGCTGTGGCACTCCCCGTTAGCACGCTGTTGTTGCATACTCTATTAGCATGCTGCTGTGGCATTCTCTATTAGCATGCTGCTGTGGCACTCCCCATTAGCACGCTGTTGTTGCATACTCTATTAGCATGCTGCTGTGGCATACTCTATTAGCACGCTGTTGTTGCATAGTTGTTGGGCATACTCTATTAGCCGCTCTTGTAGCATACTCTATTAGCATGGTGTTGTAGCACTCTTCGTTAGCACGCGGTTGTTGCATACTCTATTAGCACGCTGTTGTGTCATTCTCTATTAGCATGCTGTTGTTGCATCCTCTATTAGCATGCTGCTGTGGCATACTCTATTAGCATGCTGCTGTGGCACTCCCCATTAGCACACTGTTGTTGCATTCTCTATCAGCATGCTGTTGTAGTGGCATCTTTCCACGTGCAGCCGTGCACGAGTGATGGGTGTATCCATCATGGCGCCACTCCAGTAGGGATGCTGTCATTTGCTTCAAGGCGCATGATGCCGTTCCGGTACAAGTCCCATCCGTGACTATCATTAAGCTGACCACGGGTTGCTCCATGAGGATGCCATGTTCTCAACTTAAATTCTGTTTGGTCATAGTCCCATTTATTACTACCATCTAACATGGCATATCCAATATCTTGGCACATACACACTATCTCAATACTGTCCCCCTACCCCTGCAGGTGACTTTCTCAACCCCCGCACCCTGGCCTACAGTGAGCTTGGCTTTTTCGGCGTCCCTGCAGGCCCTGCCCTCGCTGTGGGGCCCAACCATCTCATCACCGTCGTGAGTTCTTCATTCGGGCGGTCAATCTACCGGGTGTACGTCAAAGAGCCCTGGCTGCAAATCAAGCAGTCCTTCCTGACCCATTTCCACCGCTCCAACACCATCTGCCGCACAGGCCCCTTCGTGGGCGCCCCCAACACCCTATACGACCACCTGGCAGACCGCTGGCTGATTATGGAGCTGGCGCGTAATGCCACGGGCAGCTATTTTCTATGCTTGGTAGTGTCTCTATCTAGCTTACCCTATGGTCTGCTGTACCGTGGGTTTGCCATCACACTGCCTGCCAACCCAGGGGAAATAGCCATTTCTCTTATGCCAGACGCCTACTACATTGGGACCAGTGAGAACCCGCCGGCTGTGTATGCCTTGGACCGGGCACGGTATTTGGCAGGGGGCACAGCCCGCCCATTGGCCAGGCTGCAGGCACCAGCGTTGCCGGGCCTTGCGCTGCAGGGCCTGATGCCGGGGCACCTGGCCGGCAGCCCCAGGGCAGGATCTTCCTGCGGGCTGTTCGCTCGCCCGGTGGATGACGAGATGCATTTGCAATCGCCGGATTCCACGGCAGATTTCGTGGAGGTGTGGGAGATGTGCCCCAGCTTTGACAACGCCACCGCGGCTCGATTGACTCGGCTGGCCAACGTAAGGGTGTCAGAGTTTGGTTCTAGCATCTGCGGCAGCAGTGCGGACACCCCTTGTTTCCTGCAGCCGGGGAGCACCACGCGGTTGACCAGCTACCACGCCGGCATGCCGTCGCAGCTGGTCTATCGCCGCATTGATGACCTCGAGTCGCTTCTGGCAACGTTCACGGTGGATGGGGGAAGTGACAGGGTGAGTGGTGGCAGGTTTTGGAGGTGTGTATAGGTTTAAATGAGACTTCCATGCTATGGAACTGTGCGGATGTGTGGGCTTTATCAATTAATACATCGGGGGGTATGCAAGCCTGGAATGTGTGCATGGGACATGTTTTTTGTCAGTTCAAACAATCTACAGCGTAGGTTATATAAAATATAGGTATACAAGCAGTAATATAGCAGCATGTATCGGTAATACAATGTAGGTCCTGAAGGTCGTGTGCTACCATGCTTTTCTGGTTCCTTCCGTCAATTCTTCCACCCATCTATGCAGGGCGCCGTCATGTGGGTGGAGCTGCGGCGAGCCATGGATGCATCCAGTGGCGCACTGGGGCCCTGGGTGCTTGTACAGGATGGCATCACGCCCTCTGACGGCAAGAACCGCTGGCACGGCAGTGCAGCCATGGACCGGTCGGGCGATATCGCCCTGGGCTACTCGCTGATGGATGCCACCAATGGCACGTTTGCCAGCCTGTACTACACTGGCCGAGATGCGCTCGCGCCCAATGGGACCATGCCCAGCCCAGAGACGCTGCTGGTGGCCGGCACGTCGGCAGCCACTACGTCCAGCTTTGGTGGTCGCAGTGCCATGGCGGTGGACCCCGTGGACGGCTGCAGGTTCTATTTCCTGGGACCCTGGGAGACGACGGCGAGACGCTCTGCCACCTACCTGGGCGCATTCAACTTCACGCGGTGCACAGGCAAGTGTTCAGCCAGTTGGTAGGAGAAAACTACCTGTGATCTTGGGCATGTACCTAAGGAATGCAAGCTAGTAGTCAACTGTTGAACTATGATGACAGTGGAGGCTATTGCCCCTGAGGATAGCCGCTGCACTACCGCCTCTTCTGCCATTACAGTAGAGGACAGCTCAGATGACGATTATATCCCCATCTAGTACTGTATGGTTGGGGTATGATGCAGACGATATTTGTTTAACTTTCGTGCAATTATTTTTCTAATCAAAATGAGCATGGTACTCCGTGGCATGCCTATGCGCATGACACGCAAGTACTTATACTTATGATGACAGTGTGGCACTTGAATGGTATAATTAAGTGTGCGTAGTATACTAGAATAAAGCCCTTGTGCAGCACACTATAGTAAAGTGTGCGTAGTATACTAGGATAAAGCCTTTGTGCGGCACACTATTGCGTCTGATTTGAAATCAGATGAACCTTTTTAGGTTCCGAGGGTTCGAATCCCTCCTCCGATTATAATAAAGTGTGCGTAGTATACTAGAAATGCAAAGAATTGGTAAATGGTGTGTTGCAGGCATGAAGTCTGGTAGGACTCAATTCAAGATTGCTGGTTAAGCGCTGGATGTTTGTCGACCTCTTGGTGCTAACCATTGCACCACTGCACATGCTGTCGATTTTTACATCTTGGATGCCTTCTGCAGAATCTGCCGAGTGCTTGCTAAACACGGATTGTGACGATGGCCAGTTCTGCACCCTTGACAAGTGCCGCAACGGGCAATGTGTCAGCGAGCCAGATCCTCTGCTCTGTCGCTTCGGGGAAATTTGTGATGAGGAGGCCAATATCTGCATAGTGCCTTGATGCTGAAGGTAGTATAGATCATTGTTAGTTGTTTTTCTGGCCTGCGCTGTGGCACATCCTCGCTCGTTTCCTGATTCCCTCCCCCCTCATTGCTGTCATGAGCAAAATTTTCGAAGGGTCACCTCGGTGCGCACTTCGTACGGCCGGGTCCACGCCTTCATACCCTCTCCAAAAGGGTGTGTTGCAGCGTTGCGTGCTCTCGCCCTACCTGTTCATTATTGTGGTTGAATACGTAATGATTCAGGCGCGGAAGCGGTTTGCTCGCATTGTGGGTAGGGAACCCGGGGTGACGGTCGCCAGCCGGTACTGGCACGGGAGGGATGACACGGAGATGGCTGGCGGCAATTATTTACGCAGACGACACCACCCTCTTTGCCGGGCACGGGGGCATCATTGTACAGACATGGCTAGACTCCCTGGCTATTGAGGCCCAGTGGTAGGGCTCGTGATCAGCAAGAAGATGCAGGTCGTGGTGGTCAGGCTCGCCCGCTCACCAGACCTCTTCCTCCTCGATGGCTCCCGTGTCAAGCAGCCTGCTGGGCATGCAGTTTGCTCCCCAGCTGCGCAGACGACATTGACCATCGCATCTCCCTTGCCTGGCACGCTCTCCACGAGTACTGAGCTCTCTGGCGCGAGCCCCGGGCAAACTTGAGAAGCAGGACCTGTTCAAGGTCCTGGTCCTCCCGGTTCTCATGTACGGCGCCAAGATGTGGACCCTCACAGCCGCACCCGAGACCAAGCTTGGCGGCGCGGTCACCAACATGCTGCGGTCTATCTTTCGCGTAGGCTATGCCGCACGCATTCACTTCTAAGGACACTTCTAAGGAGGACTTGTCCCTGGGCATGCCGCTTATCACTAGCACTATCAAGCAGTGCAGATTGCTACTAGCAGGGCATTTAGCTCGTACGGACCAGATTGACACTTATCGTGGACAAGCCGCGAGGTTGCGGCCCGCTCAGCCTGGCAGGCACATTCTCGCATGAACTGGCCCCTGGCAGCAACGTTAGACGCCGTCAGGCCTGCACGTTCAAGGAGCAACTAGTAGAAGACATTGGGGGCTCAGGCCTCTCCGCACGCGGCCGGAGTCATGCCAGGTGAGGGCAAAGCGCCCTAACCTCACGGGCTTGGTGCCAGCTAGGTGTTACGGCCCTTATTCTTGTTTGGGCGTAACAATTCCTAAAATAAATTAGTTTGGTCAGTCGAAAGTCATTTTGATATTGTTTGAGACTTTCGATAGCTATTATGTTAGACTCTTATGTTCGACATCCCTGTGCTACCCTAGACGTGACTGGCTCACACCCGGGCAGCCTCCTGGTTTGTCTGTAATAATAATGGAGGCAGATGGTACGCAAGGACAGATCTATGGCAAGTAGTGATTCAAAGGAGACCACCCCCACGACTGTGGGGGCTCCGCGTGTGAGGTCCCGCGTATGGCATTCATAGCGATTCGGGCCGTGGTGCCCACACCCCTGTAACTAGGACCTAGATAGCTTACATCATCCATTCCATGCAGGAAGTAGCCCAGAATGTATCAAAAGCCATATGCCCCTTCTCTGGGATATGTGCTACATATACTCCCAACGGAGTTATGTTCCTAATTAATCCATTCCATCCCATGTTCCCCTCCCACTGCAAGGACTTATGCTCACGGGACGCAGTCACATGTCTATTAATTAATTAATTATGTTAGATTCGGGGACTTGGCCGAGTTATTCCATCATTCAGGGTACCGGCACCGCCCTGCCCAGCAAATATCGCTGTTGCAATATACGAGAATGCTCATAACTTTTGACTCCGGCCATGAAATTTCATCGGGTTGGTTGCATTAGACTCGTCTTTTGAAGACGAACACGCTGATATAATTTTCTACAGCTATCGCTCAATATTTCCGAAGATGGGAGCATGCCACGAGCCACGCGCCACGAGGTAGCCATGGCTGTCGGAGCTCATAACTTTCACGTTTGAGCACCGAATTTAGCCGTGAATATCACAATCGCTTCGTCTTTCTAAGACGCACATGCTGATATAATTTTCCGACGCTATTACGCAATATTCCACGGTTTACGGTGCGCCGAGAGCTCTATGGATGCCGAGAATGCTCATAACTTTTGATTCCGGGCATGAAATTGGTCGGGTAAATTGCTACAGACTCGCTTTTTGATGACGAACACGCTGATCTAATTTTTGGCAGCCATCGCCCAGGATTTTGAAAGTTATCGCCGGCGGCCTGCCCAGCAGATATCGCTATTTTTCTGCACGTTATGGCGGCACCACGCACGTGAGCCGTGCGCCTGCGCCCCCTGCCATCGTCTAGGTGCTATTAAACGTAGCCATGGAGGCCCCCGCATCGTCTTCAGTTCTTGCTGCCGAGTCTCTCGAGGACAAACTTGCTGCAAACAAAATCGCCACCGACATTGCCGCGGCCAAGAAAGCCGCTAACAAGCGCACCAAGACTTCGGCAGCGACTTCGGAAGCAACTCCGATAGCGGTTGAAACCTCCTTGCCGGACTCCATTTCTTCCTCATTCTACATGCCAGTCGCACGTTTGAGCCTGGACGACATCGCTGCCTTCCTTGGCTTCAGCGACGCCGAGGTGCGACGCGTGCTGCAGCTCCGCTACGAACACAACGCCCCGATTCGCCACCCTCGCACCGGCCAGGTTATGGACGCTCCTTCGGATACCATTGATGATTTGGAGCCCAAGGATTGCCGTCTTGCATGTCTTATTTCGTGCTGCTCTGAACTTGTCGAGCTGCCGGCGACACCCATCGCCAGGCCAGCCCCCGCGACCGACACTACCGTGCCGCTGCAGGACCTCGCACAGTCTTTTACGACCGTGCAGGGCGACATTAAGGTCCTGAAGGAGACGATGCTGGAGCTGAAGAAAGCCATGGCAGCCCCTGCCAAAACTACCACGTTTGCCGATGTCACCGGCAAGCAATTGACCACCATTGTTCAACAGGCGGCCAAGTCTGCAGCTACCGCTGCGGTCACCCAGAATGCAGTGCAGCAACGCCAACGCAATATGGTAATCAAAGGCTTCCAGAAAGGCGCGGCAGCACAGGAGACAGCACACTCACTTGCCGAGGAGCTGCGCGGCCCAGCGTTTCTGGGGAAGCTGCAGCTCCAGAACCGTGTTGCCATTGAACGTGCCATTCGGCTGCCAGGCCCTCTGGGCCTGGTCGTCGTCACCATGGCCTCCATGCACGACAAACGCCTCGTGCTGGGAGCACGTCGTCTGCTCCAACGCGATGACTTCAGCCTCGACGAGGACTACACGACGGCTCAACTGAAGGCGAGGAGCGCGGTGTGGAACAGCACCATCGTCCAGGAGACCAAGAAGCAAGAGACCAAGGGTAAGCGCATTAAGTTGCGTCTGCTTCAGGATGGCTCCTTTGCAGCATTCTTTGATGGGCACAGGATTACAGGTGTTCCGATTAACACCCCCGGAGCGGAGTCTCGTCAGGCGTCTAGCCAGAAGGGTGCTGCCTCTGTTGGTAGACAGTAGGTAGACAACCTTCCTCGTCGGCTCGCGGCTAACAGGCTTCGGGGACAGCCTCTAAATAGTCCCGTTCCACTACCATGCATCGACCTAACAGTCGACTGAGACACATGGTGGTGCCGGTATCTCGGGCCAGAACGACAGCTCTCAGCAGCAAGATTAGCAACACCCAACGCATGCTAGATTTCCTACGCCTCTGCGTTGCGCAAGCATCCCCGAATACCCAGAGCAGGCGGCAGGCTCGCATCCTACGCTTGCAGGACAAAATAAATGCGATGAAAAGCACTATTTCTACCGCTTCCCTTCCCCCCTCCGTTTCACCCCCACCTCCACCCCCCGCCGCATCCACCCCCATCACCCATCGTCGTCCTCCCCTGGTGGGCCAGCAGGCATCCTTGGCCCTTGCCACTTTTAACACCCGCACATTGCTAGATGACGACCATAGCTGCCGGGTAGAGGAGCTAGTCGCATTCTGCATTGAGCATCGTGTGTCTATATTAGGCGTCCAGGAACACCGCCGCACGGTGCCACTTGGCATGGTGAGCACTGATCGCTTGGCGGGTGGCTGGCGGTTTTTCTTCGCTGGCAGCGGTACGTCTGGCCAAGGTGGTGTTGGTCTTTTGTGTTCGCCGCTGGCAGTTGCTAGCCTCAGCACGCTTAAGTTTCTAACGCCACGCCTTATGGTAGCACACTTCACCTCCGTCGAGGGGCGGTCTAAACACCACCTCACGGTGGGGGTGGGCTACGCACCCCATAGTGGTCTACCTGCGTTGGAACGCCAGAAGTTCTTCGAGGACTTGCATAGCCTTGAGGGGGCCACCCCGGCCCGCCACTTTTTGGTTATGCTGCTAGACGCCAATGCCACGCTCCCCGTGGGTACTGCTGGCAGTCGCTTTGCGCCTGCTGACACTGCTGCTAATGACAACACTCCCCTGTTTTCTGCCTTTTTGCGGGATAGCGGGATGGTTGCTGTCAACTGCCACTTCCAACGTCCCTCCCAGGACTTGGTCACTTTTCGTGGCCCTAACGGCCGTCAGGCCTGTCTGGACTACGTGGTGGTACGGCAGCCCAGGTGTACCTCGGTTCTGGACACCCGAGTGTTTGACACGCCCACGGTGTGCTCTGACCACCGGTTGGTGCGCGCGACCCTTCGGCTCCGGTTCCACGTCCCCGCGCGCCGCGCCCCAGTGGTCCGCCCTGACTGGTCTGCTCTACGTCCGGTCAAGGGAGATCCTGAGGACTGGACGGACGCCGAGCACGAGCGGAACTGGTGCCGACGGAAGTACCTGTCGGCACTGGACGCCCGGGCGGACGTCGACGAGCTGGACAAGGGTGCCCCCAACGCAGCCATTTTTGCGGGCTTTGCGGCCCGTGCCCCGTTGCTGGCGGCCCGGCACCTGCCGGTCCACATCACCTAAAATCGGTCCGTCCGGTTACATGAGATCCTGGGAATTTTGGCGCGAACGCGTCGCGTTGAGGACGACGGGACCAGAAAAATTCCACCTCGCATGGCTGACGACCCTATGTCCGCCGAAATATCAGTCATAAGTCAATTATGCATGTTAAGTCGCTGCGATGGATGCAAACGACGCGTAAACTCTCCTGCTTTGCGATGATGCATGGTAGATATTATTCGCGTATGTTCATGCGTCAAAATAATTCGCAAACTGAGACGCTGTTTTTTTGTGTCGGCCAGATCTGGAATTGGCAGCGAAAATGCATGTTTATTAATTGTGGGGGAAACTTTTTTGTTGGAAGCTCACAATTCCCAAAAGGTCGAATCCGAATGGGCTTCAAGTCTACTTTCACGAGCGCTAATCAGTTTTTCGAGAAACGAATCACATTTTCCAGGCTGTCGCATTACCTGCCGGCAGGTCAGATTTTGCTGTTTTCAGTGACGTTTACGACCGTCCTTGCTTGATGCGTTTCTTCCTTTTTTTCGGCTCACGGCATGGCGGGGCTTGTTCCAACATGCCTGCGGAGGTGTAAGCTGTGTAGCCATGATTTAAAAGTCACATATTGCTCTCGCGCCACCATCTGTTACTGCTCGACACTGCAAGAAACACTGGTTGCCTGCTCGCAACGCAAGCACAAGCACGACAACGGTGCCCTAATCCACATCCAGGCGTGTATTTCCGAGAAAAACTTCAGGCTTTTGTCGCGGCATACCTTCGGTGTTCCAAGCCGTTCACCGCTCCCCGAAATAGTCTTATGACTCGCTTTTAAAGCATTGTGGGTTCGCGTCCGCCATCTCCGCCGGGTGCTGACACGAGATGTTCGCGCTGAACCTGGACTGCAAGGTCGCCCGCTACCGGTTAGCTGTACGTATTTAGCAAGCTCTGGATGATATTGTCATGGTTTTGGTGCAGGAAGGTGCTGTGGGGGGGTCTATCTCACCTCTTTACCTAGCTTTCCTCCTCCTAGCTTGACAGCTAAGTTTGCATCAGGAAGTCATGCTTGTTGACAAAGCTCGATGGATGTAAACCTTGGGATGTGCTGTGAAGGTGTTAGCATGCTTGCTTGAAGAATTGAATGCGTATGTGTGCAAGCAATCGACATTTTTTTTAAGGGCAGTAGGTAGCAGCCACGTTCTTATTCAATTGTGTCAGGACGTCTATGTTGCCTTTACTGCACTCTGTCCTAGAGGAGTTTGATGCCACTGTAGATGACTATGACCAGTGGGGTGGTGAGGATGGGCCGGTGTGCTGGGGTGAGCCTGAAGGGCATCTTGGATCACGTGACCCTTAGGCAATCATGCCAGGCTGTGCAGTTTATGGCTTGTGATGTATGGATGCAGCGGGTGAAGCAGGTTGTCGTTGCCGTGGCCTGTGTTAGTGAACTCTATCATCTTTTAACTTACCCAAAGCCCCCCTAGACCTAAACTGCCTCGCCTTCTTTGAGGGGTTGCCTTCTTTGAGGAGTGCCATGTCTTGAAAGGTTTGTTGGGGCCCTGGCCTTTCAGAGTAGGTTGAGGTGGAGAGGGGTGGCACACTGCTAGGTGATGGCAGGGCCATCAATGTGATGCACCTTACGTTGGGATGGGGACCATGCATTTGTTCTTGTTGCTAGCATGGGCAGGGTGAGCGGCTGGGAGTAAGGTGTAAGTGCTACTTGTGCCACTGTCCGAAAGGGGAGCTCCATGCGGTGGGCAAACAGCGTTGCAAGCGTACACTTAACACAAATGTGGTCTGATGCACTCAGCTGACCTGCCATTCTCTTGATGCACCAAACCACACTAAAGGCTTGATATAGCCGGTAGGAAATGCATGTGCATGCAGTGTCAAAAGCAGAGAGGGACATTGTTAGCACATGAGTGTGATTGTAAAGCGATGAGTGTGAGCCTCCCCGTGCCATCCCATGCATTTTACACCTATTTTTGGCAATCCCCCATCACGCCGCAGTTATGCACCGCCTATGCAAGGGGATGAATAGACAGTTCTAGGTGTGTTGAGGGATGAGATAAGGATAAACATGAGGAGCCATGCAGGCTAAAAAGGAAGGGCGATGTCAACAGTGTGTTTGCCCAGATTTTGATGTCAGGAGGGGCTGAAAGATCAGTGGCCACGATAAACCTAGGTGGATTACATGAGAGATGACACGACCATGAGAGGGTGGTAGATGAGTTCAACTGAGAAGAGCTAGCATTACATGCACAGATTCTTAATGACCTATGGACTGTCCAAGGGTTGGAGTTCAGTGCACGTTCCAAAGACTATGATGAGCATGACGATGATGGCAAGGGGGCGGGGGGGCGCAATTAGGACAGGCACTGATGCAGAATCATGTTGTACAGCAGCTAGGTGCTGAGCTCAATTGAATAGCAGCCCAAGCCACTGCTGTCCTTGATTGCGCTTTGTATTTCCATGTAGCAGAGAGGCACCTGGCATATATATATTTGGATTAGCTGCTATAAGACACGCACAGCAGGGGTGCCCAGCAGAGTGGGCCAAGTACTGCAAAGGAGATTGTGTGTGCTGCCGAGCGGGGCCCGTTTAGAAAAGAGACTGGTCAGCCGACAGGCACGACTGGTCAGCCAAGCTCCCCTTCTTGAGGCTTGTAGGCACTACGGTGCTTGTTCCGAATGCCAGCATCTACTGTGATTGATGGTGATTTTGTCCCTTGATGATCGCTTTTTTAGTCTGTGTTGGTTAATGTATCCAGCCCCAGTGGCATGTATATGAATCCCATGACAGCCATGACGATAATTGAGTGAAGAATGCAAAGTTTTCCAAGACAATGGCGCAGAATATGGAGTATTTTGGCAAAAATCGCTCTATTTCTGCTTGCATCCGTCACTTTCAGTGGGCCGGCAGTGGTCCTAATATGTCCAACTCGTGTTCTAGTGTAAATTCAAGTATTGTGCTATTAATGTGACGAATTCTGGCATGATTGGGCCACATATGTGCTGGCAGGGGCTTCATAAGTTTGAAAATAATGCACTAAAACGGTGTTTTGGCTCATGTATGCCAGAATTATAGCACATAGTTTGGTCCTACATTGCATACTTAAGGGCGGTTTTTGTCTTTGGATGTAAATTAATAAGCATGACCATTTCCAGCTGAATTGGACTACATTTACTACTTGTGTGTGGCTGCTATGCCTCCTTATGCCTGGAAAACATCGTTTTTTGCACTTTTCCACGTCACGGTTTGATGCTAAAAATAGTTCAGTTGCCCCCCCAATTTATGTGATGTGAACAGGGTCCTAGGGGGACCTTAAGTCCAGAAAGGCACCCCGATCTGACTATATGTGTGGGAGATATGACCCCATGTAACAAAAAAGGCCATTTTTAGGTGATGTGTCATGCCCCGCCGCCGCCCCGGCCCGCTCTACCGCCAGGACCCCAAGGTCTTGGCCGCCCGGCACCGCCTCAAGCGTAACCGGGACCCGCTGCAGAAACCATTGCTCAAGGCCGCCCTTGTGGAGGCCTACGAGCATGCTCAGGACGCGGAGGCGGCCCAGTGCATCGCGGATGCCAAGGCCTGCCAGGCTCGCAACCAGGGCAAGGACATGTGGTACCACCTCGACCGGCTCGGCGGCCGGCGGCAGCGCACCCCGGTGGAGCACACGGGGGACGGCACGGCGCCGGTAAGCCTTGACCGCTGGTTGGCCCACAATGTTTCCTTGACCGGTGGGGCTCGCGCCCCCCCCCCGCCGCTTCACCCCGAGACGGCCGCCCGCCTCGGGGTCGCCGGACCCCCGCCGCCGCCAGCGCCCCCTCCTCGGCCGCGGACTACCAAGTCCCCGCCTTGAAGGAGGGCTGCCTTGCCACCAACGACGTCGTCCACCCCTTCACTTTGGAGGAATTGGACGGCGCCCTTGCTCGCCTGCGGTACGATGCGGCGGTCGGGGCCGACCACCTTTCTGCTGAGCTGCTGAAGACCCCTGATCTGGCGGTTAGGGATCTTCTGCTGGCGTTCTGCAACCGTGTCCTGCTCTCTGACGAGCCTCCGCCTGCTGAGTGGCAGACGGCCATCCGCGTCATGCTGTACAAGAAGGGCTCTGCTGCTGACCCCGGTAACTACCGGGGTGTCTGCCTCCAGAGCGCCGCGCTGAAGGTCTTCATGCGCATGATGCTGCACAGGCTCCGCGCCGCGCTGGACCCACACCTGGGTGAGTCTCAGATGGGTTTCCGTAGTGGTCGTAACACTGTCATGGCTGTGTTTGTCGCGCGCCGGTTGATGGAGGAGGTGCGTCGCCTTCCCCCTGACAGTTTGCCGCTGGTCCTCATTTTTGTTGACTATATCAAGGCCTTCGACACGGTCCTCTGGGAGGCTCTTTGGGCCATCCTAGCTCTGGACCGCGTGCCACCAGCGTTTATTGCTGCCATTCGCCGACTGTATGAGGGCTCACAGGCAGTAGTGCGGACTGCGGAAGGCACCACCCCACCATTCCCCCTTCACCACGGGGTGTGGCAAGGTTGTGTCCTGTCTCCATACCTGTTCATTATTGTCGTGGACCACGTCATGCGCCAGGCACGTGCGCGCTTTACTGCTCTTAAGGGGTTCGAGCCAGGCTTGGACATCCTTAACGAGCGTGGGCACGGCGGGGTTAGCACGGGTTACCGCCTGGCTGACCTGATTTACGCGGACGACACCACCCTCATCGCGCGCCCCGAGCACATTCAGACCTGGCTGGACTGTCTGGGCCTGGAGGCGAGGGCGGTGGGGTTGGAGATTAGTGTCAAGACTGAGGCGATGGTGATTGGGGCCTCCAGTCGCCCACCGCTGCCGCGCCTGCTAGACGGGACGGAGGTCCCACTCCGCGACCGCTTCAAGCTGTTGGGGAGTTGGCTTCCGGACACTGCCGACGATGTGGACACCCGCATCGGCCTTTCCTGGGCCAAGCTCCGTTCGCTCAACACCTACTGGCGCTCCAAGGGCCTGGACGAGCACCGCAAGCGCATGCTCTTCAAGGTCCTCGTCCTCACGGTGCTCACGTATGGCGCCGAGGCATGGACACTCACGGCAACACTGGCAGCCAAGCTAGACGGCACGGTAACCCGGATGCTCCGACAGGTCCTGAATGTCGGGTTTTCTCAGCGTAGGTCCTTAGAGTCTTTGTATCACGGTATGCCGCGTATTTCGGACGAGATTAGACAGCGTAGGATAGCATTTGTAGGACATCTTGCTCGCACCAGCCAGGTCGACACCGCCCTTGGTCTGGCCGGTCCCCAGCGGCTCGGCCAACCGGGGCGGCACATTTTGACCTGGCCTGGCCCCAAGAACATTCCTAAAAAGGTAGGGAAACATGCCATGACCTATACCCAGATGTTGCTGGACGACCTAGTGGTCCCAGCCCAGTTTGAGTACCGCATCCACTCTCTCTCCCGTCTTTGGACTGCCATGCAGGACAAGGAGCGGTGGAAGAAGATTGTCAAGGCACACACGCCCGACCCTGTGGGCAAGCCACCTCCCCCCAAGCGGAGGAGGCGTTTTGATGAGTAGTGTAGTTAGGCTTTTCTAGATAGAGTTAGGATAGTTCGATCACGCGGCTTCCTCCACCCCATCCATCATGAAATATGTGCTACATGACCTCCCCACGGAGGCATGTTATAATTTAATTTAATTTTTTTAATTACGCAATATATGACGAGCAAACGCCCGTCGACGCAACGCAGTTTGGCGGATGCGCTCACCCATGAAAATGCGGCAGCTGCGGCTGCAGCTTTGCCAGCTCCGGCAGGCAGCGGTGACACTAGTCGTGCACTGGTGGTCGCCCAGCAACCTCCCGGGCTCAATGCCTCGCCATCGGCATCGCCTGACCCTAAACGCTCCCGCTCCGCCGACAAAACTGGAGGGTCTTCACGCCCCTCCGAACCGCGCTGTCGGCTCCAACCTTTCCAGGTCGATGATCACGACTGGACCAACATGTGTCTCCGTCCGATGCTCTGCACTGCATCTTCTACGGGGACTACGCCTCGCTTTACGACCTGTGCCTCCATCTCCACGACACCGGACGCCTCCTCTGCACCGACAGAAGCCGCTGGCACAACGTCAGCATGGTTTTCGGCTCCCCCCGCCCCCGCCTCCAGCATGCCATCCTCAACTCCCTTCTCGATCCAGCGCTCTGACGGCGAGATCTGGGCTCCATCCATCTCCGCCCCCACACTCCGTTCCATCCTCACGGAAGCCTTTCAGCAGCACGTGACCCCCCTTGCTGCCGACGTCGCAGCAATGGGTGGCACGCTGACTGCTGAACTTCCTCACGTACATTTCCACCGCCGCCGCCTCCACTGACCTCCACTGCCATTTCCGCCTCCACTGCCGACATCAAAGCCCAGCTCCTCGACCTCGCGACCACCGCCTTCAAGCCACCGCCACCGCCCTTGAGAGCTTGCATGACACCGCCGGCCTCACCGCCCAGGCGGTGAAGGACATCGCCGCCCAGCCGGCGCCTGCTGGCCCGGCCGGCGATGCTCCCTCCACCTGGGCGGACTTGCTTAAGCAGCACACCACCTCCACCACCTCCACCATCTCGGCACAACTCAAGCAACAAGCCCTCGACCTTCGCGAGGAAGCCGACATCGCCCGGCGCAGCCACAATGTCATCGTCAAGCACTTCGACCAGCCGGCAGGTGAGACCTCCACGAGCCTTCTTGACTCTTGAGGCATTTAAGCGCGACATTCTTGCCCCCATGCTACTCACTGGTGAGATGGACATGTCGGCTGTCCGCCTCCCCCGCGCGCGGGGGAAGGCTGGCCCGGCACCCGTGCTCCTCACCTTTAAGTACATGGCGGACAAGCTGGCGTTCCTTAAATGCCGCAAGAAGCTCTCGGAGACTCGCTTCACGGTGGACGACGACTTGACCCTGGCCCAGCAACAGCGGCGACGCGAGCTATGGCCGACCTACCTTCAGCTCCGGCAGAGCGCAAGGGGGAAGCCGGTATACTGGAGGGGGGCGGTCATCCACGTTGACCACAAGCCCTGGCAGGCCCCTCCTGCCACCTCAGACTAGAGAATATATACCAGTAGTGTAGATTAGTCAAGCTTAGCCTAGCATGTGGCCCACGCGCATGTGCGCCCATAATGGCCCGGCCCCGGCCATGGATGATGCCTTCAGAATTTAGCCAAGCCCTGCCTATAATGGGACCCCCATGGATGTTGCATTAAGAATTTAGCCATGCTATGCCTATGCAGAGAGATGCTCTCTGTCGAGAAGCCATGCCCTAGCCCTTGTATAGCCATGATGATCTTCCTCCCCCGTGCCAGGATCCCCCCCTTAGGCGGGTTGAACCTGAGACATGCAGCATGGTGGTGCCGGTGCCCTGGTGCACCTAGAGCAAGGGTAGCTTACATTCCCACCCTTGCATGAACTTAGTAGCCTAGGATGTATTAACCCATGGTCCGCCAGCACTTTTTTTGGTTTTTTGACCCCTGAAAATGAAAAAAATCATAACTCCTAGACCACAACTCCAAACACCCTCAACCAAGATGCCAGGAATATCTACACTTCAAGGGCTTTCAGAATATGCAATAATATCACGAGTCCATTCAGTGCCCTGGATGTTATCTTCAGTCAAAGTTGGACAAAAGACGAACTTTTTCGTGTTAGAAAAAGTTAACCCCCCCCCTTTTCTCCGGGGGAGGATTCTAAACACCAAAATCATGGTTGGATATTTTTATTAGAATGTTCAGGGGTCCCCCAACGGGGGGGTGCACTCAGAATTGCATTTTACACACGGCACCATGCTCATATTGACACATGACTACGAACACCCCAAATGGAGAAAAATGCCATGCTATACAATTATGCAATATAAATGACCACAATAGAGTGCCAAACCTGCTGGAATCCAAACATGACGCCAACTTGCCATCACTGAACGTTATCCCCCAAAGAAGTGCCACAAATTGTGCACCATAATGGCTAATACCCCTCCTACAGCAGGCATGGAAAGCTGTTGCAATAACACTATCCTACTCATCAAAAGACATGTAGGGACGTACGAGTTTCCCTGCAAACAACGTGCAAACGCATTGCCGTACCTGCCTCGATCATGACCTGGCCGGGTTCCGCTGGCCGGCAAGCTCATACGTCACGTATGCAGCTACTAGTGGGAGAGGCGGCCATAGCCGCTCTATCCATGCATCTGTCATCATTACCATGTTGAAGATATGTGCAAAGATGACGTCTAACGCGTCCACGTCCCAGCAAATGGCGCAGCGGACTTTCGTAAAGACGCGGGAGGCCCAGGCAGACGGAAACTCCCAATAACCAAAGGAAACCGGCGATACCAAACGGGACGTCTCGTCTGACAGTGACTACCAAGACAGAGGTAATAGCCACTGCGTATTTCCTCAACAGCATAAATCTGATCATTCTCGACGTACCAAAATAATGCATCATCGTTCAGGGGTCATCATCTGACCCATTTCAAGCCGCGGAACCCAAAATTGCCACAAAATGGCGCGCTGACAGCCATATCTTGCTATGCGCGCGCGCAACGGTAAAAAATGTTAGCAAAAGTCACGTGACTGCCTGCAAGAAAGTGGTGGTATTTACTGTGCTATGGCGCAATTACCTACCCAACCTAAGCATTTTCATTGAGGTTGGGTCTGCCCCGACCCGCCGGACATATTTACGTTACGTCACTTACGTCGCAGGTCACGGAATTACGCGGTACAGTTACGTTACGTGTGTTGTGGTCAAATTTGACCACATCGGCGGACCATGGGTTAAAAGCCATATGCCCCTTCTCAGGGATATGTGCTACATTGACTCCCAACGGAGTGATGTTCCTAATTAATTAATTAATTAATTTCCGAAGATACCGGCACCGCCCTGCCCAGCAAATATCGCTGTTGCAATATACGAGAATGCTCATAACTTTTGACTCCGGCCATGAAATTTCATCGAATTGGTTGCATTAGACTCGTCTTTTGAAGACAAACACGCTGATATAATTTTCTACAGCTATCGCTCAGTATTTCCGAAGATACCGGCACCGCCCTGCCCAGCAAATATCGCTGTTTTTTCAGCTCGATATGGCGGAATACGACTCATCCCAGCAATCACAAGCGTCCGCGGCCCTGCACCAACTCGCTGATGAAGCCATGGCGTCATTGGAAACACCCTTGCACGCTATGCCGGACGCCACTGTCAGCATCCAGCCGCTTGGACACTCCACCGCTCCGCCAAACAGCGACCCTGCCATGGATACCCGCGAGGAGGCCTTTTCTGCCGATCGAGGAAGCTGCCGCATTTTTACCTTTCAAATGGCCAGGCCTTAACGCCATCATGCGCCTGTACGTCCCGAGCTGCCGCCCTCACCATCCTGCACCTGGCTGCCGAGAAAAAGTGCGAGATCCGGGACTGCAACCAACAGGTTACCCACCTGTCGGACTTTCTCCACGACGACCCCGACGACACTGACCTCTGCCTCGCAGTCTGGTGGACGTGCTCCCGTCTTTCCGACAGCGCCCTTGAGCGCTTTGTCATGGCCTCTCTGGACCTGGGAGCCGACTGTTACGTGCCAACCCAGGTCCCTAGCCTGAGTGACGTAGCGAAAGATCCTCCATGCCGGAATTAGGAATAATCAAGGTAGCCTAATGCAGATTGCGCTTCACGACTGGGGTCGTGAGATATCTGGCATCGCGGCTTGACGCCAAGCTAATTGATACACACTTATAATGGCTAGCAAGACCAATTACAAGTGGATAGTTGCCCCAGGTTTAATGTGTAGGCTTCATCGCACTTATCATTCATCAAACCAAGAGGACGAGACTCTCGTCCTCGGACCAATTTCACCTAGGTCCGCCACCAAGCTGGCAAAGGGCGCCGACATGGCGCCGACCTTCCTAAGCATGCAGTCCACACAAAATCTCGGGTCGACATCGACCCTCACCTACAGAATCCACGCATGAGTACAATATCTCAACCAGCTATAAAGTACGCAGCGCGGCGCGACTGCACCGGCCCCTAGAAGATCGCATACAACAGCCTAGGCCCAAAATAACTGGCCCGAATCACACAAACTATCATAGTTCCATACAAAAGTCCTGACTAAGGGACGATTCCCAAATTAAGTCCCGAAATAAGTCCCAAAGTCCTACGGACTATGACAACGTACATAATTTATTCCATTGTTGCGTCCGTGCTAAAGGGCCGGCACGCAACACTCCTCCCCCCCCACGGGGGTCGGTAGTCCCTACCGTACAAGAGTGGGAAAAGAAGCAAGTATGCTACGCTACTATAAGAGTACTATGTCCCAACCCCGGTTCACCCGCGGGTTAGTAATACCAGTTCCTCTAGAGATTGATACACAGGACCAACCCTGACGTAGTAGCATGAAACAGGATGACAGGATCATTCCGCTATCCGTCATAAAACTCTCACAACCATCTCAGCAACCGCCGTTGTTGGCGCGCCGATCCACTGGAGCCACCTTAGGGGGCGCCACCGCGTGCCCTATCCCATCCACATAATAATGCACAGTCCATGTAATCCCGCTCAACCAGTCATGAGGTCCTGAGCAGCCTCAAACTTGATGAAATGTTGACCATAGGGGTACTATTATGTCCCAGCCCTTGTGCACCAACGGCCAGTGAAACCAGGTCCCCCCAGACTTGCCACGCAAGGGCAACTCTTTATATAGCCAATCAGGACTGTCAGCAGGAGGGAATATTTTTCATGCATACAACTTGATGATCCGGCCGACGAGGTGGCCAGTCATGTATCCCATCCAGCCGAAACCCAGTCTTACAGCGCGACTGATGCGCGTGATCACACGACGATTAAGAGTACTACTAGCGTCGACGACTGTGAGGCACAGCATGCAGTGCAGGCTCCATGCTCAGAAGCGAGGGCGTGCACCAGGAGAATCTGATCCATCGCCTCACTACCGACAGCTGTACGCGTCCTCTCAAATACAGGCGCGCCGTGAGCCAACCGACCATGCAACGTGGCTGTTCCTGGCCGCCGCTGGAGTGGCTGTATAGCGGGGGAAGCCCTAGCGTGGCCGCTAGAGTGCGCCTCCCCTGCACCTGCGAACGCATGCAGGTGCCCTCAAGGCCCTAGTGTGTCCACTAGAGCGAACGCATGCAGGTGCCCTCAAGGCCCTAGTGTGTCCACTAGAGCGCGCCCCGCCGTCTCTATCCAGCGCAGGAAACAGTCAAAGTCGATCAACACCGGAAACTTGGATAATATGGCACGTTAAGTGCCCAAAACTAGCAGGGCCCCAGCGTGTCCACTGGAGTGCGCCCTGCCAACTCCTCCACGAAGCTGCAGTAGTTTAGGCACAACACCACTCCGGCCGACGTGCATAGACCGGAGCATTCCTTACTGCCAATGTGCCTGAACTCCACCGCAAGCGGGGGAAAACTCCTGAGCTCGCAGTCACACCCTCCGTGACACTTGCACAGCAAGAGCACGGTTGATGTTTGCGCAGGCCCATATGCATTTGATGCTCGAGGCCGCCGACGTGGACTGCATAGCGGCCGCAATGCCCGCCCTTATATAATGCAATGGGCAGGTCGGGGAGTGACACGCCTTGCAGGAACTGTCGTATCAGTAACGTTGCCCCTGCGAGACACCGTGCTGCTCATGGAGTAGGGCCGAAGCAACCCCGCAGTCCCAAACAAGAGCTCCTCGGGCTCTATCGCGCCCAGCACATACAGCGCTCGTGGACCGGGGTCAATAATGCCTCGCACGAACGATCACCGCATGTCCACCCCGCATGACTGTCTTGCCCAGGATCCCGATTCCCGCAACAGAAACACGCCCCTATGTATGGAGTCCCCACCGCGCATTGCCACATCCCCCACTCGAAGCTTGAAGGCCTCTCACCACCCCTGTACCAGTGCATGGCCATGGGGTATAGTACATTTTGCAGCCCACACAGCCCGCCCGCCATGCACATGGAACGCCATGCTCTGAGTCCCTCATCCATGCAACCTCATAGGCGCGCGGACACGAGCCACTTGCCAATCACGCTCGATCGGTCTCCACCAGTGGTGCAAGGAACAACTCCCTACCGGGCTCAGCCCACAGGAGGGACGCGAACACTGCGCGATGGTAGCCATGCACAGGGTCGCGGGCAGTGACTAGGTGCTCAGACTCCAGCAGCTCGATCCTGCCTGCCTCTCAGTCTCGGGTCGCCGTTACTACAGTCCCCGTGACTCGCCCTCGACGGCCAGATCCCGCACGTCCCATGTACCTCAGAGCTCTGCCTTGGCTCAGCGCGCGTCAGCGCCGGGTCCGCTCAGAGCGGATGTACCGGCCCAATGCAGTGATACCGGGTGTTACTCGGACACCGGCAGTCTGCGGGGCGACAGCGCCACATCATGTGGCATCGGCACCATGCACGCGCACTGTTGAGGCGGTGAGACAATGACCGGACACCGCCACCTGCTTCTGATGCAAACACGACCGGCACCAGCGCAACCAGTGCAACCACGACCGGCTGGGTCATCCACCACTACTGCCGGCAGTACGTGCTGTCGCCATGCAACTGCACCGTGCCCGCATATGCTTGCAGCCCCGGGGGCCCTTACTCCCGACGGTCGCGGCGGACGCGGGCGCGCCCCGCATGCACGGTTACTCGAGCCCAGGAGTGCCCTGACCCAGCTAGGCGTCGACTCAATGCCGGGGTAGCCAATTGGTTGGCTACCGACAATTCAACAAGGTGCTGTACATCTGTTTGCCGGCCGACCACGATTCAGTACAGGCTCCGCCCTGCCTGATCGCCCAGTCGCATCGGGGTTGCAACAGCCTCCACGCACCGTGCCGTCTCCATGCACCGTGTCGCAATGGGGAAATTAATCACGTACGGGTGCACGAGAAGTAAGGCGCGTCCCTCATGCGCCAGGAAGTCAGGGAGCCGTGACTCATAGCCGCCAGCCGGAAGACTCCCTATAATAATACTTGGCCGCGTGCCATGGGACTCCGCGTCCGTTGGTCACGCGGGACGCGACGTGCAGTCAGGCCGTAGTCTGGGGTCACTGGCACTCGCTGCCGAATCCGGCATCCCACGCGGAGATGCCTCGGTACGGACGCCTTAGTAGTAGAATCATCAAGCATCCGGTGAGCCCATGTCCAAAAAGGCCAGGACCATGTGCACATGCGGTGCTGAGTGCCTGACGTGGTCCTCTTCGGGACGACCCGTTCAAGCCCACCGCCAACTGCAGATTAACCCATAGAGAATATATCATGGAGAAAATATATTATATAGAAAATAGAGAATATCGAAAATATATAATATCCGCACGCTGGCGCATCGATCCCTGGCATGGCAGTAGAAGGGTCGTCGGATCCACGCGCGGCTGCGCATCGATCCCTGGCATGGCAGTAGAAGGGTCGTCGGATCCACGCGCGCCTGCGGTGGATTCCTACCTAGATGGCCGGCTCGATCCAAAGCCGAACCGTGCCGATCATACAGGAGCTAGATATAATTAAGAAGAGTAGTGGACCAGTACAAGTACTTAGTATATAAAAGGTAGGAATAGTAAAGAAGTATATGGTATTATTAGTAGCCATCTGGTTTCATACGCTGTGCGACCCCTCCCATTCCCCCGGGGACGACGCGTCCACGCGATCGTCCTATTACTGCCAAGGAGTCAAGGAAGCTGGACCGCCGGGCGCTCGTGTGTAATGCTATGTGCCCTATACTCGCTGTCAGGGCACCAAAAGGAACCATCGGGAAACCAAACCACTCGCCGGCGCAAAACAGACACCCCCCCTTGCCCTACACAGGTGGCATTCTCATAATGGCTAAGGTGGCCAGCCACTAGGGCTGGAAAAGCGCACCGGACTGAACATATTATAAAAATATAATTATTAGTTAAATATACTAATATAATAATATATATATTATAGTATTCTTCCAGCGGCAAACTCGTAACCGGCCACTGCTGGTGACTCAAAGGTCGCACGTTGTCCGGAGGCTAGCCAGTGAGCCTCGATCTCAATGACCGCGCGCAGCACGCCCTTGGTAGAACTCATGAATCGCTGGCGGCCGCGGCTGTTGGTGCTGAGTCGTGAACTGCCGGGCCTGCTGGCGCCCGCTCGTCCGCGTTGCGGGGCTTGTCCCTTGGGCCGGAGGAGTCCGGGCGACTGCCGAACGCCGGGCCTGAAAACCTGGGCTCGGTCTCCCGCGTGCCACGTCCAGCGTGCCTGCTACGGAGTTTGGGGCAGTCGCGCCTGAGGTGACCCACCTCAAAGCACATGAAGCAACGGGCTTTACTCGCGTCGATGGCGTTGAGGCCATGGTCAGCGTTCCCGTCCTCCAGGTCATCAGGGGAGTCATCGTTCCCCTCGCCGTCGTGCGGGGGACCTGATCGGAAGAAACGACGCACCGATGGTGCGCGCCCGCGAGCCACGACGTCGGCCACCTGCAGAAGATACCGCTGGATTTTCAGGATATCCCACTCATCCCAGGGGACCTCAGCGTAGTGCTTCAGTACCTCATCCTGCAGCTCGGGACTGAGGGCCTCAATGAACCGGATCTTGTACTCGTACCAGGTCATGTCTGTCAGGTAGGCGGCGCTGGACTCAAACTTGGATAGGAACTCGCGGTACGGAGTGGCTCCCTGGCGCAGCTTGCCGAATGCGAGTCGCTCGTGGATTACAACATCTGGGGGCACCAGCTTGCAGCGCACCCGGTCCATCAGCTCCTCCACGGTTTGCGGGTACGATTGGGATGCGATGCTCTCACAATTTAGGATGCTCACCACCGAGGGGTCCATGCAGGTGTTGACAACATGCGGGATGAGATCGCAGGTGGCCAGTTCCCAACTGTGGTGGTTACACCAGACGGTATACTGCTGTTGCCACATGCGCCCCCATTCGTCAATCTCCCGCGGTTTCATGTCCGCGTGCAGCTTGGGAACATTCTTGAAGGTAGGCATCGGTGGGGCCTTCACCGTATTAGGCTTGGGTCCACCGACCTCACGATAGGCAATGGAGCCGAAGGCTGGGGGCTGCGACCGGGGGAGAGATCCGGAGCTGGCCGGCGTGCCATGCGTTCGCCGCACCTGTACAGACGATGGGTGTTCGTACCCCGGGTCATCCAAGGCCACCCTGCTGAAATTCAGGTTGATGACGACCGCAGGCGAGTGGACGATGCTGCTGTCATGTGTCCTAGGACGCGGCGGCTGGGGGGCGGGTCGCTGGACGGGTGTCTGAGTCTCCTCGTCGTGTGCGGTAGCGATTCTGTCATCCCCTAGCCGAACCCGGGGCCTATGAGCTCCAAAGGACGGGCCCTGCGCCCCTGGTCCCTCAATATCCGCCACGGCCCCCTCCAAATCATCGAACTCGCCATCTGCCCCGGTTTCCTCCCCGTCATCATCCGAGTTCCACAACACCGTGGGTAACAGGGAAGTGCTGCCGAAAGACACTCTACGTCTGCCCCGAGGTGCTGGGGCCGGCGGCGGTCCCAGGGGGCGACCCCGCCCTGCCCAGGGATGCGATGGTCGCTCCGTGACTGGCTGCCGATAACTGTAGTGCAGCGTGTCTTCATTCTCGTACCCGGGCTGCTCAGGGTACCGTGGCAGCCGCTGTGACCTCGTCTGGGGTTGTTGCTGCTGCGGTAGTTGCTGCTGCTGCTGCGGGTGCTGCTGCTGCTGTCGTTGCTGCTGCTGCTGCCGCCGCTGCTGCTGCTGCTGCTGCTGCTGCTGCTGCTGCTGCTGTTGCTGCTGCTGCTGCTGCTGCCGCTGCTGCTGCTGCTGGGAACCCTGCGGCTGCTGTTGCTGCTGCTGCCGTTGCTGCTGCTGGAAACCCTGCTGGAGCATCTCCTGGCTGCGCCCGTCCCCCCCTTGTTCCACCCTGGAGTCTGGACTGTCATCATCTGATGAATCTCTGCGGCCCTGGTCTCTAGATCGTGGGGAGCCTTCCGCAGGTCTCTCCATGACCTCACCTATACCTGTCCCTACTTGGACGTGCGGTGGTACCTCTACCACCTCTATACCTTGCTCGTGGTTGTCTACCTGTTCTATCTCTCTGTTGACAGGTTCTCTCCGTCTTCGTGGCATGATGCTCGTACCGATACCTTACACTGCAGGCAACACCTCCCCAGTGAGAGAGAGAGAGAGAGAGAGAGAGAGAAAGAGAGCAACCACGTACTATATATCTATATATATAGGACCTAGTACTATTCCCTAGTAGTAATCCCCTCTATTGTCTGCTAGAGCCAATGGTCAGCTGGGAGAAGGTAACTGTAACTGCGGTCCCCACCTCCTGACTGCTGTCTCCCTTGCTGTGCGTGGGTGGCTTAGAGCATTCACGAGTGGTGTGCAGACCCTCTGGCAATGGCATATGCTCCCTAACAAACCTATCTGCATCTATGATGTTATCAAACCCCTTCCATCTAGCATTAGAACCCTAGACATTATCTTATCTTTGATATACTCTTCACACGTCTTCCAACTATAAAATATGGCTGGTCTACCCTCACCCCCGTCATGGGCTACTGCATAGTAGGGAAATCCAGACTGTCCACCCTTATTTATCCTTCGCTTCCCTTTCAAGGACATATTGCGTAGTAGTCTATCATACGCTGGCGAGAAGAAGAAAAGGGCTGGCAGAAGCTTGCAAGACAGAAAGGAAAAGGGATTCCCAAGGATACCTCTAAGTGCAGTGATAAACGCAACGAGGGAGGAGGACGGACTCTAACACAACACACGCCCAAGCTCTACGCGAACAAGGGCACAGTACACTGGTCCCCTCCGCGGGGCTCACAGAGGTAAGCACCGTCAAACATAATCGGCCACAGCCCGACGGTACCTACCCCAAGACCCGTTGCAGGTCACACAACGATGGGTGCCTCCGCGGCCCCCACATCTCTCAAACAACATGAAAACGCCTATAGAGAGCACAACATTAAACATAAACCCCCTCTACGCGTGCAGTCCCGGGAAGAAAGCAAGCGTTTAAGTAAAGAGCACTAAACTAGGGGACGTACCATAACCAATGTCGATGAAAACCCCTGGGCTGGACGCCGTCGAGTGTCGTTGGGAGCCGGAGCTCTACCACCTGGGAGCCGGAGCTCTACCACCACTAGAAGTCGTTGAAAACAGGGGTAATGGCCGCTACTGCCTATGGCACCTCACCACAGGGCTATTACTAGCCCCGCCGAGTATCCCGGACTGCCGCTTGCTGCCGAAGTCGTCGTTGAATCCCTTTACGGGCTGCCGCCAACCAGTCAGCAATCGTTGAATACCGGAACCTCTATCTACACTAAGCACCGCCTTGCTATCCTAACTGGCTACACTAGCTCTCTCCGCGAGAGTTAGCTAACCTCTCCAGCACATTTTGCCTCCGATAACCAGTGTTACGTGCCAACCCAGGTCCCTAGCCTGAGTGACGTAGCGAAAGATCCTCCATGCCGGAATTAGGAATAATCAAGGTAGCCTAATGCAGATTGCGCTTCACGACTGGGGTCGTGAGATATCTGGCATCGCGGCTTGACGCCAAGCTAATTGATACACACTTATAATGGCTAGCAAGACCAATTACAAGTGGATAGTTGCCCCAGGTTTAATGTGTAGGCGTCATCGCACTTATCATTCATCAAACCAAGAGGACGAGACTCTCGTCCTCGGACCAATTTCACCTAGGTCCGCCACCAAGCTGGCAAAGGGCGCCGACATGGCGCCGACCTTCCTAAGCATGCAGTCCACACAAAATCTCGGGTCGACATCGACCCTCACCTACAGAATCCACGCATGAGTACAATATCTCAACCAGCTATAAAGTACGCAGCGCGGCGCGACTGCACCGGCCCCTAGAAGATCGCATACAACAGCCTAGGCCCAAAATAACTGGCCCGAATCACACAAACTATCATAGTTCCATACAAAAGTCCTGACTAAGGGACGATTCCCAAATTAAGTCCCGAAATAAGTCCCAAAGTCCTACGGACTATGACAACGTACATAATTTATTCCATTGTTGCGTCCGTGCTAAAGGGCCGGCACGCAACACCGACCCCACTGTTGCGGCCGCCATCAACATCACCGCCAAGCAAGTCGCCATGCAATACCTGCTTCGATCGCCTCCGGCCTCCCCTCCTCACTTACGCTGCCCTCAACCCTAGGTCCACAACCACTGACCTCGCCACCCACCACGCCCATTCCTCACACGCCGACACCTCCATCCACTCCGCCATCACCCACATTGCAGCAGGGCTGCAGCAGCAGCAGCAGCTCCTCCACCAGCTCCAGCAACAACTTGCCGCCTCCATAACTCCTGCCAAGACCACCTATGCCGCCACGCTTCAGAACCCTACGGAGCTCATCAACGAAATCAAAACAGCCGTCAAGGCCAGCACAAGGGATGCTATGCACGAACCCATTCGCTCATGCAGTATATTGTGGTACGTGGCGTCCCCTCGAACGTCAACGATGCACGCCTGGGCACCTACCTCCGGCCGGGGTCGCCCGACCCCTTCCTGGGGAAGCTCGGCGTGGCCCAAAGCGTCGTCATCAAAACGGCACCGTCGGCACGACGGCTCGGCGGCCCCACCGCCCCTGTCTTGGTGGAATTCCACCGCAAAGAGGACAAACTGCAGGTGCAGAAGGCCCGCCGGAACCTCCACGATACCCAACTGAGCATCGACGATTACTATACCCCGGAGCAGCTTGAGGCCCGGGCTGCCGCTTTGAACCGGCCGGAGGTCCACGAGGCTCGGGCAGCCAAGCAGGCCAACCCGCAACTACGGTGCAGCATCTATGCCCGCCTCTTTAATGGCGTCTTCATCGTCCGCATTAACGGCCAGGACCTTCCTCCATCGACGGCGACCCCCATGGATACCGCCGTGCCAGCGCCCCAGCCCCCTGCTCGGCCCCCGCCGTCACCGCCATCGCCACCGGCATCGACGGTCACCTGCTCCCCAGCACGTGTGGGGATCCGCCGCGGGGCAACTTCAGCTCAGGTATGGCTGCCAGGCTTGGCCGTCCCCCTAATAAATTCGTTCGCTTTGCACCTGAGCCGGAGCCCGCGCTGCGAACCCTTCTCTCGATCCTATCAATGACGACGCTCGCGGCCCCGCGGCTTCGGGGCTCTAGCAGTGGGATCTGCCTAACTCCCCTTCCCGCCCCTTTGCCTTCGCAGCCCTCGGGCTGTTGGAGAGAGAGCAACGGGTCGGCAGTGAGCCAGGTTCGCCCCGCCTCGCGCGGCCGCCTCCGAAACCTCCTCAGACTGCACGCATTTCTTATGCGTGCAGACGCAGACTCATTCTACCTGGCCACCCGATCGCGAGCCAACCGTCGGCGTCGCCTCGACGCGTTGGCAGGAAGAAGGCGACGAAACGGTGATTGAAAGCATAAGTCCCCAACCCGCCCCCCCTACCCCACCACCTCCACCCCCACGTACCCCATCACCACCCTGCTCCATCTCCGCCCCCACCCCCGCCTGCACCCCCCTTTTCGGTCAACGCGCGCCCTTGGTCATCGCCACCTTCAACGCCCGCACGCTCCATGCAGCCCGACGCTGACCGCTGTCACTGCCTGCGCAGTGACGACTGTCAGTGCCATCGAGTCTCCAATCTTATTGGTTTCTGCATCGACAATAATATCCGGCCACCCTGGGAATCCAAGAACACAGGCGCACTTCATCGGCCCGCGGCGGATCAACTGCCCTTGTTGCTGAAGACATCGACGGCTGGCGGTTCTACTACTACGCACCCCACTCCGGCCACCCAGAACAAGACCGCAAGGACTTCTTTGCAGCGCTGGAGAACCTGGCGAACGGCATCCCTGGTCGCAACTACTACCTTGCTCTGCTGCTGGACGCCAACGCCACGCTACCACCGCGGGGTACTGGCGGATGTCAGCACGCCCCCAATTCCGTACGGTCTCCAATGTCAACACTGAACTTTTTGCTGATTTGCTTACGACATGCGATTTGGTCACTGCCAACACCCGCTTTCCACATAGTCCAGATGCTTTGGTCACACACACCTCGCCACACTAGGAACTGGCTACTGAGAAAACTGAGATTTCCTGAGATTTCCTGAGAAAAAAACTGAGATTTCCTGAGATTTCCTGAGATGTTCCTGAGATTTCCTGAGATTTCCTGAGATTTTCCTGAGATTTCCTGAGATTTCCTGAGAAAGTGACCTGAGATTTCCTGAGATTGGCCTGAGAAAATTGGCTTTTTCTCAGGAAATCTCAGGGCTAAACTTGGAAACTGAGATTTTACGTGGACACTGAGATTTTTTTTTCTCAGGCTGAAAATCTCAGGGCATTTTCTCAGGCTGAAAATCTCAGGGCATTTTCTCAGGCGCTTAAAATCTCAGGGCATTTTCTCAGGCATGCCATTGCCAGAATTAAATGTGTATTCTAACAAGCATAACACCATCATGCAATAAATCCAACAATTCATTAATGAATTAAATACGTTATTAGCACATCTTGTGGTATTAGGCGTGGCATTCATGGCATCACGCTGTTTGATAGTAATGAACTTATGTTTCATTGTGGCATTCTGTGACTCATCGTTTCAATACCATCAAAATATAAAACATCGACTCAAAACTGCTCTCATCCTATTTCTGGATTGCTAGCTGATGGCTCATGGCCATATAACAGCTGGCATGCCAGAGCCCAGCAACGGTGGTTTCACTCAATATTGATGTGTACGTCTTCTCGTCGAGCTTGTATGCTCCACGATCTGCATCAAGTCATCCCCCAAAGAAAGAAAGCATACAGAAAGCAAGGAGTTAAATTTACAAACATGATAATAATGCCATATGCAACATGATATTCCAAGAATGATATAGAAGGCGGGCATGCTGCCATGCATTGCGTGACTGCGTGCAGGCGTGCAGCTAGGTGTGGGTGCGTGGGCGAGTGCGTGCAGTTGTGCATGAGTGCGTTTGTGCAGGCGTGCCTTGGCGGATGGGTTGATGGCTGTGTGCAGGCGTGCGTGCGTGAGTGGGTGCGTGAGAGTGTGCAGCTAGGTGTGCGTGCGTGCAGTCGGTGGGCGTGGTGAAGTCTCCGGGGTGTCGCTGTGGACATGGGTGGGGCACTGGACTCGTGGGTGATACCGTTGTGGGAGGTGAATTGGGTGGGTACTCGTGGTCCTGGGTATTGTAGAGTGTGTGTGTGTGTGTGTGTGTGTGTTGGACTATTGGGGGGACCCCCCCCCTTTGGCGGGGGTCATGGGGGACATTGTTATGGGTTGATTATGTAGTAGTTGTGAGTCGCAGTTGTAGGTAGCTCGTGCGTAGGTCACAGGTTCGTGTGAGGGTTGGGGATGCTTGGGTTGCGTGGGTGGCTTGGGTATGGTACGTAGGCGGGCTTGCCGGTGGTCGGTGCAGCAGTGTCAGTTATGGTTGAGTGGACAGCTGATTGGTTGCCCCGGAGGCCGGGGTGGATGGCTATGCTTCACGTGGATGGTGGGGTGGAGTCATCGTATGTTGGGGCAGCGGGGGGCGGGGTGGGCGGGGTGCAGTGGTGTAGGGGAACCTCGTTGTGGGGCGGTAGGTTTGTTTAGTAGGTGGTTTGTTATGTTGGTGTGGAAGGTGGTGTATGTAATATGGAAGGGTGGTATAGTCAGATAGGTTGGTTTGGGGGGACTCAAGGTGGATGGTCGGGTGGGTCATCGGATGGTTTGGGGGAGGAGGGCGGTGTTACAGTGTTGTGGGGGACCTCAGCGTGGGGGCGAGAGTAGTCCGTAGTCAGGTGGGGATGGATAACGGCATGTGGATGTCTGTGACGTATATTTGTGGGTGGGGCGGGTATGGAACAGGCAGGGGAGTGGGGCGAGTGGGAGTTAGCGGGGTGGAGGGTGCTGGCATTGTGGCGGGATGGTTGGAGGCACACGGACACACGTAATGGCAAGAGTAACTGCATGCATAGCAACATTGGACCAGCTGTTCCTAGAACATCTGCAACCCTCAGCATGCAACAACCAACAGCAAAGTTGACAACTGCCGACAGTGACAACGTTAGCAAGATGTGACGCCAAGTCCACTGGAGACCCCGATATAATTTCAGGTGGTTCCCAGTCCTGCCGTGTACTTCACTTAATTCGGGGCCGCACACTTCGTTAATGGTGCAGCAACAAGGGCTCGTGGCCGGTATGGTGGTAGCAGTTGTACAAGCTAGTGCATATTCTTACATCCTGTGTGGTTTACTTCCGCATCGAATTACTGATTCGATGTTAATCCCGGGAAGGTCCGATATCTACCTCGCTAGGCGATTAATTAGGTCCGACCGGTGCCCCGGCGGATCCTCCCAAATAATCCCTACTCGGCACTGTCCCCACGAGGTTTCGAACCCGTGACTTCCGCGCCGCGCCGGTTCTAAGTTGTACAAGCTACTGCTTATACTTTTTGTGCGGAAACCTTTTCGCTAAGGTTAACGCATATTCTTACATCCTGCGCAGGATGTAAGAATATGCGTTAACCTTAGCTAAAAGGTTTCCGCATATTCTTACATCCTGTGTGGTTTACTTCCGCATCGAATTACTGATTCGATGTTAATCCCGGGAAGGTCCGATATCTACCTCGCTAGGCGATTAATTAGGTCCGACCGGTGCCCCGGCGGATCCTCCCAAATAATCCCTACTCGGCACTGTCCCCACGAGGTTTCGAACCCGTGACTTCCGCGCCGCGCCGGTTCTAAGTTGTACAAGCTACTGCTTATACTTTTTGTGCGGAAACCTTTTCGCTAAGGTTAACGCATATTCTTACATCCTGCGCAGGATGTAAGAATATGCGTTAACCTTAGCGAAAAGGTTTCCGCATAAAAAGTATAAGCAGTAGCTTGTGCAACTTAAAACCTTTGCGCGTTGGGGCGGAATATTAAGCGGCTCCCTAACTAGGGTTTACTTCCGCATCGAATTACTGATTCGATATTAATCCCGGGAAGGTCCGATATCTACCTCGCTAGGCGATTAATTAGGTCCGACCGGTGCCCCGGCGGATCCTCCCAAATAATCCCTACTCGGCACTGGCCCCACGAGGTTTCGAACCCATGACTTCCGCGCCGCGCCGGTTCTAAGTTGCACAAGCTACTGCTTATACTTTTTATGCGGAAACCTTTTAGCTAAGGTTAACGCATATTCTTACATCCTGCGCAGGATGTAAGAATATGCGTTAACCTTAGCTAAAAGGTTTCCGCATATTCTTACATCCTGTGTGGTTTACTTCCGCATCGAATTACTGATTCGATGTTAATCCCGGGAAGGTCCGATATCTACCTTGCTAGGCGATTAATTAGGTCCGACCGGCGCCCCGGCGGATCCTCCCAAATAATCCCTACTCGGCACTGTCCCCACGAGGTTTCGAACCCGTGACTTCCGCGCCGCGCCGATTCTAAGTTGTACAAGCTACTGCTTATACTTTTTGTGCGGAAACCTTTTCGCTAAGGTTAACGCATATTCTTACATCCTGCGCAGGATGTAAGAATATGCGTTAAGGCTTAGCTAAAAGGTTTCCGCATAAAAAGTATAAGCAGTAGCTTGTGCAACTGTAGCCGGTAGGCTTGATTGCCATGGATATCCGGCGTGGCGGAGGGGCCGCAGGGAGCGAGGCACCATGGAGGAGGCGATGGAGCGATTGAAGAAATGTAGGCAGTAGCCCGGTGCCCAGCAGCAGCGGAAGTGGAAATATTGCTTGACGCGGTGCATGCGGTGGGATGGGTACACTAGGAAGAGGGGGTTGAGAAATTTCTCACTTTTTTCTCAGTTTTTCTCAATTTGGGCGTTTTTCTGAGAATTTTCTCAGCAAATTGAGAAGAACTGAGAAAAATCTCAGTTTTTCTCAGGACGATTGAGAAGAACTGAGAAAATTCTCAGATTGGTCTCAGTTTTTGAGAAAATTTTCACGAAACCTGAGAAATGGCCTGAGAAGTGCTGAGAAGAATTGAGAATCATTCTCAATTTTCTCAAACAAGTCTAACGCCGCAACTGAGAAAACCACAAGAACTGAGAAAGCAGAAAAAACCACAAGGACTGAGAACGAGGAGATTCACACACTTGATACAAACGCATCACATTGCAAGCGGTGAGCATGGTAGAGATGGAATGTGAAAAATATAGGGTTATCATACAATATAGCCAATGTACCATCCAAGCCACGAGCCACGAGGTAGCCATGGCTGACAGCGGAGCTCATAACTTTCACGTTCGGGCACCCAATTCGGCTGTGAATATCACAATCACTTCGTCTTTCTAAGACGCACACGCTGATATACTTTTCCGAAGCTATTGCGCAATATATGACGAGCAAACGCTCCTCGACGCAACGCAGCCTGGCGGCTGCGCTAAGCCCTGACAGTACGTCTGCAGCTCCGGCTGCAGCCTCGCCCTCAGGTCCGGAAAGAAGTGGCGACACTAGTCGCGCACTGGTGGTCGCCCAGATCCCTCATTTGATGCCCAGCACGTTGAACGCGTTGTGTCGGCACAGCGACCCCCCTGCATTCAAACAAAGGCACACCGATAACCAAGAAAAGCGTATGCAAATGTGTAGCCTTGTTCCTTGAAATTATGGCTGGCTTACGCAAAGAGCGACTGTAAGATGACCTGTACAGTGGGGCCGGAAACAGCTTGCTTGATCAGGGCGTGTTTTTCGAGCTTCACTGGCCGGGAGTGTCTAGTGGTGAGAACCATTGCTGCGATCGCTTTCCCACCATTTACGAGGAAATACCCGCAAATGAAAAACCACTGAAACGGTCTAGCTAGTCAGTCATTACATTAGCCATATGCCATGCATGTTTCCAAACGTCCAAGAACGCACACGGTGCAAATGCAAAAATCCGGAGGACACGACTTCATTGCTTCATTGTCGTCAGAAAGCAACAAACGTGAAAACGCTAGCTGCCCAAATCTGAGATTCCGCGGAGCACAGAAAGTAAGAAAGCCTAGAAGCTACCAGCAAGGAATCGAACATAGGACTTCATTGCTTCATATTTGTATGCACAAGAATAAATAAGTGACATGCATTAAGGGCCCGCCAGCATAAAGGGCCTGCAGTCTGATGCGGGC
The DNA here is from genome assembly GCA_009746045.1 of Mesostigma viride. Lineage (NCBI taxonomy): Eukaryota > Viridiplantae > Streptophyta > Mesostigmatophyceae > Mesostigmatales > Mesostigmataceae > Mesostigma > Mesostigma viride. The sequence goes on along the minus strand of RPFO01002102.1, from coordinate 176,518 downwards.
CCAACGGCAGCACCGCCATAGCAGATAAGGGCCCCCAGTCTGATGCGGGCCCCACAGCACCACCGCCATAGCAGAGCTCAAAGGGGTCGTGGTGCGCATGAAACGTATGTATTTGTCGGTAGGTGCCGTTGGGGTCAAATTGGGTGCCGCCAAAATCGGGCCGACGCGTCAATAGACTGAGGCCGTCGATGAGTGCCATCATGCGGCTTGGGTCATTTCTGTTGGAGAACTTCAGGTAAGTTAACTTAATGCAAACCACTGGTCGCCCGCGTCGGGAACCGGCCCAACGGCTCTTCCGCAACAGAAAATTACGCGGCATACTGCAGAAGTCGTCGGATCGTTACATTTCGACGGTCAAAAATTCAAGATGAGGCTTGCGTTCAATTTGCCGCAGTTTGCCGCCCAGAGAAAGTAGTCGTTGGACTCGTTCCCCACGAGAAACACAATCAAGCAAGCTGTTTCCGGCCCCACCGTCTAGGTCATCTCGTCGCTCTACACGTCAGCCAGCCATAATTTCAATGCACAAGGCTACACATTTCCATCTCCATTCATATTCATAATCCTGCACGACTCGAAAACGCGGACAAGATAACGGCAGGCTCGAGCTACCATGGTCCGGATTCTCCCGATTTCTGGCCTGCGCTGGTTGTCTCCTTGATATTGGCGACTCCCTCCGGTAAGAGGTTTTTCGCAGTTTGGCTGTTTCGAAACGTTAATTAAGTGAGATGCCTTCGGATCTGGAGACTCACACAGCCGCGAAATCATGCCAAAGGTCCTATGTTCGATCCCTTGCTGGTAGCTTCTGAGCTTTCTTATTTTCTGTGTTCCGCGGAATCTCAGATTTGGGCCGCTATCGTTTTCACGTTTATTGCTTTCTTATCCGACGACCATGTCGTGGCTTGCTCGTGTGACATCTGGGGCATGGTGTGATTCATGGGTATGGGTTGCTCTGCCATAAGAGTGAGTGTTGGGTCATAAATCGTGTTCTACACATTCGCTGCATGCAATCATGCCAAAGGTCCTATGTTCGATCCCTTGCTGGTAGCTTCTGAGCTTTCTTATTTTCTGTGTTCCGCGGAATCTCAGATTTGGGCCGCTATCGTTTTCACGTTTATTGCTTTCTTATCCGACGACCATGTCGTGGCTTGCTCGTGTGACATCTGGGCATGGTGTGATTCATGGGTATGGGTTGCTCTGCCATAAGAGTGAGTGTTGGGTCATAAATCGTGTTCTACACATTCGCTGCATGCAATCATGCCTAAGGTCCTATGTTCTATCCCTTGCTGGTAGCTTCTGAGCTTTCTTATTTTCTGTGTTCCGCGGAATCTCAGATTTGGGCCGCTATCGTTTTCACGTTTATTGCTTTCTTATCCGACGACAATGTCGTGGCTTGCTCGTGTGACATCTGGTGCATGGTGTGATTCATGTGTATGGGCTGCTTTGCCATAAGAGTGACTGTTGGGTCATAAATCGTGTTCTACACATTGCTGCATGAAATCATGCCTAAGGTCCTATGTTCGATCCCTTGCTGGTAGCTTCTGAGCCTTCTTATTTTCTGTGTTCGGCGGAATCTCAGATTTGGGCCGCTATCGTTTTCACGTTTATTGCTTTCTGATCCGACGACAATGTCGTGGCTTGCTCGTGTGACATCTGGTGCATGGTGTGATTCATGTGTATGGGCTGCTTTGCCATAAAAGTGAGTATTGGGTCATGAATCGTGTTCTACACGTGCTGATTTTCCATTCCTGTGTTCTGCTTTTGTTTTGCATTCTTTTCAGTTTGTGGCGCATACAAACGGCACCGACATCTTCAATTCGGGGCATCAAGCTATGCAAGCGGCCTTGTGAAAGACAGCCATGGCAACATAGTTGTAGTCATCTTCTTTGAAAAAATTGCAGCAAGCTAGAGAATTAGACGAGTTTATGGCAGGGCCATGTCAAGAAATCAATGCACAAAAGGACGGCTTTCATACGTAAATAAATTATTTTTTAATTAAAAAAAAACTGTTTCCTTGATTGCCTTGCTGAAATTATGTTGGCAGTGCTTGCTGCTCTCATAATCTGTTTTTCACTCTCTTGTGGTTTTTCATTTTTCTCAGTTCTCGTGATTTCTCACTTTTCTCAGTCCGAGTGAAGTCTCGCTTTTCTCAGATTTTCAAATTCTCAATTTCTTCTCAGCTCTTCTCAATTTTTCTCACCCCCTTTTCTCAGGTGATTCTCAGTTTTTCTCAGCTCTTCTCAGTTACTTCTCAGCTCTTCTCAGTTACTTCTCAGTTTTTCTCGGCTCTTCTCAGGTTTTTCTCAATTTTTCTCAGGGTTTCTCAGTTTTCTCAATCCTGACTTCCTAGTGTAGGCACTGCCTGCCATCACCCGGACATTTCCTGTTACGGCATGTGCAGCCCGCAGTCGGCCATATTGGAGGAGACGGGCCTTGCTGCGAATCGAGGGCGTGATATTGCACGGGAAAAATCATGCCGGGAGTCTCAGGGCGTCTCGCATGGTGACAGCTGCAGCGTGAGGGCCGACAAGCTCGAGATGCAGGTCTCGTCGGTACATGTGGGCCACTGGTGAGGTCGCCAATGTGATGGAGCCCTCTCCATCGTGCCAGTCGGACATCACTCAACAGCCAACAACGATCTTTTGTGCGACCAGCAGCCTCCGAATTCCCCAAGTCCGGACTCCGGACGCAGCGCCCCTCTCCAACGGACTGCACGCGGAAATTTGAAATTCAGCCCGAAGGGCACGCGCCGCGCCAGAGCTGGCACAGGAAGTGGACGTTGCACGTGAATTGGAGAACGCCACCGTGACAAAGACCAAGGCGATAACGGCAGGTAAGTCTTACGCAGCCTTGGCAGCGCCATAATTTTACTTGGACACCATGCGCGGTGCTGTAGGCAGCCATATATATATCATTCACGCCGGCTCCGGGAGGACCGGCTGGACCTGGAGGGCCGGCGGGCCCCATGGTCGGCGCGGACCTGGACGTCATATTGGCGTCAGCGCTTGTCGGTGGCGCTGACTCGGGCCATGGCTGACATCATGCTCCGCCGTACGCGGGCTGATTTTGCGGTGCAGCAGGGCTATTAGGTTCCTCCCGTTAGGCGTTTCCATTGGTCTTATCGTAGTATAGAGCTTTGACATGGCTCTGTATATAGGTTTATAGCTGGGCGTTTGCTTTGGTTTGAGTGATTTCACTCTGCTGTAAGTAATTATATTTTTAATATATATCATTCACAGTGACTCGATGTAAAGTCGGGTGGTGTAATAGCGACATCACCGGGCCCGCTACGTTTTTTGTAGCGGGCCCGGCACCAACCAACTGACGTGACTCTGCCAGATGATGATTTGATAACGCAGATGATTTGATAACGCAGTTCAGCATTATCAAACGTGAACGTCAAGCACTCAATCGGCGAGTTTTTCGTGAGCCAGGAAGCGCTCTTCTCTAGGTATTCCTGTGGTTTCGCAGTTCCCTACATCTTGTGAGGTACATAGGGACAGTTTAGGTGAGAATACGAGGCCCATTCTCTCTCTCTCTCTCTCTCTCTCTCTCTCTCTCTCTCTCTCTCTCTCTCTCTCTCTCTCTCTCTCTCTCTCTCTCTCTCTCTCTCTCTCTCTCTCTCTCTCTCTCTCTCTCTCTCTCTCTCTGTCCACTATCTCACTTTCTCGGTCCAAAAATCAAGCCATCACTCACAAACAGCCACGCGACTGCTGTGCTCTCACGCCGTCTCATTACACACAACTGATTTAGGTCATGCAACGTTGTTGGCGCGTCAAGGCGTCGGGTATTCATCTCACTTAAGATCGTTGTGTGTTCCCTTTGCTGCTTTGCTGGTTAACGCATGTTTCCCTTGCATGCAGGCAATCTACCTAACACAACCATGGCGCACACATCGGCCAGCCCAGCATGGCGGGGAGGGCACCTGCGGACACAGATTTTGTAGGCTCTGAGCCCTCGTCACATCGCTGTAGCACTGGACAGTCTCCTGCGGTAAATTTCTAGAAAGTCGTCCATTAATTTCAGCAATGATCGCTGGGACAGCCCTACGCGGATATGCACAACGGTCTGAAAGTGCCAAAAAATAGCCTTATTACTCCTGCACGACGCAATTATAGTCGAAACATGCTAGATCTTGGTAGGTAGCATCTTCAGGACACTAGTAGAAGGATTGCAACTTTCCGGACCTACCGGACCTCAGCTGACCTATTTTTGGCATGTCTATTTTTAGCATTTTTCAGGATTTTAATATAAACAAATACCTTCTAATATGCAAATGAAGAGTTCTTGACCTGGCTGTTTGCAAGTAAGTTGATACTCATTACTTATGACTGTACACAAGATCTGATGGTCATCCAACCGCATTTGGTGACAAAATGCCACCAAATGCTAGCAAAAATGTGCGTTTTTCGTATTTTTCATCACATTTCATGGCAGTTTCCATACAAGATGTGCTCCGTTGAGGCTGGAAACTTGCAGGCATCTTAAACATCATTATTCTAGACATCCCACAAATATTCAGGTCCATCATATGGTATTTGATGTCAGTTTGCTCACAAATGTTACAAAAAATGCACGTTTTTCGTATTTTTCATCACATTTCATGGCAGTTTCCATACAAGATGTGCTCAGTTGAGGCTAGAAACTTGCATGCACCTTTGCCATCATTATTTTAGACATTCCACAAAAACTCAGGCCCATCATGGTTGATTTGATGTCCGTTTGCTCACAAATGTTACCAAAATTGCACCTATTTCGCAATTTTCAACACATTTCATTGCAGTTTCCATACAAGATGTGCTCTGTTGAGGCTGGAAACTTGCATGCACCTTTGCCATCATTATTTTAGACATTCCACAAAAACTCAGGCCCATCATATTCTATTTGGTAGAGTTATCAACGCCATACCTGCCAGTTTCCACTGCAAATGCTTACTATACCCATGGATGCGAAACTGCCATTGTGGAATACATGGTGAGCTCCAAATTAGATTACTCATTAAAACATGAAAACCATTCACAAGTGATAAAACACAACCTCCAGGAGCCACACACAAAAGTTCATCGATATAAACACTGGCTGGGCACAGCTGACAATATGCACATGTGGCCATGTGGATGCTCACGCAATCTCCATTATACGGAGGGGCTTGCTGAAAATAATATTGGCAGCTGTCGAATGGGCTAGAAAGGTCATTTTACATGTACACCCACAGCATGCCAAGTATTGTAGCTGAAAATTACTCCACAGGCGGCACGGCGTTGATGCGTTTGCGCGCCCTCATCTCGGTATCGCGAGGAGGTAGTGGCACCTCCCTGCACAATTTCTGCCTGACCTTGTCAGCCTTCATGTCCTGCACCAACATGGACACCCCCGTACCCTTGCCATTGGCATCACAGCCCAGCTAATTGAACAGTGGTTGGTGCAGCGCTTGGTGTCCTCCTTGCGCATGTGGTGCATGTGCAAGTGAGTGAGTGAGTGAGTGAGTGAGTGAGTGAGTGAGTGAGTGAGTGAGTGAGTGAGTGAGTGAGTGAGTGAGTGAGTGAGTGAGTGAGTGAGTGAGTGAGTGAGTGAGTGAGTGAGTGAGTGAGTGAGTGAGTGAGTGAGTGAGTGAGTGAGTGAGTGAGTGAGTGAGTGAGTGAGTGAGTGAGTGAGTGAGTGAGTGAGTGAGTGAGTGAGTGAGTGAGTGAGTGAGTGAGTGAGTGAGTGAGTGAGTGAGTGAGTGAGTGAGTGAGTGAGTGAGTGAGTGAGTGAGTGAGTGAGTGAGTGAGTGAGTGAGTGAGTGAGTGAGTGAGTGAGTGAGTGAGTGAGTGAGTGAGTGAGTGAGTGAGTGAGTGAGTGAGTGAGTGAGTGAGTGAGTGAGTGCGTGAGTGAGTGAGTGAGTGAGTGAGTGAGTGAGTGAGTGAGTGAGTGAGTGAGTGAGTGAGTGAGTGAGTGAGTGAGTGAGTGAGTGAGTGAGTGAGTGAGTGAGTGAGTGAGTGAGTGAGTGAGTGAGTGAGTGAGTGAGTGAGTGAGTGAGTGAGTGAGTGAGTGAGTGAGTGAGTGAGTGAGTGAGTGAGTGAGTGAGTGAGTGAGTGAGTGAGTGAGTGAGTGCGTGAGTGAGTGAGTGAGTGAGTGCGTGAGTGAGTGAGTGAGTGAGTGAGTGAGTGAGTGAGTGAGTGAGTGAGTGAGTGAGTGAGTGAGTGAGTGAGTGAGTGAGTGAGTGAGTGAGTGAGTGAGTGAGTGAGTGAGTGAGTGAGTGAGTGAGTGAGTGAGTGAGTGAGTGAGTGAGTGAGTGAGTGAGTGAGTGAGTGAGTGAGTGAGTGAGTGAGTGAGTGAGTGAGTGAGTGAGTGAGTGAGTGAGTGAGTGAGTGAGTGAGTGAGTGAGTGAGTGAGTGAGTGAGTGAGTGAGTGAGTGAGTGAGTGAGTGAGTGAGTGAGTGAGTGAGTGAGTGAGTGAGTGAGTGAGTGAGTGAGTGAGTGAGTGAGTGAGTGAGTGAGTGAGTGAGTGAGTGAGTGAGTGAGTGAGTGAGTGAGTGAGTGAGTGAGTGAGTGAGTGAGTGAGTGAGTGAGTGAGTGAGTGAGTGAGTGAGTGAGTGAGTGAGTGAGTGAGTGAGTGAGTGAGTGAGTGAGTGAGTGAGTGAGTGAGTGAGTCAGTGAGTGAGTGAGTGTGTGTGTGTGGGGTGGGGGGGTGGGGGTGAGTGAGTGAGTGAGTGAGTGAGTGAGTGAGTGAGTGAGTGAGTGAGTGAGTGAGTGAGTGAGTGAGTGAGTGAGTGAGTGAGTGAGTGAGTGAGTGAGTGAGTGAGTGAGTGAGTGAGTGAGTGAGTGAGTGAGTGAGTGAGTGAGTGAGTGAGTGAGTGAGTGAGTGAGTGAGTGAGTGAGTGAGTGAGTGAGTGAGTGAGTGAGTGAGTGAGTGAGTGAGTGAGTGAGTGAGTGAGTGAGTGAGTGAGTGAGTGAGTGAGTGAGCGAGCGAGCAGGAGTGGGTGGGTGGGTGGGTGGGTGGGTGGGTGGGTGTGGTGGGTGGGTGGGTGGGTGGGTGGGTGGGTGGTGGGTGGGTGGGGGTGGGTGGGTGGGTGGGTGGGTGGGTGGGTGGGTGGGTGGGTGGGTGGGTGGGTGGTGGGTGGTGGGTGGGTGGGTGGGTGGGTGGGTGGGTGGGTGGGTGGGTGGGTGGGTGAGTGAGCGAGCGAGCTTTTGAGGGAGGGAGGGAGGGAGGGAGGGAGGGAGGGAGGGAGGGAGGGAGGGAGGGAGGGAGGGAGGGAGGGAGGGAGGGAGGGAGGGAGGGAGGGAGGGAGGGAGGGAGGGAGGGAGGGAGGGAGGAGGAGGGAGGGAGGGAGGGAGGGAGGGAGGGAGGGAGGGAGGAGGGAGGGAGGGAGGGAGGAGGAGGGAGGAGGGAGGGGAGGGAGGAGGGGGAGGGAGGGAGGGAGGGAGGGAGGAGGGAGGGAGGGAGGGAGGGAGGGAGGGAGGGAGGGAGGGAGGGAGGAGGGAGGAGGGAGGGAGGGAGGGAGGGAGGGAGGGAGGGAGGGAGGGAGGGAGGGAGGGAGGGAGGGAGGGAGGGAGGAGGGGAGGGAGGGAGGGAGGGAGGGAGGAGGGAGGGAGGGAGGGAGGGAGGGAGGGAGGAGGAGGGAGGGAGGGAGGGAGGAGGGAGGGAGGGAGGGAGGGAGGGAGGGAGGGAGGGAGGGAGGGAGGGAGGGAGGGAGGGAGGGAGGGAGGGAGGGAGGGAGGAGGAGGGAGGGAGGGAGGGAGGGAGGGAGGGAGGAGGGAGGGAGGGAGGAGGGAGGGAGGGAGGGAGGGAGGGAGGGAGGGAGGGAGGGAGGAGGGAGGGAGAGGGAGGGAGGGAGGGAGGAGGGAGGGAGGAGGGAGGGAGGGAGGGAGGGAGGGAGGGAGGGAGGGAGGGAGGGAGGGAGGGAGGGAGGGAGGGAGGAGGGAGGGAGGGAGGGAGGGAGGGAGAGGGAGGAGGAGGGAGGGAGGGAGGAGGGAGGGAGGGAGGAGGGAGGGAGGGAGGGAGGGAGGGAGGGAGGGAGGGAGGGAGGAGGGAGGGAGGGAGGGAGGGAGGGAGGGAGGGAGGGAGGGAGGAGGGAGGGAGGGAGGGAGGGAGGGAGGGAGGAGGGAGGGAGGGAGGAGGGAGGGAGGGAGGGAGGGAGGGAGGGAGGGAGGGAGGGAGGGAGGGAGGGAGGGAGGGAGGGAGGGAGGGAGGGTAGGTCACTCACAGCAGTTTATTCCCACCCCAGCAGGGCCCCTCCCTCACATCCGGCTGCAAATTCTGCTTGATATCGCTTGTCTCTAGAATAAGCCGGACAGCCCTGATGCGAGCAAACGGCTCGCCATCATACTGTCGCTCACTGATGCTTTATACGCGCTTTCCGTAAGATGCAAACATGACGGAAAAGAGAGACTCGGGGAAAGGGGATACGGTGAAATACTTGTCTGCTACCGGCCGGGGTTTCAACAGCGAAAAAATTTGCGCCTGAATGTGCACATACCACTCCGTCACGTCGACAACGGTCTTGCATCGCATGTCCGTGTCACAGACGTGCAAAAATTGCTGGCGGCATTGGCATGCTCGCCGCAGGAAACGCATGTGCGGAGGTCCGTTTTAGCCCCTGAAGCCATGGCGTCTTTGATGCCGAGAACGCCTGCAAAAGACACGATATTTGGCACAAAAACAATTAAAAACGAATTACGGGTATGCGACGCCTGGCCCAGCCTTGAAATGGGATAAAAAATCGCGGCAGCTAATTTGAAGCAAACTGAAGCGGTAATGAAAAAAGTGCTTCGGTCAAGGCCTTTAAAACTAAAAAATGCGTCGATCAGGGTAAAAAACCAGAGGTCGGGGCCACTTTCATCGGGAAATTTTTTTGCTGCAGGTTGATGGGGTCGAGAGAAAATCGGCGACAAAACAGGCACCCACCTGTGAATGACGCCAAAATGCCGAAGGATTCCGCAGAATTTGAGGCGAAAAAAAATAATGGCAAGTAATATATGACCGTAGGAGCATACACTAAAATTTCCAGCCTCTATACTGCATTTTTATTCGCTCACGGTAGCCTGCCAGGCCGCCATGCCTATCGGTGGAAATTCGGTCACCGTCGTGCACGCACACACCAAAAATCGCATTTCGCGCCACTTTTCGGGTCCTTCTTACGAGGCTACATTTTGGCGGGGCTCGGACCGTTGTGATGTTTTACTGCATTTGTAAGATGCTTGTGGCTGTGCATCTTGCCGGCCGCCACCCTCGGACTGTGATTGAGTGCACTTCTCCTTCATGTGTTTTGTCAGTACAGTTTGTCATGCTAATGTAATGCAGAAAACCGCAATTCAGGCAGCAAGGTAGCAGCCATGTTGATTTTGATGATGATGATGATGATGACCGACTCGGTTTAGGTGGTCTTTTGAACTTGTTGATTTTAATGAAAAAAGTTTACCTGTGCGTGGTGTTGATTTGTCAGTTTGCTACGCCTTTGTTTGTCATGTTGACGTTTGTCATGTTAACATTTGTGGACATTTTGTCATGTTAACAATTTTTTTGGCCTTTGTTTCACAACGGTATGAAAGTGCCAAAAAATGCCCTTATAAGCCCTACAAGGAGCAAATTGAGTCCAAACATGCTAGATATTGGTAGGCAGCATGTCCATGACACCAGTAAAAGGAATTTGACTTTCCAGAATTTTCCGACATCGGTTGGTCTATTTTTGGCATGTCTATTTTTAGCAACTTTCCAGATTTTAATACAAACAAATACCATTTGATATGCAAATAAAGAGCTCCTGACCTGGCTGTTTGCATGTAGGCTTATGCTCATGTCTACCAACTGTGCACCAGGTCCCATGGTCATCTGACCTCATTTGGTGACAAACTGCCACCAAATGCTAGCAAAAACACACCGTTTCACCACATCTCATAGCAGTTTCCATAGAAGGTGTGTTCAGTCGAGGCTGGAAATTTGCAATCACGTTACACATCATAAATGTAGACATGGCACAAAAAATCAGGTCCATCGTACTGTATTTGGTAACAAAATGCCACCAAATGCTAGCAAAAATGCGCGTTTTTCGCGTTTTTTTAACACATTTCATGTCAGTTTTCATACAAGATGTGCTCAGTTGGGGCTGGAAACTTGCAAGCATATTAAATATCATCATTGTAGACATTGCACAAAAATCCAGGTCTGTTGTACTTCATTCATTGACAGCTCGCTAGCAAATGTGAGCAAAACTGTGCGTTTTTTGCATTTCCGCCACATTTCTTGCAGTTTCCCATGCAAGATGTGCTCAGGTGAGGCTGAAAACAAGCGCCCATGTTAATCATCATGTCATTTCAGACATTGCACAAAACTTCAGGTCCATCAAGTGTCATTGGGTTCACTGGTCCATGCAACACCTGCCAGTTTCCAGCTAATCACTCAACCTTGGATGCAAAGACTTAGATGTAGTATGTAGCCAATGTAGATAGATTAGACCGGTAGGAATGTTTGCACCCATCCATCCATTCATCGGGGTTAATGCTCCGTGACTCCCCAACGGGAGCACGAGTCTAATTAATTAATTAATTGGATGCAAAGTTCTTTAGTAACGGTATGGCCAACTCCCACCAACTGTGTTGCTAACTGTTCAGACCTTGCACAGATAATATAACACAACTTTTGTGACACATAGACAAAGATATATGAACATGAACAGTGGCTAGACATGGTTGTATATATGTGCATACGGCCATGCTAAGGCAATTTTCAAGTAGGGGCTTGTTAGACATAAGAACTGCCAGCTGTCACGTTGGCTAGCATGATCAGTTCAAACCCACAGCATGCACGGTAGTCGCAAACTCAGCTTGGCAATGTAATAATCTAATCATGCCAGGCATCTCGGCCGTCGGCATGGTTGCGATGTGTTTTGTGCGCCTTGATTCGGTAGCAGCACATCCCTTGGCAACCGGCCCGCCTGACCAAGGTTGCCACACATGGTCCTCTGCATCACCATGGATGTCCCCATGTCCCTGTCTCTGTTATAGGGGCCCACGTTGCTGGCAACGCAGCTTCCAAGTTGGACTAGATCTCCTCAGCCAGCGCTGTGGTGCATAGCCAGACAGCTCATACACTGCTCAGTTGCTACCTCGAGGTTGCCGGCTTGAAATGTGCCACCAAAGGACTGCACTTGGCCGCCATCATACCTAGCATGAAGAAGCCACTGCACATCCCCGGTGAGCCGCTTGGCCACCATACCGCAGTTGTCTTCAACAGATAGTGCAAGCCCAATGGCCTCTACATAGGCACATGCATCGTGCTCATGCTCTTGCTCTGGCCCTTGTCAACATGAGATGCATGCCCATGCATGCTTCACCATGTTTCTCCAAGCCATCCGTGACTACTTGCTTCAGATATGTCATTCAACTCCTGCACGTCCTCAGCCAGACTGTCAAACTAGCTGGTGCCCCATCCCTCACTTTGGTGAGGACTGCGATTCTGGCTAGCAGCTTAGCGATCGTGCGTGGTTGTGCCTGAGTTTCTGGGTGAGTGGCAGTGGCATTGGAGCAAGAGGTGTTGAGCATGTGCGTGTGTCTATCCACTTGACAAACAACCCCTCCCAGCCCTGACATTGAGGAGTTTGGCCATGTGCCAGGTTGCCAGAATTCCGCAAACATGCATCATAGGGAAATAAAGGATTGCTGGTTGTGCACACGACATGAGAAAACAAAACACACATACCTGTCAGGAGGGCAGGCTTGGGTTGCTTCATTGGCGCTGGTTGCAGCGTGCGTAATAATAGCCCGCCATTGGCTCATTTACCCGTGCCCTTGGCCAGCACGCACAGCCTGAACTGCATGAACTGCATGGATGCGGCCGTCCAGGATGCCCTCTGCTCATCATTCAGGGGTATGAAGGCAGCTTGGGTGCTGGTGTGTAAGGCAGCTTGTGCATCGGTGTTTGCCGCCCGGTCCTGTGGCAGCACAGGTAGCTGGCCTAGCCCGGCCACTGTCCTCTCTCCGCTCTCACGCAATATGCCACCCTCTCCACAAACCATGACAGTTCTCATGTGCATGCATGTCTTAAGATGCTTGTTGAAGGCAGATGCTTTCAGCTTAGAGACGGTGGGCACGTATGCAGTGGGTTTTATGGACTCACAAGCATGTGTGAAGCCATCGAGCATCCAAGAAAGCCACCAATTGCTTCTGGTTTTCCATCAATCTTCGTGGTCAACCATGTCATGCAACATTACTTGCCGTGAGCACAATGCCAATAAATTGCAGCATGTACAACTAGAGCAAAGCAACAGCTTTGTGATCCATAGCCCTGCCTGCAAATCATTGCCATCGGCGGCAATAGCGCTGCAAGGCTGCCAGCCAGCCCGTATCTTGCCCGCAATCCGTCATGCACCCTCCCTAATATCCGTGTGAAGAATTCCTTGACATCCCTAGCCTCTAAGGTAACCTGTACGTCGCTGATGTGAAGAAAAGGCTCGCCATGAAACCGTAGCTCGCTATACGATTCATGACGCACCTCCCGTAAGATAAGAAGATGACCAAAAGAGAAACTCCGGAGATGGGGAACTGGTAACATATTCATCCGTGACAAGGTCAGGGATTCAACAAGGAGTGAATTGGCCCGTAGATTTGAATAAGGGAACATACCGCTCGGAGGTATCCATGTCTGCCGTGCGCTTGATGTCTGTTTCGCACACCCCGCCGCAGAAACTCGTTCCGGCATTCACCTGCTGACCGCAGTTTGTGCATGTCCAGAGGCTGATAAAAGCCCCAACATCGTGGGCGTCTTTAGAGTCCACAAAGCCTGCATTAAACATGACGTTCGGGGCAAACGCAGATATATACGAAGTATGGGTCTGCCAAGCCTGACGCAGCCTTGAAATTGGTCGGAAATATGCGGTAGCTCAGGAAAAAAAAATTGCAGCGGTAATGAAGAAAGTCGTTCGGTCAAAGTCTTTAGAATTAAAAAATGCATCGTTTATGATGGAAACCCCGATCTTAGGGCGCACTTCATCGGGAAAATTTTTTGCTGCGGTCAGGTGGGGTCGAGAGAAAATCTGCGACCATTCAGGCACCCACCTATGAATGACGCAACATGCTGTTCGATTCCGCAAATTATATGGCGAAAAAAAAACAGTGGTGGATCGAATAACACCTGAGGAGGATAATCGTAAAATTTCAGCCTTGATAGTGCCTTTATACACGCTCAGCATCGCCTGCCAGACCGCCATGCCTGTCGCCCGGAATTCGGTCACTTTCGTGCACGCGCACACCAAAAATCGCATTTGGCGCCACTTTTCGGGTACCGCTTACGAGGGCAGATTTTGGCGCGGCTCGTACCGTTGTGTTGTTAACGTCTTGACATTTCTTGACACATCACCTTGGTTTGTCAGTGTATTGACATTTTTTTCCGTGTTGATATGTTGATATTTCAAAGATTGTCAAGGTTTTGTCAACCTTTCAACATTCTGTCAAGGTCTGTCAAGCCTTTGATGTTATCATGTCAAGCTTTTGTCAAGGTTAATTGTCAAGGTCATGGCAGTTGATATGTCAAGAATCTATATTTTCCGGTGAAATGGGTGTTAGTTTATTTCCATATAACAGTTAAGGTGACCCAGGTATGCCAAAAATAGCCTGAAATGCCTAGTTTTGCCTAAATTGGGGTGCCCGCATTAATAAGGCGCGCCCTGCGACCAAGGTAGCCATTGTACTGTAGATATATCGTCATCCGGCATACGTGTAAAGACCTGGTTCATGCCCATGAGTGCATGGAAGACTTCCAGGGGGCTGGGGGTGTCATTGTTAGGGCCCGGGTCCCATACTTTGTGTTGTTCCGTCGCCAGGAGCCAGTAACGACGCATAGCCAGGTTCCAAGAGGAGATAAACCGGCGGACCACGGCACCTCTCGTGTACGCGGCACGTAACGTGAATACGGTCTCGTTGCGAACTTGCCATATGGTGTGAAGCATCGTCGTGCGTAGCCATATCCATGCCATCTGGTTGGCTGTGAGGCTCGCGTCCCGTAATCCCGTGATGCCGAAAATAACCGTAGATAGTGTGACGGTGGTGGGGGAGCTGTAATAGCCATCCACTTGGCCCATATACCCAGCAGCCATTGCCAAACCCCTGCGAGTTGGCAGTCCAGAAATCTGTGCTCAATTGTTTCATCTGGAAAGTTGCATAAGCACGCCGCCGCGTGGGAGTACCGGTGGTGCAATTGGGAGTTGACCCCGATGGCCCGATGCATAAGCAGGTGCTGGACGTCGGTGGCCCGTTTGTCAACCAATGGGTGATCAACTGCCAAGGTAATGTTCTTGATCCAGGTGTAGCCCGGCCACTCGGGGTGCCAGCGCAGGCGACCCGGGTGCATCCTATGATTTTTATGTAGAAGTAGTCGGTATCCCCAGTCTGCCGTGTACTCGAAAAGGCACTTCGTCATGGGGGTGCCGCCAGATGTGAGGACCCACCCAAATTCTAGCGGGTCTAGAGCAAGCGTGTCCAGTCGCCCCTTGCCAACATGTAGCCATGTGGTGTCGCGTATCACTGTGGTGGGGTCCAAGGGTAACATGCACGCCTGTGACAGTGACCACGGGACCACTCGAATGCGGTGACATTGAAATGCTGGAATGTAGGCGTACGATGTAATCAATTTGCCGAGAAGTCCTTGACCGTCGGGTGTCTCCTGGAGCAATTGTATGGTAACGCCCGTCGACGCGACCGCAACGATGCAGCCCTTATGTATGGACGTGTCGCGATCCGGGTAATAGCTCACCCATTCCCCGACTTGTAGGGGTTTGCGTGGGGTTGTCATGAGGGTATGCCATCCTGCGGGAATTGCTTGTAGAGGGTTGTCCCAAGCTGGTCGGCTGGGCATGTTTGCGATCCACGCACTGATTTCCGTGTATGTTAGGAGGCGATATCGGTCACCGTCAGCCGCGTATAAATCGATGATTCGCGTAACCGGCGGGTTGGCCGTCAAAAAGCCCTCATATGGGTTGCGGCCGCTTAAAACACCAAACACATTATGCTCACTATCGCGCAGCAAATCATTGAAATATAATGGTTGGCGTGCCACCTCTTCCCGCGTGGTAGGGTGAGCAATTCTGTCCGGTTTTAGGTTCTTATAACCTTTCCACATACGTGCCCAGTACCATGATAAGCCTTTATACGAAGTGAGCGCACATGTAAGTATTGCTGCCCCCAAGTGCCATGATGTACCATTGTTGTGGGTATAGGTTGTGGCGAAAGCTTCTTGTGCCAACATACAACCAGGGTGTGCGTTTACGCCTATGAAAGCGGTTAGGATCTGTTTGGTGTACACTGACCATAAGCGCCACTCCATATTATGTAAGCCCAAGCCTCCTTGAACCCATGGCATATAGGACATGTCCCTATCGATCCATCCCGGCACCGTGTGTGTTATGATACCCTGCTGTTTCCAAACAAAATTGCTGCCGATTCGTTGGATGATCTTGGTGGTGTACTCGTTAGGTGGGTGAACAAGAATCTATATTACTAATTTGGCAATGTAAGGTAATCCGACACTATTCAGGGCATCACCGAGTACGCGGCCAATCCAGAAGGGGCGGACTGACTGACCACCAATCCGCGCGAAGCGCCAAGCGCACGGAAGAACTGCCAACCAATCCGCGCAAAGCTCCCAGCGAGCGAAGCGAGCGGCCGCTTTAGCGGCCTCCTCTCTGGAGGGCAGCGAAGGAGACCGTCAGTCCGTCACGATTCCTCTGGACGGAGTGCAGCGAAGGAGTACGCTTCTACGAACTACAGTATGCGTCTACAGCGGGCAGCGGGCAGTCCCTCCATATGGTCTCTCTACCGACTACCGCCAAAACTTGATTAAAAAAAAAATAAAAAAATTGGCTGTGCGAAGCCAGCGGGTCACACTAGAACTATTTGACAATTCTTGACAAACAATTGTCAAAGTTTGTCAACACTCCGTTCCTAGTGTGGCAGCGAGGATGGCATGCCTGCACCAAGGAAGAGGAGGGGTAAGCAGCCTGCAGCAGAAACTGATTCCTCCATCTGCAGCGGCAGTGATAATGGTAGCCAAGAGGATGTGGCTCCACCTAGCAGCGACAGTGATGACCCATGCAGCTACAATGCGTCTGAACCTGCACGGGGAAGCGTGGACGGAGGGGGAGAGGAAGGAGGCAGCCTGCAGCAGAAAATGCTGCTGATTCTGCCCGTGGTGGCGATGGCCGCGAGTATGCGGCTGAACCTACGCGGGGGAATCGTGGGCAGAGGGGGAGAGGAGGTAGGCAGCACAAGAATGTGGCTGAACCTAGCCGGGGCGACCTTGCACCAACGAGGAGAAGTGCAAGGGCGTATGGAAAAGTGAGCTACGCTAAAGCAGATTGTAGCAACTCGTCTAGTGACTGAAATTGATGTTCTTATTAAACTTGAAGAGCTGTACTCCAACTGCACAAGAAATTATTGTAATTTGTAATCAAAGCGATTTCTGGTTGCGTGGTATGAATGCGATTTCTCTGTGTGCATGAGGTTTCTCAGTTTTTCTCAGGCCTTAAGTTTCCCAGATTTTCTCAGTCTCAGATTTTCTCAGGCAGCAACCTGAGAAAAAAACGGGCGCCTGAGAAATTTCGTTCCTGAGAAAAAAAAATCTCAGGCCAGGCGACTTTCTCAGGCTGATCTCAGTTTTTTCTCAGTTTTCTCAGTTTTCTCAGGTGATTTTCTCAGTTTTCCTGAGAAAACTGAGATTTTTCTCAGTTGATCTCAGGAAATCTCAGGAAATCTCAGGACATCTCAGGAAATCTCAGGAAATCTCAGGCAGCCTTCCTGAGAAAGCTGAGAAAACTGAGAAAAACTGAGAAAAATCTCAGATCTGAGTTCCTAGTGCAACTGGCACTGAACGCTGCATTAATTGACTATGTTGTAATGCGCAAGCGTCATCAAGGATCTGTACTAGCTGCTCGCTCGCATGTGATCCCCCTGGTGCGCTCCGATCATCGCATCGTCCACGCCCGCATCCGCCTGCGATTCCCCTCGCCCTTTCGGTAAGCACGTGGCACCACCTGCCGGTTTGCGCACACTTCAGTTGCTCGAGAAATCTGACGACGCTCTGGAGGACTTCCTCGAAAAACGCGCCCACAAGCGCGCCGCAGAGGCGTTCGTCGACGCGCTGGACATCCCGGCCAGCCACGCCCAGCTGTTCGCTGCCGGCCCGGCATCGGCCCTTCGGCACCTCGCTGACAAGCTGCCCGCGGCCGGGGCCCTACTGCCCCCGGCCCCGCCGCCCGCCCCGCTTCACCAGCCTGCACCGGCTCCCCGCCGTCATCCACCAGGCCCGGCAAGCCCTGCGCGACAACAGCGACCCCGCCCGCTACGCCCGCCTCAAAGCCGATTACCACTCGGCCATCCGGCAGGCGGCCAAGGAGCAGGAGGACCTTCATGTCCGCGAGTACTTCGCCCACCTCAAGGACCAGCACGGCAAGTACGCCTGGACCCGCCTGCGTCACGCCCAACGGCCCGCCGGCGGCGCGCAGCCGGCGCCGCGGACGCTCTCTGGCTCACCGCAGCAGCAGCTCGACTGGTCAGTGCCGGTATTCCTCCCAGTCCCGGCTGCTCGGCGCCCCCCCGCCGCCTCCGCCGCTTGGCCCTCTGGCGGCCGCACGCCTGGCAGTAGCACCGGCGGACGTCCCTGCGCCGCCCACGCCGCCCGCCGCTGAGCAGGACTACACGTATACCCAGCCCTGATGGAACCCCTGGCCGACCCCAACGAGCTCCCGCCGTTCACCGAGCTCGAGCTGAGCACCGCCGCCAAGCAACTCTGCTTCTATGCCGCCGTTGGACCTGCATGACCAGCTCCCAGCCCCGGTGATTAAGCTGACGGCGCTCACGGGGTTCCTGCTTGACGTCTGCAACCGGATCCTGCTTGCCGACGCGCCGCCGATTCCTGAGTGGCAGCACAGCTACCGTATTATGCTGTACAAAAACAAAGGTTCCCCTGACGACCCCGCCAACTACAGAGGAGTCTGCATCCAGAGCGCCGCACTTCAGTTGTTCATGCGCATGATCCTCAACCGCCTTCGTTCTGCTCTCGACTGTCACCTTGGGGAAATTCAAATGGGCTTCCGTCCTGGGCGCAACACCGTCATGGCCATCTTCGTCGCGCGTCGCCTCTTCGAGGAAATCGCTCTCCTGCAACCTGGTGAGTTTCCCGCCATCCTGATCTTCGTCGACTTCATCAAGGGATTTGATTCTGTCCTCTGGGACGCTCTATGGGCTGTACTTGCTCGCGCTCGCGTCCCCACTCCCCTGATTACCGTCATCCGCACGCTGTATGAGGGGTCGACCACTTCGGTGCACTCAACACGGCATTACCCCGCCATGCCCACTGCAGACCGGCGTCTGGCAGGGTTGCGTCCTGTCGCCGTACCTGTTTATTATTGTAGTGGATTATGTTATGCGCCAGGCACGTGCTCGCTTTGCTAGCATTGCAGGCCGTGCCCCTGGCCTAGCAATCACGAACGAGCTTGGGGAAGGGGGGCCGACTAACAAACAGAATTTACTAGCTGACCTCATTTATGCCGACGACATTACGCTCATCGAGAAGCCGGAGTCTGCCCAACTTTGGCTGGACTGCCTGGCGCTCGAGGCTCGGGCGGTTGGTCTAGAAATCAGCCCCAAAACGGAGGCCCTGCATGGCCCTCGGCATGGCAGGGCCCCCACCCACACTCCGCCTCTTAGACGATGCCGAGGTCAACTACCCTCCTTCAGGCCGCTTCAAGCTGATCGGCATGCATGCAGTTGGCTTCCCGACTGCGAGGACGACATGACGACACGGATCGGCATGGCGTGGGCGCACCTCCATGACCACCGCCGCTGGTGGAGCAACCCCGCCCTACCCCGGATCGTCAAGCGTGACCTCTTCAAGGTCGTCATTCTGACGATCCTGACCTACGGCGCCGAGACGTGGACACTGATGCAGGAGCTGGAGCAACGACTCGACGGCGCCGTCACCAAGATGCTGCGCAAGGCCCTTAACATCCCCTTTGGTTTGCACATTAGTAATGAGGATTTGTACGCTGATTTGCCCTATGTTTCCCACATTATTAGGCACAGGCGCCTGGGCCTAGCCGGGCACCTGGCCCGCACAGATCAGGTAGATGACATCAGATAGACTAGCTGGCACCAAGCCCGCCCAGCCTGGGCGATATATGTCCTCACCTGGCGTGCCCCCGGCCGCGCGCGGCAGGGCCGCCACCCGTGGACTTTTCGTGATAGACTCGGCATGGACATGTGCTACACTAGACGTGACGGGCTCACCCCCGGGCAACCTCCTGGTTTGTCTGTAATATGGAGGCAGATGGTGCGCAAGGATAGATGGCAAGTAGTGATGAAGGAGACCACCCCCAAGCCTAGCTGTGGGGGCTCCGCGTGTGACCAAGTATGGCATTCATAGCGATTCGGGCCGCGGTGCCCACACCCCTGTAACTAGGACCTAGATAGCTTATACCATCCATTCCATCCCATGTTCCCCTCCCACTGAGGACTTACAGTCTGTATGCTCACGTGACGCAGTCACGTGTCTATTAATTAATTAATTAATTAATTAATTAATTAATTCCATCATTCGGCCCAGGTAGTAACCCGTGGTGTGTTTCCTATAGTCTGTTCCCGGGACTACCAAGTACCAGGTGCCAGACTGGTGGATTAATTAACCCATAGTCCGCTAACCCCCCGACCTGTCGGGGGGTTGACTAACGATCGAATTTCGCGCCCGAGAGCGCCGCACCACTTGTACACGGAGGACAGTTGTTCGGTGGGTCCGGGAACACTTAGGGACGAAGGTGATGCATAGGTTTGGGGTAATATCTGCCATAGCCTGGTAATTATAGGGATGTAATCATAGTAGGGAGTCACGTGACTTTGGCGGGAAAATTTCACTCGCGCGCGCGTAACGAGATATGGCTGCCAACGTGCCGTTATCAGGCCGGGAAATTTTGCGTCTCGCGGCTAGAAACGGTTTAGAATGTTGCTCAGAATGATGATGCGTGATTTTCGTAGGTCAGGCATGGCCAAACTTGTAGAATTGGGAAAATTCAGGTGGGAAAATACTGCCTTCTTGGTCGCCAGTGCCAGATGAGTAATCGCTCATCATATATTTCCAAGGAGAATTAATTAAAGCCACGAGCCACGAGGTAGCCATGGCTGACGGCGGAGCTCATAACTTTCATGTTTGAGCCCCGAATTTAGTCGTGAATATCACAATCGCTTCGTCTTTCTAAGACGCACACGCTGATATAATTTTCCGACGCTATTACGCAATATACGATGAGCAAACGCCCATCGACGCAACGCAGCCTGACGGCTGCGCTCGGCAATGAAAATACGTCTGCAGCTCAGGCTGCAGCTTCGCCATCACTGAGGTCCGGCAGGCAGCGGTGACACTAGTCTTGCACTGGTGGTCGCCCAGCCAACCTCCCGGGCTCAATGCCTCGCCATCGGCATCGCCTGACCCTAAACGCAGCCCCCCAGCCGACAACACAGGAGGGTAACTTTTCACGCCCCAAACGGAACCGCGCTTTCGGCCTGAACCTTTCAAGGTCGATGATCACGACTGGACCAACATGTCCCCGGCAACTGCCATGCGTTGCATCTTCTACGGGGACTACGCCTCGCTTTACGACCTGTGCCTCCATCTCTACGACATCAATCGCCTCATCTGCTCGGACGGCAACTGGTGGTATAACATCAGCGTGCTGGACGGGTGCAACCGCGCCTTCCTCCAACACACCATCCTCAACTCCCTTCTCGATCCAGCACTCTGACGGCGAGATCTGGGCTCCATCCATCTCCGCCCCCACACTCCGTTCCATCCTCACGGAAGCCTTTCAGCAGCACGTGACCCCCGGCCCTTAATTGCTGCCGACGTCGCAGCAATGGGTGGCACGCTGGCTACTGAACTTCCTCACGTACATTTCCACCACCGCCGTCTCCACCTCCACTGCCATTTCCGCCTCCACTGCCGACATCAAAGCCCAGCTCCTCGACCTCGACCAACGCCTTCAAGCCACCGCCACCGCCCTTGAGAGCTTGCATGACACCGCCGGCCTCACCGCCCAGGCCGTGAAGGACATCGCCGCCCAGCCGGCACCTGCTGGCCCGGCCGGCGATGCTCCCTCCACCTGGGCGGACTTGCATCACACCACCTCCACCACCTCCACCATCGCGGCACAACTCATTGAAGCAACAAGCCCTCGACCTTCGCGAGGAAGCCGACATCGCCAGGCGCAGCCACAATGTCATCGTCAAGCACTTCGACCAGCCGGCAGGTGAGACCTCCACGAGCCTTCTTGACTCTTGAGGCATTTAATAAGCGCGACATTCTTGCCCCCATGCTACTCACTGGTGAGATGGACATGTCGGCTGTCCGCCTCCCCGCGCGCGGGGGAAGGCTGGCCCGGCATCCGTGCTCCTCATGCCTTTAAGTACATGGCGGACAAGCTGGCGTTCCTTAAATGCCGCAAGAAGCTCTCGGAGACTCGCTTCACGCTGGACGACGACTTGACCCTGGCCCAGCAACAGCGGCGACGCGAGCTATGGCTGACCTACCTTCAGCTCCGGCAGAGCGCAAGGGGGAAGCCGGTATACTGGAGGGGGCGGTCATCCACGTTGACCACAAGCCCTGGCAGGCCCCTCGATCCTGCCACCTCAGACTAGAGAATATATACCAGTTACTAGTGTAGATTAGTCAAGCTTAGCCTAGCATGTGGTGGCCCACGCGCATGTGCGCCCATAATGGCCCGGCCCCATGGATGATGCCTTCAGAATTTAGCCAAGCCCTGCCTATAATGGGACCCCCATGGATGTTGCATTAAGAATTTAGCCATGCTATATTATGCCCTGCAGAGAGATGCTCTCTGTCGAGAAGCCATGCCCTAGCTCTTGTATAGCCATCATGATCTTCCCCTGCACATGACATGCTCCCCCTTAGCTGGGCATAGCGTGATCGATCATAATAAGGGTGCAGGTGCCCTGGTGCACCAGTAGAGCAAGGGTAGCTTACATTCCCACCCTTGCAGGAAGTAGCCTATTATAGGCCATCTGCCCCTTCTCGAGGGCTACTATGTGCTACAGATACTCCCAACGGAGTTATGTTTCTAATTAATTAATTAATTAATATATATATTATATTAATTAATTAATATATTTCCATTTTATCCTCATGGCCGGGCAGTCTGTGCCAGCCCAAGCATGCATCCAGATTTGGTACGGGATGTCCGCTGATGCGTTTGCTGTGAATGCGGCCGGACGCGTTTATAGGTAATCTTTGAACGCAGCATCAACCTGGTAATATAAAGGATGCCGGCATGCATGAAGGATGCATGCATGATGCGCCGGCTATGGCAACCTATATGCATGTAAATTAAGCAATGGTATGTATGTGTGAGATATGAGGGTCCCACATTATGTTTCCCACATTATTAGGCACAGGCACCTGGGCCTAGCCGGGCACCTGGCCCGCACAGAACGTACAGGTAGACACATCAGATTATCTATTAGACTAGCTAGCTGGCACCAAGCCCGCCCAGCCTGGGCGATATGTCCTCACCTGGCGTGCCCCAGGTCGCGCGCGGCAGGGCCGCCACCCGTGGACTTAAAACGCGTCGTTGAATTCCTTGCGGACTGTCCGCCGACCTGTCCAGTGGTCATTGAATAAAGGAACCTCTATCTACACCAAGCTCCGCCTTGGTTTCCTAACTGGCTACACTAGCTCTCTCCGCGAGAGTTAGCTAACCTTGCCTGAGCAACATTTGCCTCCGATAACCAGTGTTATAACGTCCCAGGATTTTACCCTCTAACCTGAGCTACGTAGCGAAAGATCGATCAACCGTGCCGGTATTAGGAAGATTCAAGGTGGCCTAATGCAGATTGCGCTTAATTCACGACGTGAGTCGTGAGATCTCTGGCGCGCACCGCGACTTGATGCCAAGCTAGTTAATACACACTTATAAAGGCTAGCAAGATCGACCCGTTACAAATGGATAGTTGCCCCAGGTTCAATGTGAAGGCTTCATCGCGCTTAACATTCATCAAACCAAGAAGAGGACGACACTCTTGTCCTCGGACCAATTTCACCTAGGCCTGCCACCAAGCTGGCAAGTGGCGCCGACATGGCGCCGACCTTCCAAAGAATTCCGAAACAGTCCACACAAGATCCTCGGGTCGACATCGACCCTCGCTTACAGAATCCACGCATGAGTACAAGGTCTCAACCAGCTATAAAGTACGCAGCGCGGCGCGATCGACTGCACCGGCCCCTAGTAGAAGATCTCATACATCAACCTAGGCCCAAAATAACTAGTCCGAATCACACAAACTATCATAATTCCATACAAAAGTCCTGACCAAGGGACAATTCCCAAATTAAGTGCCGAAATGAGTCCCAAAGTCCTACGGACTATTCATGACAACAAGCCAAAATACATAATTTATTCCATTGTTGCGCCCGTTCCAAGGGTCGGGCCGCAACAACTTGTCTCGCTATGTCTGTGCAGGGAAAAGCATCCCGTTATCAAGCCCACCATGTTTAGAGACAATACCAAACGCTACTTCACTGGTTTTGTTGAAGCCTCAGCTAATAGCAATCAAATCTGGTCCAAAATCTGCATGACATAGTGGTATTCCCTGGCAACCATCACAAGCGAACGCGTACAAGCACGTACTAAAGCAACAAAACGACAAGCAAAAATCATCGATTACATGTCTACAACTAGTTTATAAACGATAGGACGACTTGGTACTGTAGGGTATAAACGCTAACATGTTAATACGTACCAGGTCGAAACCGCAGATTACCCATGCTGTGCGGGAGTCATCACTCCCACCTGACCGCCTCGGACATAGCCTCGAACCTTTCCTGGCCGTCATCGCTAATAAAACATGTCAAGAATAAAGTAACAAGTCTATCCACGCGCAAATATATGGACGTTTGCTGCCGAACAACAGGTAGCATACGCACTGTCACTGCCTGGCCGCTGACAGGATCTGCTGCACCGATTAGAACCTAGAGATATACTTGCGCACATCCAGACGCTTCACGGCCAGAGATGTAACCTTTATAACACTAAAGGATAATTACTACAAAATTTGAGTTCAAAACTCCAAGCCATACTCTCGTACCAGTCATTTGCCTGCACCGCCATAGCCGCGGACGTCAATTATTTTCATTCACGTCGGTCCGGCCCGTTTGACCATGGTACTGCCCCAACTTTGATTGAGTATATCTCCCTGGCCAGTTGTCCAAAGTACGGTCTGAATAGTGCCAGGCATAGCTTACGTCTATAGATCTTTCGATCCCCCCAGCTTTGACCGTTGAATTATTTTTGGCGCGGCGCCTGGTTCTGCCACAAACTCAGTCCGTTAGAGTGGTAGGACTTCGACTGGTACCATGAAAACGGACTCAGTACAAATGAAGGGTTAAACGCTAATACATCGATCGCCTGGTGTGGATCCCATCATAGGCATACATACACATGGGCGTGGGCCACGTACGTCAGCTATAAGCCTCGATCACTATGCTACACTACTGCTATATTGCCCTAGGCTGGGGTTGCTGGCATTGCTGGAGCGGCGGGGCCAGTCGCCTGCCATGGCTTCTGGTCGATGTAGATATGGCCGCCCCCCTCCACAGAGTAAGCCGGCGGCTTCTTCCCTGCTGCCTGCCGGAGCTGGAGGTAGGTTGGCCAGAACTCCCGTCGCCGTTGTTGCTGCGCGGCCAGGGTCTTGAAAGTCGTCGTCCAGCGTGTAGGAGACCTGTCCCTACGAGCCGCTTGCGACGCTTGAGGAACAACAGCTCACTTGTCCGCCATGTAGTCAAAGGTGAGAAGCAGCGGGGATGGGTCCAGCGGGGAAGGCGGATCGCCCCCAGCTTGGCTTCACCAGTGAGAGCCACGGGGACAAGGATGTTTTTCTCAAACGCCTTGGCAAGGGTCTTGGAGGGCTCACCTGGTATAGCTGGTGGAAGTGCCTGACGATGACATTGAGGCTGCGCTTGTCATGCTCGGCCTCCTCGCGCGGAGGTGGAGCGTGCAAGTTGCTTATTGAGCTGTGCAGCGATGGCGGAGGTGGTGGAGGTATTATAGTACAGCAGCATGGCGGCCCAGGCGGGCCAGGTCTGGGTGGGAGGTGCATCGCCGGATGGGCCAGCGGGGGTTTGCCTGGGCGGTGACGGGCCTGCGGTGTATTGCAGGCACTTGATGGCGATGCCGTGGTCCGCGAGCCGCTTGTCGAGCTCGAGGAGCTGCCGGGCAGTGATGCACCTGGCGGTAGCAGTTGGCGGTGGTGGCGGTGGAGGCGGAGGCGAGGAGAGTGGAGGTGGTGGCGGTGGTGGAGTTATTCACTGAGGAGGGGAAGCTCGGTAGCCCGCCAGCATGCCTCCCATGGCCGCCACATCTGCAATAGCGAGGGGGGTCACGTGCTGCGCGAAGGCCTCCTTGACGAGCGGGGGAGAGCCCGGCAGCCAGCGTGCCTCCCATGGCCGCGCCACATCTGCAGCGAGGGGGGTCGCGTTCTGCTCGAAGGCCTCAGGGCTAGTGAGGATGCATGCATGATGCGAAAAAAGGTGTCGTCGGTCATGAGGGCCGGAGGCAAAGATCTTGTCGTCGGAGCACCGGCCCGAAGAGGGAGCAGAGGGCGTTATGCTGAAGTCGGTGATGGGAGCAGCGCGTCAGCATATATTGCAGCCATACCAAAAGGTAGGCCGCCTCCCGGCACTGATGTGAAGGCGGGCTTGGCGGTGGAGGTCGATGCACACATATTCAAAAGCGTGGCGTACGTCCCGTTAAAAAGGGTGCAGCAGGTCACTCGGACCTTGTTTCCAAAAGCGGGCGTCGATTTCAAAGTCGGATAAAGGGCTGGGTGGCTCGGCAGGGTGACTGCGTTTGGGCTCAGGCGAGGCCGACGGCGAGGCCCAAGAAGGTGCCAAATGTACCACTAAAACTTGAGAAGTGGCCACCGCTGCCTTCCAGGCTGGGCGGCGGAGCTTTAGGCGTAGCTTCATGCGTAGCTTCAGGGCTCAGCGCTGCTGTCAGTCTGCGCTGCGTCGAGGTGCGTTTGCTCGTCATAATATTGCGTAACAGCTTCGGGAAAATATATCAGCGTGCGCGTCTTACAAAGACGAGGCGATTGTGGTAGTCCCGGCAAAAGTTGGAGCCCAAACGCGAAAGTTATGGGCGCCGCCGTCAGCCATGGCTATCTCGTGGCTCGTTGGTGGTAGACTGAAATATATCGCCTATGCCTTACCACGCGCGCGGCCCGCCACCCGTGGACTTTTCGTGATAGACTCGGCATGGACATGTGCTACACTAGACGTGACGGGCTCACCCCCGGGCAGCCTCCTGGTTTGTCTGTAATATGGAGGCAGATGGTGCGCAAGGATAGATGGCAAGTAGTGATGAAGGAGACCACCCCAAAGCCTGTGGGGGCTCCGCGTGTGACCAAGTATGGCATTCACAGCGATTCGGGCCGCGGTGCCCACACCCCTGTAACTAGGACCTAGATAGCTTATACCATCCATTCCATCCCATGTTCCCCTCCCACTGAGGACTTATGCTCACGTGACGCAGTCACGTGTCTATTAGTTAATTAATTAATTAATTAATTAATGCCTTACCATATATCTCGCCTATGCTGGTTGCCTCCTTGATATATGTTTTATCTTTATTTTTTTAAAATTGCTTTATGTGTTTTAAAATTATACCTCATAAGTTTTCTTTTCACCCCTGTATTTTTCTTCATATTTTTGGTTTATTCTATAAACCTTTTTATTGTTTGTTACCACCTGTCTACCCATGCAGGTCTTCCTACAGAAAGCCACGCGGCTCCCGTGGTCTTTGTGTCTTTCCTCTCAGACAACTACGCTTGTCCTTCCACGACGTTGGAACGCCATGCGTCCAGGAAAATTTGTCTGACTTAACAGATCGTCTCACACATCGTGGAGCCTATCGATCGTGGAGCCCATCTAGAAACCAGCACAGCCACAATTTTGCATTCTTGCGAGCAGACCACGCCACACCGCGTTGTCCTCGGCAAATCCGGAAACCTACCATTCCAAGTAAACTTGTTACATTTCTTACTACACAAAGTCGCATTACACATGTGCCAAAAGTCAACAACCTTGTTTACAAAGCCGCGGCGATGGCCTCCTTGAGCGGGTCGAGCTTGGCGCCCGTTAACATGGCCTTCTGCTCGCCGTTCTTGAAGATGAAAAAGGTAGGGGCCACCTTCACACCCAGACCCTGCGCCACGGTCTGCAGGCAGACAGCCGAGAACGGCAGCACAGGCAATAAAGCACAGGCAGAAAAGCACAAGCAGAACAAGGGACGGAGTGCGCAAGGTAAGCCTATCTCTTGTCTCTCTCTGGCAGTTAAGATAAAGTTAGGACAGGCAATCGCAACGCAGGGTCATGCGTAGGGGGACGCTGCATGCACGCGCTCGCAAGTGCCCGCTTACGAACTACGTGGTCGGCAGAAAGCGTTCAAATACACTGGTTGCCTCGGCGGTTGCGTCACCGCATTACCACTGGCTTCACCGCCCCACATGTTGTTATTTCCCCCCCTAGCAACTTCGACATTGGCCCAAAGCTAACCACATTAAGTTATTATCCCTGGTTCGACTGCCGAGCGGCTTTGCGACACTCCAAAGGCAACGTGCACTACACTGAATCACACAGGTTATCAACGAGACAACCAGCGCAGGCCAGATCTGGAGAATCCGGACCACGGTAGCTCGAGCCTGCCGTTATCTTATCCGCGTTTTCGAGTCGTATGGTGATCACTGCAACCCTCGGCCCTCGCATCGTGCCAGCGCTCGGTGAGCAGGTGCTTGGTGGAAGCAACATAGGAGGCGACCAGCGCAGGTATGCTGATGGCCCCCAGCAGAGCACGCTACCATGTGGCCTCCTTGCTTCACAAGGGAAACCAAGAAATCTAATAAATAACAATACTAACGATAGTAATAGTAATACTGATAATAATGATCTCACCCTTGTTCTTCAACCTCTCCTCCTTTCATTCTTCTCTAAGGTCCCCTGGGCGCCCTTGCTGACTTGCCGCCCTTCCCCACCACCTCCTCGTTCCCCGTTCCCTCAATGGTGACCACCCTCGCTTACCTTGTTCTCCTGGTTGCAGTTGCACTTGGTACAACACCACACCCTGCTTGGCTCTACCCCTTGGCTGTCACCAAAACCCTCCTCCTACCCCAGCTGCCTCCTCCACCGCCCCTACCCTCGCCCACCTTGTTCTCCTTGTTGCAGTTGAACTTGTAGAACACGACGTGGTCCTTCATCTCGGCCGCCAGCTGCTCCAGCTGCGGGAGGATGACCTTGCATGGCCCGCACCTGGTGGGGGGAGGGACATGACAAGCACGTTTGTTTACACATTTGGAAGATGCTAGGCTTCACGAGGGCCACCCCTCGTTTAAGGGGTTGCTCTGCCCAGTTCTAGTGAACACGCGTGGCGAGACGACCATTTGCTGTCACCCTCGCAGCGGCTGGCATGTGGCGTGATCCCGACAGGAAGACGCCACCCGCCAAGCCGGCTAATCACTTCGTCTGTGTCGACAATATGTTTGTGTATGTTTGGGGAAAACGAATGGGGGGGGGGGACACACGTCGCCGCCACCCTTGCAGGGACCCAGCGTGCCAGGGGAGCACGTGGATTACCGACATGCATTTGCATTGTGAAAAGACAAGATTGCAGTACGAAAACCGTTATTCCCAGGTCTCCCAAAAGTATTCCATAAAAAAAAGTTTTACCTATAAAGGCTGTGTACAAATGCTTTCTTTTCCACCTGAAAAATTTGGCAGAGTTCCCAAACTCATGAAATGGTGTAGTGGGCCATGGGCCGGAGGGCCAGGAAATGGGCTCAGGGTGGGGTCGTGCTGGTGGGGGTCGGGGATGAGCCGGGGGCATCTCATCACGCGGCCCATGTAGCAACAACAATGGGGTTGTTAGGGGAAAGGGTAGGGGGATGACACCCTGGCTTGCAATGGGTATGGGTGCGGGGGTCAGCGAGCATGCGCAGCAACTCGCAGCAACTCGCAGCTACTCGCAGCAACTAGCAGCAACTCGCAGCTACTCGCAGCTACTCGCAGCTACTCGCAGCTACTCGCAGCTACTCGCAGCTACTCGCAGCAACTCGCAGCTACTCGCAGCAACTCGCAGCAACTCGCAGCAACTCGCAGCAACTCGCAGCAACTCGCAGCAACTCGCAGCAACTCGCAGCAACTCGCAGCAACTCGCAGCAACTCGCAGCTACTCGCAGCTACTCGCAGCTACTCGCAGCTACTCGCAGCTACTCGCAGCTACTCGCAGCAACTCGCAGCAACTCGCAGCAACTCGCAGCTACTCGCAGCAACTCGCAGCTACTCGCAGCTACTCGCAGCAACTCGCAGCAACTCGCAGCTACTCGCAGCAACTCGCAGCAACTCGCAGCAACTCGCAGCAACTCGCAGCAACTCGCAGCAACTCGCAGCAACTCGCAGCAACTCGCAGCTACTCGCAGCAACTCGCAGCAACTCGCAGCAACTCGCAGCAACTCGCAGCTACTCGCAGCTACTCGCAGCTACTCGCAGCTACTCGCAGCTACTCGCAGCTACTCGCAGCTACTCGCAGCTACTCGCAGCTACTCGCAGCTACTCGCAGCTACTCGCAGCTACTCGCAGCTACTCGCAGCTACTCGCAGCTACTCGCAGCTACTCGCAGCAACTCGCAGCAACTCGCAGCAACTAGCAGCAACTAGCAGCAACTAGCAGAAACTAGCAGCAACTAGCAGCAACTAGCAGCAACTAGCAGCAACTGGCAGCAACTAGCAGCAACTAGCAGCAACTAGCAGCAACTAGCAGCAACTAGCAGCTACTAGCAGCTACTAGCAGCTACTAGTAGCTTCTCGCAGCTCATACGGCAGTAATAACGTGCAGGCCTGCGACACGTGGCCAAGCCTACGCACGCGTGCGCAATGATACTACGCATTAGGTGCCCCAAAAGCATCATTCTCTTGTGTGTGTGTGGTGGTGGTGGGGATGTGTATTTGTATGTGCGTGAGTGTGTGAGTGCGCGCGCCTGTGTACTTTGTTGTGCATATTGTGACTTCTGTGGGGTGGTGGGTGGATAGGTGCAGGATGCATGTCACTTGTATACGATAGAAGAACAAAGAGCATTTTAAATCTGGAAGCCGAGATACACGCCTCCCACTCACCACGTGGTGTAGCAGTCCACCACCACCACCTTGCTGCCCGCCCCCTTGACCTTGTCCCAGAAGTTCTCCGACGTGAGGTCCTCCAGCTGGCGCCCCTCCACCGCTGGGGTCTCGCCCGAGGGGGCCGTGGATGCTTGAGCGCTCAGCTCCAGGTCGCGTCGCCACTCCTTCTGGCTGTGGTCCAGCTGTGGAGTTTGGGATTAGGAAAGGAAGAATCACAGGGACGCAGCAACGTGAAACATGTTCCTTCTGGACGAGGTCGTTCTTGAAGGGGCGCATCTTCAGCGATGCATGAAATATGGGGATGACCGGTATGATTATAGTTTTGATTTTGTATACTTTAAGTTTTGATTTTGTATACTGATAATAATAGAGCCCAGGGCACCGGCAGACACAACCCACCGGCCTTTCAAAGTTTAAAAGGGCATGGAGGGGTCGGTTTGCCAAGATCTAGTCATATGCGATGGGGGAGCAGCATGGGGGCAAAATGCGTTGGCACACTGAATCCAAACTAGGGGTCAAAGGCTATTCATGATAATTACAGGAGAT
Source organism: Mesostigma viride (assembly GCA_009746045.1). Lineage (NCBI taxonomy): Eukaryota > Viridiplantae > Streptophyta > Mesostigmatophyceae > Mesostigmatales > Mesostigmataceae > Mesostigma > Mesostigma viride. The sequence continues at coordinate 145,784 of RPFO01002102.1, read as the reverse complement.
GGCTAAATACTGCACCAGCCAAAGATGCAATCAACAAGGAAAAGATGATATCTAATAAAACGTAGTGTTGTTATCTTAGTCTTAGTAACTAAAAATAGTATTCTTGTGCTCATAGCATGGTGAAGACAAATAAATAAATACACACATGCAAAGGAGGACATTCACGCACAGCATCCCACGCACATTCACGCTACGCTGATGGCGTGGTGAGGACGCGCATCAAGCATCGTTAGCCCTGATGGGACACCCACAATGGATAATGGCGAGGAACCTCCACAATGTGGGTGGGGGAGAAGATTATTTACTTACCTGCACTGGATGGCAGACCCGAAATCCGGCACACCCACATGGTCACAAACAGCCACCAGTGCTACATGGTCACAAACAACAAGCGATGGTGAAGCGATGCAACGCTCTACTGGGTGCTGAAGTGGAGGGGCGGGGGTTGCAGATGTCACACAACGATGTAGGGGAGAACCACACACCGAGAGACCTGACCAAAGTGTGCATCCAGTGAAGTGATAGGTCTCCAGAAATAGGATTGCTTACATCAGTGAAGTGCTTCTAGAGTAGAGATACCACACCCAGCGACCCCCAAACCACAAGGTGAGGGACCCAGGGAGATGAGGGCCCAGCTGCTAGTTTGTCCTGTAACCCTCTTTCACACACGTTGGCCGCAATGGAGTACAGCCCTGGGATACCACTCCAGCTGGCATTGTGTCACACACGCATACCCTCACATGCAAGAAGAACACATGCCAGAAGAATGTGGCGAAGCGTATGACTGTACACTTTTGCAACCGCCTTCTGCCGTTCGTCTGGAACATATTGCGGACAAAATTGCCCCTCTTTCCCAATCGGAATTTTTCCCGAACGACTCCCTGCTCAACTCGACATAAGCAACTCTAGCTCGGTCGGGACGACCATGGCAGCCGGAAAGCATTTTGAAAAGGTAAGTGACGGAATGCCGATACACGGGCCGCATTCTAAAGGCTCGCAAAGCTTTCATTTGCCTCAATCTTCTTTTACATTATCTGCAAAAGCGCGTACTACATTTCGCGCAAGATGCTGCTCGGAAGCTGACGTCGATGCCATCGCAGCTTGCAACGCCTCGCTTACCCATTTCATAAGTTACTGCACCAGCTGCCAACACCACGCCCCCGGCATCAGCTACCCACATAATCTATGACTAATTTCGAGCAGAACATGTGTGGTGGAATTAATCTAACTATTACAGAGAATACAAGAAAGCGCTGCCGCAGATGTGCACCAAGCTTTACTATACCTTCGCACGTAGTTCCTCCTTGAATTTTTGCATGGCTGCAAGCTCTGCAGCCATGTCGGGTCCAGCCGCTGCCACCAGGAAGGACGATTTCCTCCGGCGCCCAATGACATGCAAGCTAGCGGGCATTCCGCTCGAAGGCCGTGAGCACACCATGGCCCTCTCACGCCGGCTGGCGGCGACAGGCCTTCCGGTGAGATCGCTGCATACGCTAGAGCATGCCACGCGGGAAAGAGTCACGGCAGCCATTGTGAAAGCTCGTCAAATGTCGCCTTGGGTATGGCGGGTCCTACAAAGGTATGGAAACGTGCGTGGGCGGATTGAGCATTCCGGGGATGCGGTAGTGGTGCTCTGCTGGCCTGGGGAACGTCGGCTGTTGATGGCCATCCACGTGGCACGGCTGGGTCCACTTTTCTCCGTGCATGTTCATGCAGCTGACGACTGACAGCGGCCGTGGCTCGTCCGTAGCGGACCGGGATATGGACCTGCCGAAACTTGCACGAGAAATTCGCGACGCAACCTTGAAGCAACCTGGAAGCACAATGCCATTTCCAACGGCCTCGTGCTGACGATGCACTCACGCAGATCCCGGATATTTCTGAGCGGCTGACGGCAACGTACCGTAGCGCGATGTAAGAAGGAAAGGACTGCGGACTGCGGACTGCGTAGCGTGTAGCGTGGACTGCGGAATGCGGAGTCAGAACTTCGGACTTCGGACTCCGGGTAAATGGGTATTTTTATTAACCAATAGGAATATCATTAGGTGAAGAGGTACCACGTATCGACCAGCTGGTTACCCTCTGAGGGTAGTGTGATAGGTGAAAGGTTTAGAAAGGAGCATTGTGTGACCAGGGGAGCCAAGTGACGCGCGTAAGGTCACCGTGAGGAATGCAAGTAAACACCATGTTGCGTCCCAGGAGAGCATGGAAGAGCTCCAAGGGGCTGGGCCTGTCATTGTTGGGCCCGGGGTCCCACACCTTGTATTGTTCTTGCGCCAAGAGCCAAGCGCGACGCATTGCTGAGTTCCAGAGGAAGAAGCACACTTCGGACTTCGGACTCTCTGGCTCTGCTATGACCAGGAACACAACACTGTATGACAACCGGCGTGGCGTGACAAATAAGAACAGTCATGAACTAAAGCATGACGAGGACGGAGCACTGAGAAGTACGGAGGAACGGACGTTGTACCAGAGGAACAGGAGCTAACAGGAGCAAGGTGAACCCTGGTGACACCGGTAAAGACGCCGATAAAGTGGCGGGAAATTTGATGAAGTTGATGCTTCGGTAAAACAGCACAGGCAACCATCTGTAGACTTAAGTACATATCCATGGCCGAGTTGTTGGGCATAAGTGTGCTAGTTTCCGCCCGCTTAAAGGCCAAAACTACCGGCAATCGTAGAGACAAGTTCATTTATTCGAAAGCGCCGCAGTCTTAAGACCTACTTTGTAGCCCAGAGCTTGCTGGGTTTGAGCGGGACAAGAAATGGGCGCCCACCCAAGCAAAATTCCTATAAACCTTACGTCTCAACGATTGCATACTCACGGGGAGACACCTATACCGCGAGAGGTATGAAAAATTTGGGCTGTATGGCTCAGGCTTATGCCTGTCACGGTTAGCTGTACACACTTTGATCCACAGAATCCCAAAGTAGGTTGTCATACTCGAACTGCACGCTCATCTTAACCAACGGCTATGCACCCCGACCGGGTGATGCTTTCCAGGGACACGCCGCAGTCGCCATCGACGAATCACGAATGGTGGTGTTTGGCGGCGGCAGCTTGGGAGGGAGCGATGCCAAGCAGCTCTCCGACGTGGTAAGAATAACTCCCCAATCGAATTCTAAGGGAGATGTTCATACCCTACCCGTGCAGGCAGTAAATCCACGAATGGGGGCATCGTTGCGCTGCCTTAAACTCATCGCGGCGAGTTGATTCCTCTCGCACATCCCTGCATGCCGTCACCCCTATACAGTCTCCGGTTTATGCCTCCTCGGAAATGAGCTAGCGTGGCTGGCGGCTCACCGGCAAAGGGGGTAGCATTCCCTCGCCCACGGGCCAGTATTCCTCCGCCCACGAGCAAGGGAGCAGGATGCCCTGCTTCTACACGCTGTTTCTGCTCGTCACGGTGTCATTGGAGATGGCGCCCCCTAATGACAACTACGAATGAATGCGAGCAAGTAACTCTTTACCAGTCATGGAGTTTGTAGAATTTTGTAGAATGTATTCTGTGTCTAGATGCTCCTCGCTACCAGCTCGACCGTTCAGCCAACACAATACGTGCCTCATACACGCCTCCTATGGACGAATTGCTGTATCTAGTCGGCATCCCTACCCTTCTCGCAGGATAGGAATCCCCTGTGTGATATCATGCTATTTGCTGCTATCATCGCTATTATCGCTGTTATCACTTCCTTCTCGCAGGATAGGAACCCCCTGTGTGTTATCATGCTATTTGCTGCTATCATCGCTATTATCGCTGTTATCACTTCTATTGTAGCTTCCCAAGTAAATCACTGTCAAGACTGGTTGAATTCCAATGCTACACAAACCAACGACACATTCTCCCCCCCTTCCCACCCCCCCACCCCCGCACCTTGCCCCCCTCTCCCTCTCCCCCCGCAATTCTCCTCCCCCACCCCCCCCATTGCCCCCCACCCCCCACCCCCCCACCCCCCTGGTTCCATGGTTTCCGATCTTGTCGTGACAGCACATCCTGGACATCACCACGGGCCTGTGGTCCCAAGTGGCCCCCCGTGGCCCTGCCCCGTGCGCCCGCACCGGCCACACGATGGCACCCATCGATGGCGGCGCCCGCGTGCTGGTGTTCGGTGGCTGCTCGTCCACCCAGGGGTACCTGGCCGACCTCTGGGTGCTCGACGTGGCCGCGTGCGAGTGGAGCGCGCCAGCTGTCGGCGGCAGGGGCCCCTCGGCGCGCGACAAGGCCGCTGCGTGCACCCTGTATGTCCCTGGGACGGAGGACGAGCTGGCAGCTGCTGGGTATTCCGAAGGTGAGGGACAGGGTTCGATGATTTTGCGGCAATCTGAGCAGCCCCTGCACTTTGGGATCACTGCTTGGCCGCAGGTAATGATCTCAGATGGGCGATCTTAGGGGTTGTTCCCACTTCCCCAGCATCATGGCGAAAGAGGACCTGTGCGGGTTTCTGAAATGAATGAGCATTGCTTTCGTTATGAACCAAATAGGACAGCGTTGTAACCGTACTCGATTGAGTACCTTTAAGGGCGAACAGCCAACATATACTACACAACGTTTGGAACCCTTCGAACCACCTGAGTGGTTTCTGAGTGGTTGCTGAGTGGTTGCTGAGTGGTTGCTGAGTGGTTTCTGAGTGGTTTCTGAGTTGTTGCTGAGTTGTTTCTGAGTGGTTTCTGAGTGGTTTCTGAGTGGTTTCTGAGTGGTTTCTGAGTGGTTTCTGAGTGGTTTCTGAGTGGTTGCTGAGTGGTTGCTGAGTGGTTTCTGAGTGGTTTCTGAGTGGTTTCTGAGTGGTTTCTGAGTGGTTGCTGAGTGGTTTCTGAGTGGTTGCTGAGTGGTTTCTGAGTGGTTTCTGAGTGGTTTCTGAGTGGTTTCTGAGTGGTTTCTGAGTGGTTTCTGAGTGGTTTCTGAGTGGTTTCTGAGTGGTTTCTGAGTGGTTTCTGAGTGGTTTCTGAGTGGTTTCTGAGTGGTTGCTTTGCAAAGGATACAGCACAATGATGGACGCATTGTGTCGGTAAGATGCGATGTGACTTTGTGAGAGGATCTTAATTGTAATAACTACCATCGCTTCTCACCTTCCATTTTTTAAAGCTCGTCGAGGGCATCACAGGCAAATGTGTCATACTCTCCTGGAGTTCCTTTTACTGAAACGCAAGCACTAACCACAGCAGTTTAAGTGCACATGTTTTTGGACATCGCGTTCTAACTCGTATGCACACACTTCTCAAAACCTGTCTTCCCCGTACCCAATTTTTTCCTCCTTCCTGGCCATAATACTGTATTTTGATTTGATTCCGATCTGTCATCCATTCTATCCCATGTATCATACATCACACATCACACATCATACATCATACATCATACATCATACATCATACATCATACATCATACATCATACATCATACATCATACATCATACATCATACATCATACATCATACATCATACATCATACATCATACATCATACATCATACATCATACATCATACATCATACATCATACATCATACATCCTACATCCTACATCATACATCATACATCATACATCATACATCATACATCAGACCATAGACCATTTATCATATACCATATATCATACCATTAACCATAGTAGCACACTGGAAATGACATCCCACAACTGAAACTGATCGATTTCCCACCCTTGATGGGCACTCCTGGGGTGGTCTGTCTGCCGGTGTCTCTCACCCTCGTGGTGGACTCGTGGTTGAATCGCGGTCTGTGGCAGAGGCCCTCAAGTTCCTGGGTGGCCCTGGGTGGAAGCTGATCATCCACGGCGGGTTTGGCCCCGTGGATGAAGACCCTGGCAGGGACGCGGGCGGCGCGAGCCCCTCAGGGGTTGCGGGCAAGCAGCCGGCGACGGCGGGTGGAAAGGGCAGCGTCCAGGGGAAAGGGAAGGGTGTGGTCGTTGAGGATGAGGATGGGGATGAGGATGAAGAAAGGGACGATAGTGATGGCGGCGGTGGTGATGACGAGAGGAAGGATGATGGTGATGAAGAGGGTGATGAGGATGAGGATGCTGATGAGGATGATGATGATGATGATGAGGAGGAGGAGGAGGATGAGGATGAGGAGGAGGAGGAGGAGGAGGAGGAGGAGGAGGAGGAGGAGGAGGATGGGGATGAGGACGAGGAGGGAGGGAGCGAAGGCGAGGAGCAGGGACCATCTCAGACATTCACCTGGTTTGCTGACGCCCACTGCCTCGACATCAGCACGATGACCTGGTGGCCACTCCCCGCCAGCTCGTCCGGTCGAGGGCAACCCAGCAGCCGAGGCTCCAAAGGATCGAGCCGGGGGCCCAGTAACAGCGGCGGGGACAGCAAGCTGGGTGGCAAGGGCGAGGGGAATGCTCCTAGTGCCAGAGCAGCCCATGCCGCGGTCATCGTTCCTTGTGGCAGGGTGACGGATGCAGGCACCGTGGCGGTCACAATAACAGGCTCCAGTACTATTAGCAATGCGCCCAGCGGCCATTCCTCGGGTGGGAGTGCAGGTGGGAACGCCAAGCAGGCACCGGCTGGTGCGAGCGGGCACGCTAAAGGCTCGGATGCAAGCATTGCCTCCGGTGCCTTGGAAGCGCCTGAATCGAAGACTGCCCCGGGCCCGGGCACCGCACGACAAAGTTTGCAACCATCCCCGCCAGTGGGGAATGCGGTGGACGGGCCGGTCATGCTCGTGTTTGGAGGGAGGGACTGTGATGGCCGACAGAACGATCTCTTCTCGCTGGACCTGCGCACGCTGACGTGGCGACGTGAGGCGCCAGCAGGGCCACCGTCAAAGGAGGGGCCGCCGTATGCCCCCGCGGGGCGGGCGTTCCACTCCCTTGGTGCCCTGGGGGTAGCCCCTGGCGGGTCTTTAGGGAGCGTGGGCAAGGGCGGTGGTGCGGGTAATGTGCAACGCGCGACTGCCCATCCGCCCGTGGTGTTATTCGGGGGCCTGGACATGGGAGGGAAGCCGCTGGCGGGGCTTGAGGTACTCTCCACAAAGGATTACACGTGGGCGACGCCGGCGGATTTGGGCGGTGAATGGCCGAGCGCACGGGGTGCAGCCTCTGTGTGCGTTATGGGGCCACGGTGGGAGACCCTGGTCGTGTATGGTGGGTCTGCGAGCTGCAGTGGTGGCCCCAGCGTGCCTGCGGGGAGCGTTGATGGGGGGGTTTACTGCATCAATGGTAGCGCGTTGACATCGCATTACAACCAGAGCAGTGAGAGCGCCGCGAGCTGAGCTGTATGCATGCAACCGAGCGTCTGCATGCAGGCGTAGGGTGCTCTTATAGGGTGCACGTATCAGTTATTCATGGCCACATACCAGGATCGATGTGGTGCTTAAAACTGGACACTCCTGGCCGCTAGCAACGAGCACGCGCACTGATCACGCGAGTTTGTTTTTCAGCTCAACCGTCTAGGTCTCTCTCTAAATGTTAGCCAGCCATAAGTATTAGTGTACACGGCTACACATTTTTACCTTCATTCATTTCCATTATCCTCAATGCCAGCTCGACAAACGCGGATAAGATAACAGCAGGCTCATGCAAGCTACCGTGGTCAGGATTCTCCAGATTTCTTGCCTGCGCTGACATTTTCTCATGCTAGACATCTACCGGAGTGGTCAAAATCACTTTGCGACAAATACTTTCCGAACCGACCTCGCAAACTCATTGATGTGCTATTAATATACTTTATTTTGGCTCGCAAACATGCCACTTTACTTGTCTATTAGATTTTGTACTGATTTTATTTGAGTATACTAAGAAAGGATTTTCTAGATAGCTTAGCGTTAGTATAGTTCGATTACGCGGCTTCCTCCACCCCATCCATCATGGAATATGTGCTACATGACCTCCCCACGGAGGCATGTTATAATTTAATTTTAATTTAATACTAAGAAAGCTCCGCGTCGCTTTGGTTGGGCGGTTGGACTGTAGGTGTCAGCTGGCGATGCCTTCGGATCAGGAGACGTCCGTCCTATAGTCAGCAAAAGTGGGTGCGAGAGGTCCCCAGTTCGATTCCGGCCTGGATTCATTTGCAGATCGCGTTTTCCGCGGACCGGCACTGAACGCAAATGGTTTTCACCTTTGCGGCGTGCCAAATCAGAATATACGCTTGGCTGATCTCGATAGTACCGGCTACGCCCCCTTCTCAAGAAGGTTCCAGCCGTGTTCAGCCCGTCTCACGTGTCGAGACTGAACAAGTCTTGAGTGGACACGTGTGTAGTACTCCTACACACACAGATCTCGAATGATTTATCTAGTACCAAATCCGAATGGCTTGCATCACTCCCCGGAATTAAGGAGAACTTTTGCGGTTGGACTGTAGGTGTCAGCTGGTGATGCCTTAAGATCAGGAGACGTCCGTCCTATAGTCAGCAAAAGTGGGTGCGAGAGGTCCCCAGTTCGATTCCGGCCTGGATTCATTTGCAGATCGCGTTTTCCGCGGACCGGCACTGAACGCAGATGGTTTTCACCTTTGCGGCGTGCCAAATCAGAAAATACTAAGAAAGCTCCGCGTCGCAATTACCGTGTTAAAATATAGTTGCCTCTGGCAAATCTAAGCTTTTAATTTACCTTGTTTTGAGGTCGCAAAATAATTTGTCGCAAAGTGATTTTGACCACGTACGGTACTAGGATCGATCGACTTCTCGAGGCACACGCAAAGGTCTGCCTGGTTTGTGCATGCATGCATGTTCATCGGCGAGAAATTTGCAAGGATATCGAGATACAACGATACCACGTCATAATTTATATGCCGATGATAACTATAAAATTCATCACTACCATAAAATTTATTTGCTGAGGCTAGGGTGACCAGCCGCCAGTCTCACTCCATTGGCTTAGTAAAAAGATTGTTGCAGTCGAGCGGATATGCACGCAGTACCGCAACTAAAGAGAGACAACTCTAGGTATACAGTTGTCCCTGCACATGGAGCATTGCAGCTTGACGGAAGCGCAAGCAGAGAACTTGCAGGAACCCATCAGCACTGCCTATGCCATCGCACAGGATGGTCGCCATGGCGTGCCCAGCGCTGGCCAGCATGCAGTCCGCGAGCTATGCATGTGGGATATCTCCAATGACACAGTCTAGGGGCCGGACTTTGGAATGGATCATTCAAGACCACACAAGTGCGCTGCATACCTGATCAACGTACCCTGACCAGCATACACGGACATCAGATGTCCAATTGGGCATAGCCGATGGCCATGTGTGCATATGCATGCTCAGGGCACGTGGCTGCGAAAAGGGCCTGGCCAAGGAGCATGGGCACGGTGCTTCTATTTGGCAAACTTCTTAATAAACTTGGCGGCCAGGTCAGCGACCTCGGCCTTTTGCGCCACCAGGATGGAGTCAGGGACGTCCAGGCGAGGCACGAGCGGTACCTCCAGTGAGCGAACTGCAGCCATGGAACATTGCATACGGAAGGTCGCACCAGGGCCGTTTCGTACAGCATAGGCCAAAATTGATTAGTACACTGTCAGGATACAGCAGGGAGGTATAGGCCGAATCGAAGTAATGTAGAAACAGAGACATTGAAAGTGGGATAACCAAGTTTCTGCAGGTAGCGGATGTGAGGTAAAGAATTACAGTAGAGGAGCAGCAGGCTGACATGTATAGTTACCCAAGCATCTCCCATACTAAATACTTATTGAGAAAGTCTCCCATAAGTAACGACAATATGCATGCCCGACCCCATCCACACTTGCAGTACGGCGCCCACGTGAGGAGCAAGGGGGATCTATAAAGGAAAGGGCTCACACAAGTTCTGGAATGCGCCAGACGACGTCCTTAAGCAATTCAAGGATGTCGTAGAAAGCCCTATGAACGATTACCACATCAGATATGGTGGGCCCAGAATCTAACAAACAGGATATTATCCACTTGTGTAGGGACCATAAATGACCATTACTCGCCATCATTAGATACCGCTGTCGTCATGGTATCATCCTCCTTCAGATTGACAAAGTGTGCTGCAACACAGTAAGAAAACTTGGTGTGACAGTGAAAACTTGTGTCTAGGCTTCACACGGGGGGCAACCTTTCGACAGGGGGTCGGATTGCCTAGTCCTAGAGACCCGTGCCCATGCCCATAGTGCCGTCAAAATAGAATGCTAGCTTGGAGGAGACAAGCACTGTTACAAAAAAAGGAGAAAAGGTGAGGATTCTTCCATAAGCATGGAAAAGGGCGAGGGCTGTTCTAAAAGCATGGAAAAGGGCAAGGGCTGGTTGGGATTCTAAAAAATCTAAAAGAGGAACGGGGGACCTGTATCTTCCAGCTCGATTATACTCTCCACCGCAACAAGAACACGCCCTTGTGTAGAGCAACAAAACACTCGAGAGCAAATCATGGGGGGAGATGCCTCTGCGCCGAACAGCGCGTCTCCGCCGCTTCAAGAAGACGACCTGGCAAATTGCATACTGTCCCTGGGAAGAGCCAAGAGTAACACAACACTCAAGAAGCATCGCGCACCTATTTGGTATAGCATGCTGGCGCTCTCCACCACTACAAGACCACGGCCTTCGAATGCCAGCCATCCCTAGGCACCCTCATGAGCAACACAACACTAGAAAACACGTACCTGTGTCGTACAGCGCGATGGCGCTCTCCACTGACGCCTGGCTCGCCGCCAGCTGTTGCGATACCGAAATCTCCTTGGCGGGTGACGCTACGCTGCTGGCAACAACGCTGCTGCTGCTGGTGCTGATGGGGGCGGCGGTGGGGGTGGTGTAGCTGCTGGCGGCAGCAACGGCAGGGCCCCTGGCATCCCTGCAGGAGTGCGAGAAGAGAGAGGTAATGCCAGAGGTGCCGACACGATGACATGAGAAAAATTTCATATAAATCCAGCAGTTAAGGTAATGTACGTACATTCAACAGTGAAAAATTACATACCAGCGAAACGCAAGTCGAGGACGATTCAACAGTGAAAAATTATGTACCAGCGAAACGCAAGTCGAGGACAGTACAACAGTGAAAAACTACATACCAGCGAAACGCAAGTCGAGGACAATACAACAGTGAAAAATTACATACCAGCGAAACGCAAGTCGAGGACAATACAACAGTGAAAAATTACATACCAGCGAAACGCAAGCCGAGGACAATACAACAGTGAAAAACTACATACCAGCGAAACGCAAGTCGAGGACAATTCAACAGTGAAAAATTACATACCAGCGAAACACAAGTCGAGGACAATACAACAGTGAAAAATTACATACCAGCGAAACGCAAGTCGAGGACACGGCTGTGACTTACGATTACAAGCCCAACATGGCAGGGGGTGGGGGGTGGGGGGCCTGGGGGGGTGGGGGGATGGGGTGGCGTGGAGGATGAAAAAGAAGCTGTGACCACAGCATGTTGGGCTAACGATTGAACCGATGAAGGGGCAAGGCCTCCAGGCCTTGTGCGTGGCGCTGAGGTTAACTCACTCCAAATTGACCTTCTGTCAACCGCTGAGAGCATCTATCACCCAACATTTTCACAATCTGAACCCCGGTAGTTGCCACAATGCTTGACCTCACTCCTCCCGTTTCAATCTCACCCGCACTTCCCACAATCTGCCCACGTGACACTGACCACGTGCACCAAGCGCAATGGCGACACACTCGAGCCAATAATGTGGCAGGCCAAGCCATACATAAATATAACGGGCCAGTCTGGTAAGTAGATTCAACGAGATTCGACAGGGGCAAGGTTGGTCCTCTTCCTATTATAGTAGCAGCAGCAGCAGCAGCAGTAGTAGTAGTAGTAGTAGTAGTAGTAGTAGTAGTAGTAGTAGTAGTAGTAGTAGTAGTAGTAGTAGTAGTAGTAGTAGTAATAGTAGTAGTAGTAGTAGTAGAAGAAGAAGAAGAAGAAGAAGAAGTAGTAGTAGTAGTAGTAGTAGTAGTAGTAGTAGTAGTAGTAGTAGTAGTAGTAGTAGTAGTAGTAGCAGCAGCAGCAGCAGCAGTAGTAGTAGCAGCAGCAGCAGTAGTAGCAGCAGCAGCAGCAGCAGTAGAAGTATAGTAGTAGTAGTAGTAGTAGTAGTAGTAGTAGTAGTAGTAGTAGTAGTAGTAGTAGTAGTAGTAGTAGTAGTAGTAGTAGTAGTAGTAGTAGTAGTAGTAGTAGTAGTAGAAGTAGTAGTAGTAGTAGTAGCAGTAGTAGTAGTAGTAGTAGTAGTAGTAGTAGTAGTAGCAGTAGTAGTAGTAGTAGTAGTAGTAGTTTGTCACAAGAACTTGGCCACATACCCCCATAGTAATCGATTACTACGATGGCATAGAATTCCCACACGCTGTCGCCTGCGGGATGTCGACGACACACTATCACCAGCACACAAGCCAGCGGCGGTTATATTTATCGAAATATTAATATGTCATATTAATAGTACAGTCATACCCGCGTTAAGTTACGATCGCCGACAATTTCAGGGCGTCGTAACTTAACGCGGGTACGTAACTTAACGGTAAAATTAGGCTAGCAGCCCACCCCCTCCTCCTCTGACGGACTTCTACACGGCAATCGACAGCTCTCGTCAAGCCCGATCCAGCTGCAGCGTCAAAGCCGGCCAAAGTCCATTTTCCAGGCTAGATATTTTGGTCAAGGCCGGCGGTGAGGTATACGCCGGGTGTAGCCACACAGTGCCTGCGGTTTTTACCAAAACTACCGTGTTTCAACCCCTAAACCGACAACTAGACTCGGTAGCGGATCCCTATTTCCAGCCGGACTCACATTTGCTTGCAGTGGCAAAACAATGGGAACAAGGGGTGAGGGAAGCGTCCTTCACTGTCAATGGCCTGCATGTCAACAATAATAACGTTGCAGCTGACGGCGAGGCATGCGTCCTTGTCAGGGAACGGGACAACCCGTGGTTAACAGCGCCCGCGTGTGCAAACCCGTGGGAGGCACGCCAGACAGATCCCCTAGGGTAGAGTTGATGTTTATAGCTTTAGATAGATGTTGTAGGTAGCTGTTGTAGATAGATTAGACCGGTAGGACTGTTTGCACCCATCCATCCATCCATCGGGGCGGTCAATGCTCCGTGACTCCCCAACGGGAGCACGAGTCTAATTAATTAATTAATTAACAGCGCCTTCCATCATTTATCTTGGACATTGTCCCCGGCCTCATTTTCCTCACTTGTCTTTGCCCTTCTGTGGCTTGTCTTTGCCCTTCTGTGCCGTTTCGGCATGACGGTACACTAGTGTGATGTGACTGACTTGCCTCATTGCGGGCAACCTGCATGCACCTGGCTAATAGGATTTTTATCAGTTGAGATCAGTTGTACTTTGCTGCCGAAACGTCACATTGCAAAACCATCACCGACAGTTGGCGGGTTCCTTCGTCCGGACTTGTCCATTTTCGCGGTCAAAAGTGGCCTTACGCCCAGGTTACGCCTTCAAATTGGGCCATACCCGGGTTAAGTTACGGTGGCACCCAGGCGTAAGTTACGGTCGCCGCCCAAACTTCGGCGTCATAACTTAACGCGGGTATGACTGTAATATTAATTATATAGTAGTATTAAATAGAGCCGGCGCCGGCGGCACCGGTCTGGCAAGACCCCTACACCATCATCCGCACACCATCACCCGCACAGTGTTCGACTCTCATCACGCACTATGTTATGACCAAGCACTTACCTAGTTTCGGCCGATGCTGCCACTGTCACCGCTGCGTCTGTCTGCGCCATTGCTCCCGCCTGCCCACCGAACACGGCCAGGTGCCCCCCCTGGGACGCGACCGGCCACAGAGCGGCGGCCGCGATGGCCTGCTCGGATGGCGCTGGTAATGACTCCATCAGCTTTGCGCGCATGGCGGAGATGCGTGAGCGGAGCTGGCCAGCCTGCGTGTTGGGTGGGGGGCGGGTGGGGTGGTGGACATGGCGCGGGTTAGTACAACAGATAGGGGGCGGTTGCGAGCGGAGCTGGCCAGCCTGCTGTCTTCCTTTGAGGAGAGGTGGGTGGGTGCGCGCGCGTATGCATGTACGTGTGCGTGTGTGCGTGATTGTGTGTGTGTGTATGTGTGTGTGTGTGATTGTGTGATTGTGTGTGTGTGTGTGTGATTGTGTGTGTGTACGTGATTGTGATTGTGTGTGTGCGTGATTGTGGGTGTGTGAGAGAGAGAGACTAAAAGTAAAGTAATCACAGGCTGGATACCAGACTGGTCATGCATTGAACTGCAAATCCTAGAATGGTGGTTCATTGCCGCCGCTAGCCTTTTCCCTCCCTCTGGAAGCGACCCCTCATCCGGGCAACACCAGTTCCGTTATCCAGGGCTCTTCTGGGGCTATAAACGTAGGGGCTATAAAAGAAAATAAGAGGCGGGGGCTCTAATGCCTACAGGGATGCCTAAAAGTGCCCCTCCGTGGAGCTGCGGTTTGCTACTGCAACCAGTTTCCTGTGGCGGTAGGCATTAGAGCGGGACAAGGGCCTTGTGATTTGCCCCGAAGTGTGATTGTGTGGTTCAAGTGTGATTGTGTCTGTGTCAGTGTCAGTGTGTGTATGTGTGTGTATGTGTGTGTGCGGGCGTGTGATTCTGTGTGTGTGTGTGTGTGTGTGTGTGCGGAGAATTGATGTTGTTCAATACAACAGATACGGGTACATGATTACTATGGACACAGTTGTTTGGGTCCATACCACAGCTTTGGCTTTGGGAGGTTCCTACACAGCTGCGATGTGCGCCAGCATTGCCAGCATTGGGTTGACTTTGCAAGCGGAACAACTGCGACGTCAGCGGTGTAGTGCAAAGCCTTGGATGAGGAAAGGCACCTTTGATACACACAACAAGAATAACGATTGATATACAAGGACAGGGAAGGAATTGATACAGGCAGGGGGAACAACTGGCAAACAAGCAAGCAATGAGGGATCATGGCCTCCCATACGCTCTCAATCATCGTCTCCAATTGGTCTCAAATAGGTCTTAAAATAGTCTCCGATCGATCCCCGACGGGTTGTCACCCTGCAGCGCATGGGACAGGCCTGCACAGTAGTATAAGGTGTGGGGTGCTTTCTCATGCCTGCCGTTGCATCTGACAGCATGATGAATGATGCCTGCCGTTGCGTTTGACAGCATGATCTGTGATGGTGCGTGGCTTGCCTTGCTGTTCTCTCCCAGCGTTCACTGGAGGGCCTGTCATTGCATTTTCGCCGATGGAGCACTACGGCTTCACAAGGGGCTGGATTCCACAAATGGAGCGTTCTTTGCTGGTGGTGCTGCTTCTGCTGCCGCTGCGGCAGCAGCTGCTTATGTTGTGCATGATGGCCTTACCTCACCCTACGCCGCATCTGTACACCCACCTCACTCTCCATGTTGTCGATGACGGTCGTGTGGTGCTGCTTCTCTTCGGCACGCGCGGCCTCCTGCAGACGTGGGGGACAAGTGCGCCAGAGTACCGCAAACGTAAATAAGATCAGACACACACACACAACAACATCATGGATCAGTACACTACACTGACACAATATAATCTTAGGTTGTCACAGGGTTGTCGCCTCCGCAGCATTACTTTACCTACCAAGCCATTTCTAATGCACCACCTTCGTGCATACCTCAATGTAGCAGAGGCAGAGGATGCGCGGTTGCCTGGCGGGGGCACGGTTGCTCATGACCCGGAATCAGTATGTCAGGTGCAGATGTGCATGCTGCCGTTCCATCGCCAGTGCTTCATGTGAGGTGCACAAATGTATGGGTTGGGGCATGTGGCTGCCATATTGGGGTGGATGGCGATGACTTGATTGAAAGCAATGACTGCGGTTAATAGCGATGACTGCGGTTGATGGCGATGACTATGGTTGATGGCCATGACTGGGGCCGATGGGGATGGCTGGGGTGGATGGCAACCACATAACTAACGTGTGCACACACAATAATAATAATAATAATAATAATAATAATAATAATAATAATAATAATAATAATAATGCTTGTTGTGCAAGTACCACCACCATCGGTCAAGCACGTCAGAGTTGTGGCGACAAACAACAATATTCAATTATCAGACACTTTTGGAAGTGGTAGCCGCTTTGAAAATTCTGACATCTGCAAATCTGTGGTGCTTTGGAACTTGCGGTAATTTAGCATCTCGCAGATGCCTAATAGCAATTCAGAAATGATAATAACAATAATGACAGTAATAATTACAACAGTATTGATATTTGATAATCATAACCATAACCATAACCATAACCATAACCATAAACACAACCATAACCATAACCATAACCATAACCATAACCATAACCATAACCATAACCATAACCATAACCATAACCATAACCATAACCATAACCATAACCATAACCATAACCATAACCATAACCATAACCATAACCATAACCATAACCATAACCATAACCATAACCATAACCATAACCATAACCATAACCATAACCATAACCATAACCATAACCATAACCATAACCATAACCATAACCATAACCATAACCATAACCATAACCATAACCATAACCATAACCATAACCATAACCATAACCATAACCATAACCATAACCATAACCATAACCATAACCATAACCATAACCATAACCATAACCATAACCATAACCATAACCATAACCATAACCATAACCATAACCATAACCATAACCATAACCATAACCATAACCATAACCATAACCATAACCATAACCATAACCATAACCATAACCATAACCATAACCATAACCATAACCATAACCATAACCATAACCATAACCATAACCATAACCATAACCATAACCATAACCATAACCATAACCATAACCATAACCATAACCATAACCATAACCATAACCATAACCATAACCATAACCATAACCATAACCATAACCATAACCATAACCATAACCATAACCATAACCATAACCATAACCATAACCGTAACCGTAACCGTAACCATAACCATAACCATAACCATAACCATAACCATAACCATAACCATAACCATAACCATAACCATAACCATAACCATAACCATAACCATAACCATAACCATAACCATAACCATAACCATAACCATAACCATAACCATAACCATAACCATAACCATAACCATAACCATAACCATAACCATAACCATAACCATAACCATAACCATAACCATAACCATAACCATAACCATAACCATAACCATAACCATAACCATAACCATAACCATAACCATAACCATAACCATAACCATAACCATAACCATAACCATAACCATAACCATAACCATAACCATAACCATAACCATAACCATAACCATAACCATAACCATAACCATAACCATAACCATAACCATAACCATAACCATAACCATAACCATAACCATAACCATAACCATAACCATAACCATAACCATAACCATAACCATAACCATAACCATAACCATAACCATAACCATAACCATAACCATAACCATAACCATAACCATAACCATAACCATAACCATAACCATAACCATAACCATAACCATAACCATAACCATAACCATAACCATAACCATAACCATAACCATAACCATAACCATAACCATAACCATAACCATAACCATAACCATAACCATAACCATAACCATAACCATAACCATAACCATAACCATAACCATAACCATAACCATAACCATAACCATAACCATAACCATAACCATAACCATAACCATAACCATAACCATAACCATAACCATAACCATAACCATAACCATAACCATAACCATAACCATAACCATAACCATAACCATAACCATAACCATAACCATAACCATAACCATAACCATAACCATAACCATAACCATAACCATAACCATAACCATAACCATAACCATAACCATAACCATAACCATAACCATAACCATAACCATAACCATAACCATAACCATAACCATAACCATAACCATAACCATAACCATAACCATAACCGTAACCATAACCATAACCATAACCATAACCATAACCATAACCATAACCATAACCATAACCATAACCATAACCATAACCATAACCATAACCATAACCATAACCATAACCATAACCATAACCATAACCATAACCATAACCATAACTATAACCACAACCATGATCATAATCATAATCACAGTTTACATGAAGAGGCCTACCGCCGGCGCTTACACACTGCGGCAGTATCTGCTGCAACCTGGCGCCCACCTGCTGCGCTATCTGCTGCTCTTGCTTGTCCACCACACTCCCGACGTAGGATGCCACGCGGCTCAGGTCCTCTCCTTGCCGCAGGCTCTGTTGGGTTACCACGAAACAGAGGAAAGGTCGAGACAATAATCTGGAGCATTTAGTTCAGTGGACCGGAAAAAGAATAGACGGGTCACGGCAATAATTAGGTTGACAGAATCGCTAGGTTGAGACAATCACGTGTTAAGCTTGAAGTTAAAGTTGAAGTTAAGGGATGTATGTGTGCTCGTAAAGCTAACAGATAAACATATATAGATGATCACGAGCAAAAACGGTAATACTAGGCTAAGATCTTCGTTAGGTTGAGGTGTGTGAAGGAATGAAGATAATGGCATAGGCATGCACTCCAGGTTTGTAGGAGCAAACACCAACTCACGCACAGGCTCAGAAAATAGCAGGGTACCTGGGCATCAGTGCCGGAAAGCGAGGTGTTGTATACATGACTGGCTAGGCAAGATGAGCAAGGTGAATTTAAGGACCCAGAATGCCAGGGCATAAAACGCTGGCAAGCGAGGGGGTGCGTAGTCACATCCTCAAATTACTTCAGTGTTGGCAAGAACACCGGGGTAAGGGGAACACGACAAGTGACGCTGATGCATATCAGTACAGGGGGTACACAAGGGTCCCAGTCGGGAGGGTCCGAGGACGTGAGGGGTCTACCTTGGTCTATAAGCGAAGGAAAGAACAAGGTTGACATGTCTGGTACAGACAACGGCGTTCGGACCTGCATCCGGACAAGGAAATTTTCTTAGCCTAGTGGCCGATGACAGGAGACGGCAAACCAGCTGTACACTGGTCGTGCGTTATTATTCCCTGTGTCTCACCCGGGCCCTGCCTTCCCGTTTTCGAACTTTTCCCGCAGTCACAAGATTGAAGCTAAGGACATTCTTTGTAAGGTTTGCACTAATAAGTGAAGCCGAAATACCTCTTAGCGGCGGACTTCGGTCTTAAGAATCCTATGGACTGTATGGCGGAGTCCTTCAGTGATTCCAAAAGGTAAAACCAGACTGGACTTCGCACTTCTCCGTAACACCCCGATTTCCACGGGAATTCGAGCAATCTAATGCGCTTGCTGTATCAAAGAGGAACTGGGCAGCTTGATGTCCACTACTGCAAACGAGGTATTTCTCATTTTTGTAAGGTGCATCCTTTCATACTTGCCTGTATGATAGGAAACAAAGCCATTGTGGCGTAGTCAACCTCTTTGGGCCCTCCTTGGCTTTCTCGCGGCAGTGTATATAGCGGGAAGTTGGACTGGACATCGAAGTTTGCGGATGCAGCCGTGATAACACGTCCCGATCGCTTGGGGGCTTGGCGGACGCCACAAACCTGCGCGTGCCAACGTGCATGACCAGAAACAGGCATTTACAAAACCTTTCGAAGTATCGCGCAGGTACAATGCAGTGCGCTGCCGTGCTGACGTGGGTTGGGGATCACTCCCACTTGACAATGGCGAGCAACTCTTGGTAGCCTCGCCAGACAGCGTCACTAGAACGAGACTACTATACATAGACATTCAGACACAGCTAAACACGTCGGAATTATTCACGCAAGCCGCAGAGGTACCAACCTTAGGAGAGGCCTTCGAGGTCGACTTGGCGCCTTGCCCACACGCGATCGCCACAGGAGTGCGATGGCTAATCGCGGCCATGGTTGACAGTTTGCTGTTAAGCACGTGCCCAGACGAGAGGCTTATGAACGCTCCTGCATTTGGTAAGAGCCAATCTATCTTTAATTAATCCAGACGTTACTGACGGCAAAAGATCATGGTGGATTGCTATGGCGGAAACAGGCAAGGCTGCGGGCAAATTATGGCCGCGAACACCGCGGGAAAGCTGGGAGATCTTCTCTGCCATGTCGTGCTAGCACCAAATCCCGGGCAAGTCCAGCGCGCCAAGCTGTTAGAATTAAGATCATGGTAAACCCTACGAAAAAAACTGTAAGTTGTAACTACTCCAGTTGTTGTTGTTGTTGTTGTTGTTGTGTGCCTAGTTGTGTCCCACGCCGCCCAAGGGCAACAGAGAATCTATCTAACTACTCCAGTAGCCTGCCAGTAGCATAAGCAAACTGTTTGATGTGTAATAAGACTTGCCTAGGGCTCATCAATGTTCACAGATCAAAGAGTGTTGTCAACACTACGGTAGAAGATATTTTGTTTTTGTTGATCTTTTCCTTGGTAGCGGCCACTGGTTGTGTACTGACGCAAAAGAGTCCATCCTGTCTCCATGCTCCCTTGCGGCACCGGAATGACCGGATGCTCGTTAGTGGCAATCAGAGAATGTCATAGCCATGTAGCCATGTCAGAACCGCTTGCCAGGAAAAAAATAAAAGCCGTAGCCTTCACCGTTTGCAATTGCTGGACCTTGGGTGTTGCGGCGCCGGTCCGCCATCGCCAAATCAGCTGCTTGCAGAGCCTTGGGAAGGGCTTATCTCGTTTCCCCGAGGTCGCTACCCATAGTAAGCCGCTCTGGCCCTTCGCGCATTCGCCGTAGCACGGCAGTTGCGAACCATGAGCGCCGCTGTTGCCAATGTGGCCGTTGTGCTTTGGATGCACGGGCTGGGTGACACCGGCGACGGCTGGTCACACCTGCAGCAGGAGTTTTCGCAGCCCCGCTACTCCCATGTCAAATGGGAATTTCCAAACGCGCCCATCTCACCTGTGACATGCAATGGAGGTCGGTCTGATGCAGACGGTGACCCGATCGACGGTGGAACCTCTCGCCGTCTGCGCAACTATCCCGTCAAGTTTGTTAGCGGATGGTGTGCGAGTGTATTACATCTGCTTTTCTAAGCTTGTAATTATTGTCCTACTCTTGGGGCCCGACCTACTTTCCTTTCGTCGCAAGGCGTGTCCCTAATTCACATCCCTCGTACGCGTGCATGCGTCATTCTGGCCGCGCAGGCTTCCGGATGAACTCCTGGTTCGATATCCTTGACATACCTTTAACGTCGGAGCCGGAGGCCGTAGATCTCACCCTAGATGTAGCGGTCCGCAAAGTGCATGCCATGATCCAGAAACACGAAGATGCGGGCGTGCCGGCTGGACGCATTGTCCTGGGAGGGTTCAGCCAGGGCGCCGCCCTGGCCCTCACCAGGTATGAAGGAGCAAATTTCTTATGGCAGTATGCCCTCTGGCCATGTATAATTCAAACCACAGCTCGGGTGGGAGCTCACACATGCTGCACTATCCCTGCCCTTCTCACCGGCCTGCCTGCCCATTCAGGCCAGCTGACTCTTTTCGTACCGATGGACTGAACAACCGTGAACGATTGACTGACCCCCCTTGGCACGCTCCCCCCCTCCTGCCGGCCAACTTACCACCCCGGCCCACCCTCCATCCTGCCCTCCCCGACCTGCCCTCCTGTCCTCGGCTTGCTGATTGTACTCCTTACCTCCCTCCCTCCCTCCCTCCCTCCCTCCCTCCCTCCCTCCCTCCCTCCCTCCCTCCCCCTCCTCCCTCCCTCCCTCCCTCCCTCCCTCCCTCCCTCCCTCCCTCCCTCCTCCCTCCCTCCCTCCCTCCCTCCCTCCCTCCCTCCCTCCCTCCCTCCCTCCCTCCCTCCCTCCTCCCGCCTTACATGCTTGCTGAGTGTGTGGACCTCCTTCCTCCCCCATAAAAGCTTACTATTATTACCTTATTTACTATTACCTCATTCCATCCTGCCTTTCGCCTTCCCCCCCTTTCCCCCCCTCTCCTCTTCCCCTTAACACCATCCCGCGCTACCCATCCCCCTCCCTTCCTATCCCTCCCCCCCCATCCATGCCCACTGGACCAAAAATTGGTACAAAACATTTCGCAGTGGCCTACGCTATCCCAGGTCCCTAGCAGGCATCGCTGCCTTCTCTGGTTGGATACCGAGCAAACGGCTGCTGGCGAAGGATACCAACGAGGAGTCGCGCAAGACCCCGGTGAGCGTGATGTGCCTAGCGTCAGGCTAGTGTGGTGCCGCGTGCATGTGCAGATGGGAGGATTAATTAATTGATTCATTTACACCTAGACTGCGTCATGGGAGGATGGTGGGGGCGGTGGCGTGTCCTGTATGGCATGCCCAGATGCCAAGGAGGTGTTGCGCAGGACAGCGACAAGGGGGGGGGGAGGGGGGCATTTCTTAACTAGTCATTTAGGGACCCGCTAACTTGTGGACTGCTAGATTGAGTCATACGCAGCTCTTTGCGGAAGAATTGGGCAGGACAGGCAGCATCGGACATGGGATGCTTGCCCTACTGCTGCTTGCGTCCGTCCCATTCTTTTTGGATATGGGTCCCATGACCCAAACAAAATCCCGATCATCACCATGGAGTCTTTCTATTATTGTGGATTTGTTTAACTTATGACTCCTCATCGTGGATCTCACTAACACCATTTACCTCATGGACCCAATTGGCATCCAATTTAACTCACCATAATCTCAACATAATAGGAACATAATAATTAACTCGTCATTGGGCCCAATCTTTGCCCATACATCATTGGACGGTGGGTTCCAGGGCGCACACATCCGCACTGTTTATCACCATGAAGTGCCGGTCTCTTAGTTCTCTTATTAAGATAGACAACTATTCCGGACATGTGGCGCTCCAACGCCGTGTCATGGCTAGAGTATTCCCGCTCTCTTAGTTCTTTAATAGTCAAGTCATGCACCACGCATGAAAGATCCCATGAACCCTTTCCCAGTTATTCACAGATCTTTGTTCCATGACATTCATCCCATTGACCAACTTGCTGACGGATCCCATTGCATGTACTTGCCGGATGGCACACACTTGCTCGCAGGTCCTCTGGTGCCACGGCACGGGTGACCAGATCGTCCTGTACGACTGCGCCAAGACGGGCGTGCCTGCGCTCGAGTCAGCGGGCATCAACGTGGAGCTCAAGTCCTACCCGGGCATGGAGCACGCGTCGTGCTATGAGGAGATTGAGGACCTCAAGAAGTGGATCGCCGCTCGATTGCCGGCATAATGTGGTTGTCGCGCTTGGCCTTGATGGTGGAGGTTACTTGTGGATCGTGGCACAGTTGCCGGCATTACTCAAGAGCGGTACCATGGGATACGGCATGCTTGGGTCTTGCCTCGGCACCCCAACTCTTTGAGTGAGACAAGCATGTTTGGCCGCGGCATGCTCGCCATGCCGGCACAGGGCATACTGCCAACTGTGAAGTGAGACCACTATGCCTGGACTATAATCTCAACTGCTACCTGATGGGGACCCTTTTGGGGTGAAGCTGCGTGTAGATACTCTAGAAATACGAATTTGTGAAATGCCATTATGCCGCAGGTACTTATTATTTTGGGAAAAGAACTTGATCTTGCCAGTTTACTAAAACTACAGTACTAATGCTGTTTCTGTAATGCGCGGTCCCGTTGGGGATACACGGATCATGTCATACATAATTAGAGTGCCTGGTTGCTACACATCAAGAAGGAGGGCAGAGACACCGGCCCATATCCCTAGAGCTCTCACTGCCATTAATTAATTAATGAACTAATTAGGAACATAACTACGTTGGGAGTATATGTAGCACATAGCCCAGAGGGAAACATGTCACGAACTACGTACAGATGTTGCTGGATGACCTACTGGTCCCAGCCCAGTTTGAATACCGCATCCACTCTCTCTCCCTTCTTTGGACCGCCATGCAGAACAAGACGCGGTGGAAGAGGATTGTCAAGGCACATACGCCCGACCCTGTGGGCAAACCACCTCCCCCCAAGCGGAGGAGGCGTTTTGATGAGTAGGGTAGTTAGGACTTTTCTAGACTAGCTAGATTATAGTTAGGTTAGTTCGATTACGCGGCTCCTTCCACCCCACCCATCCATCAAGGAATATGTGCTACATGATCTCCCAACGGAGGCATGGTATAATTTAATTTAATTTAATTTAATAGCCCAGAGAAGGGGCATATTAATTAATTAATTAATTAAAATCATAGCTCCGTGGGGAGCATATGTAACACATAGCCCTGAGAAAGGGGCATCTATGGGTTTGTAATACAATCAGGGCGACAACCTGCAGGTGTAGGATGTACAACTATCACCTGCTCTGGGTGCACTAGGTGCACCTGCACCTCCATGATGGTTCATGCCTCCTAAACAAGCACAGGCACCCAGGGGGGGCTTGAGGAGAGGGCCTAGAAGGCCTGCATGACATATGGGGTGGAAGGTATGTGGCTAGGCTATAGCTAGGGTACACATGGCCTCTCAGCAGGGAGTAACTCCCTGCATGGGCAAAGCATGACTCGACATTGCTACGGCTATTGCAAGGGCGGGTGTGGGCCCATCACGTAGGCATACATGGCCACGTCACTAAGCTTTCTAGTCTACACTACTGCTATATATTCCCTAGGCTGGGGTGGCTGGGGTGGCTGGGGTTGCAGGGGTCGCCTGCCAGGGCTTGTGGGCGACGTAGATGTCCGCCCCCTTCCAGTAGACCGGCTTCTGCCCCGCCGTCTGCCGAAGCTGGATCTAGGTAGGTCGGCCATAACTCCCGTCGCCGTTGTTGCTGCGTCAAGGTCAAGTCGTCGTCCAGCGTGTAGGCGGTCCCCCCAAGCCGCTTGCGACACTTGAGGAACTCCATCTTATCCGCCATGGTGTCGAAGGTGAGGAGCAAGGGGGAGGGGCCGGCCTTACCCCGCGAGCGGGGAAGGCGGGTCACCCCCGCGGCTTGCCCTTACCAGTGATAGCCATGGGGACAAGGATTTTGTTCTCAAACGCCAGGGCAAGGGTCTCGGAGGTCTCGTCCTGCAGCGGGTCGAAGTGCTTGACTATGACGTTAAGGCTGCGCTTGGCGAGCTCGGCCTCCTCGCGGAGGTCCAGCGTCTGCTGCTGAAGCTGGGCGGCGACGGCGGAGGTGGTGGAGGTGGCGTGCTGCTTCAGCATGTCCGCCCAGGTGGTGATGGGAGGAGCATCGCCGGCAGGGCCAGCAGGGGCTGGCCGAGCGGCGATGTCCTTCACCGCCTGGGCAGTGATGCCGGCGGTGTTCTGCAAGCATTCGATGGCTATGGCATTGTCCTGCAGGCGCTTGTCGATGGCGAGGAGCTGGGCGTTGAGGGCTTCGGTGGTGGTGGAGGTGGCGGCGAGGAGCTTGGAGGTGGCGGTGGTGGTGGAGGAGAGGAGGGGAAGCTCGGCAGCCAGCGTGCCGCCCATGGCCGCCACATCTGCGGCCAGGGGTGTCACGTGCTGTGCGATGGCCTTGTTGATGAGGGAGCGAATTTCGGAGGTGGAGGGGGGGCCCAGATCTCGGCGACAGAGCGCCCGAGGAGGCAGCAGAGGGCGAGGAGCTGAAGGCGGGGGCGGGAGTAGCGGGACCCGCGATCCGGCTCAAAGAAATCACCACGGGTAGGCGAAATGATGCGATGTTGGACGTAAAAGTGCTTGCACAGGGCAAGAAGCGAGGTGCGCGTCCCGTAGAACACGGCTTTCATAAACTCGATGGGATCTGCTTGGCCTTGTGTCCACCAGGCAGCTGATTTGGCGTCAAAGTCGATTTCTTTCCAGCCCGGCTCGTCAGGGGGCGGATCCTCAGGGCGACTGCGTTTAGGCTCAGGCGATGCCGAGGGCGAGGCAAGTCCGTGAGGGGGCTGGGCAACCACCAGTGCACGACTAGTGTCACCGTTGCCTTCCGGGCTTGAGGGCGAATCTGCTGCCGAAGCTGCAGACGGACTTTCATTGCCGAGAAGACTTTCATATGCCGAGAAGGGGCATATGGCCTATAATACATTCTAAGCTACTTCCTGCAAGGGTGGGAATGTAAACGACACTTCGCTTGCTCTTGGTGCACCAGGGCACCTGCATCCCCATGATCTATCAAGCTATGCCCAGCTAAGGGGGAGCCTGTCATGGGGGGGGGAGATCATCACGGCTATACAAGAGCTAGGGCATGGCTTCTCATCAGAGAGTGACTCTCTGTATAGGCAGGGCTGAGCTAATTCTTAATGCATCATTATCATGATGGCGGGGTCCCATGGTAGGCAGTGCGTGGCTAAATTCTGAAACGCATCATCCATGGCCATTATGGGCGCACCTGCGCTGGGGCCGCGTGGTAGGCTAAGCCTTACTAATCTACACTACTGCTATATTCCCAAGGTTGACTGGGGTGGCAGGGGGTGCCTGCCAGGGCTTGTGGTCGACGTGAATGACGTCCCCCCGCCAGTATTAATTAATTAATTAATTATCTCGTGCTCCTGTTGGGGAGTCACGAAGCACACAAGTGCTTTTAATCCCTGTGTGTGCACAACAGGAGAAAGGGCAGAGACCCCCCAGTCTCCTTCATGCCTAAGGCATGCCACAGCTGCATTCGGGCACACTAGCTACACGGACACGCTAACGATCCTGCAATCTGTACGTGGGTGCAATAAGACCCATGTGAGCATGGCATAACAGGGAGCGTGGGCAAGGAATCTGGTCATAGCCAGGACGTAGCATGGCTGTACAAGGACTAAGCTAAGGCTATGGCTGGTTGTATACCGTGCGTTAGCGACGCACGTGACTATGTATGTGGGCACAGCTAGGCAAACATTCTAAGCATGGCTGCCATAGCGGCAGTGACTACCAAGGGATCCAAGCTAGGGCTATTAGCTAGTCTAGCCCGCTGGGGGCGTCCACATCTTGTGGTTGATCATCAGGTCCCCGCCCCTCCAGTACACCTTGGGCTTCTGGGGGTCCTGCTTATGGCGGAGGTATTCCGGCCCATGCCACAGGTCGCGTCGCTGCTGCTGCTGAGCGGGGGTCAGGTCGTCGTCCAGCGTCCAGTTGAGGCGATCGTGCAACCGCTTGCGACGGGAGAGGAACCGCTGCTTGTCCTCACGGGAGGGGAAGGTGAGCAGGACTGGTGGGGGAGCCGCCTTGTCCCGTGAGTGGGGAAGGGCGGTGACACCCACGCAATTCTACCTCGACTACCAGGCCCATGAGGGTAAGGAGCTGGTCCTTAAGCTCGTCGGCAAGGGAGGTTGACGTCTCACCCAGGTGGCTTCTGGGGGAAACGACGCAGCACCACTCGGCACCCGCGGCGAGCGCGGTCGGTGACCTCCCGTTGCTGGGCCTGGCGGTGGTCCTCCAGCTCCTGGAGCTTCGTGGCGATGGCCGGCCTCGGTGGTGGAGGCGGTCGCTGTCCGCAGCAGGTCCGCGTAGGAGAGCGGTGGGAGGTCCGGTCGCCAGCATCCTGCCGCGGGGTGGCTGCATGGGATGCAATGGTCAGCCGTCTGCTCCGCTATCTTTGGGACCTGTGTGGCCGCCAGGGCCTCGGTGTGGGCGGTGATGGCTTCAAGCTTCTTCATGAGCACGCCGCACTTGCCCTCCACCTGGTTACTTACAGGTGAGAGACAAGTGCAGCGTGCGTTTCCGAAGCCTGCATGCGCCGCGGTGTGTAGCGCCATGAACTGGGGTTGTAGCTTGTGGACGACCCGGGTTTCCACATTGGAGACCCGGGCCTCGACCGCGTTGAGCGTGGTGTTCAGCGATGTCATCTTCTCGGCCAGCGGCCAGGTCACGTGCTCCTCGATCCAGCACTGCGCAGATGTCATCCTTGCAGATCAGGGAGGGAGCCGATGGGGCTGCCGGCTGTGCGGGGGCGGGGGCGCTGAGCGCTCTGCTGATGTCGCCGAGGCTGCGCTGGTAGTACACTATACTTTTCGTCCGAGGGTGGTAAAAAGGATCCGAGGCGTAAATTACCAGGTGGTAAGTTACGCCTCGGATCATTCTTACTATATACATCTCGCCTACGATCCTACGCAGTAAGTTATCGCTAAGATCCTACCTACGATCCCACGCGGTAAGATTACGAGGTGGTAAGATTACGAGGTGGTAAGATTACGAGGTGGTAAGTTACGAGGTGGTAAGATACGAGGTGGTAAGATACGAGGTGGTAAGATACGAGGTGGTAATGTACGTACGGTAATTTACCACCTGGTAGTTTACGATCCCGGTACTCGGTCCCGTACGTTACGACGTCGTATGCTTCTCGCGTACACTACCGGTACTACACTATCATGTCGCTATGTCGTTCTGAATTGCAGTACGCATGTCACTTAGAATTTCACTGAAGGAATTTCACTTATCATTTCGGTCAACCTAACCCCTAACACCGGCATTTACCCGGAAAAAAAAAATAAAAATGAATGGCATTTGCAGCAAGGCTCATGCAAGACAAGTTTCTATTTCATAAACCATTTCATTATTACATGCAGGATTACATGTCATGCACAAAAATCCAACGCCTTCACAGAAAGAGCATATCAAGTCTTCTGACGACAATATCAAGTCAATATCAAAGTCGTGGCTTCTCTTCGTGGCTTGAAATACTGTTTCCATGCAGTGCTTAGGACAGCTCCGGGGATGTCGGCACCGCACAGAAGCTCCATCCGGGAGCAAGTGCGCCGGGGGAAGATGTTGTACATCTAGAGCTCGATATGTGCGGGAAGCCGTCGTGTTGGAAACCGAGGTGTCTGCACAGAATTCCGCGCGCAGGCAGCTTGTGCCTTTACGGGGGAAGACCTGCGACACAAAAACCGTGTCCGGACAATGCAATACGGAGAAATGGCAACGGCAGATGGAGTCGGCTAAGGCCGCTTGTAAGGAATTAAGTGATTTTTAATGCACGAATAAATGTATAACGCATGCTACATCGCCATCGGCGGTGAAAAGACAAGGACCAACCACATGCCCCCACCTACCCTTCCTGCATCCCGCCCTTGACGAGGCACAACCATGTGCCCCCACCTACCCTTTGTGCGTCCCTCCCTTGACAAGAAACAAGCACGTGCACCTATCTAACCTTTGTGCATCCCTTCCTTGGCAAGGAACAAGCACACCCACCCATGCACCTACTCCACATGCATCCCTCCCTTGACAAGGAACAAGCACGATCACCCAGCTACCCACTAGCACGGCAGCAAGGCAGACCTTACAATGGCAAGTGATGTTTATCGGTAGAAACTGTTAGACAACTAGCAAACGAGCCAGCCGGTGAAGAGCAAGGCACGCATGCAAGGAATTTGTCGTTGCCTATGTCTACGCTTGTGTTTGTCACTGCAGTTGAAATCTGCATTTGCATCAGCAGGCCCGATCGAACCCCATGTCGCCACCCGCATTTCCACTTATACTTCACGGCCCCATATTCTTCTCTTGTGCCTGCCTTTGCCCTAACTGTTACCCTAGCATCTGCCCTTGCCCCTATCTTTGATCCCCAGTGTT
This sequence comes from Mesostigma viride, assembly GCA_009746045.1. NCBI lineage: Eukaryota > Viridiplantae > Streptophyta > Mesostigmatophyceae > Mesostigmatales > Mesostigmataceae > Mesostigma > Mesostigma viride. The sequence continues at coordinate 116,442 of RPFO01002102.1, read as the reverse complement.
TGCCGTTGCCCTCATCCTTCCCCTAGTGCCTGCCCTTGTCTTCATCTTTTCCCTTGTGCCTGCCCTTGCCCTTGTCCGTTCCCTCGTGCTTGACTTGTCCTAATCTCTTTCCCTTGCGCCTGCCCTTGCCCTTATCCGCTTCCCTTGTGCCTGCCCCTGCCCTTGTCATTTCCCTTGAGCCTGCCCTTTTGGCAAGCACAAGTGCCTTTGTCCATTCCTTGGCCTTGTGCTTGCTCTTCCAGTTTCCCTTTCCTTTGCTCGTGCGGTTGCCTTTGCTCTTACCCGGGTGCTTGCCCTTGCCGTTTGCAAGCTGCATTATTGTCTTAGCAAGCTAGCAAGTGCAAACTGGCACTGAGCCAGATGTGCAAGCAAAGCAGCCAGTGTAAATAAGGATGGACGCACAACGGTACGAGCCGCGCCAAAATCTGCCCTCGTAAGCGGTACCCGAAAAGTGGCGCCAAATGCGATTTTTGGTGTGCGCGTGCACGGAAGTGACCGAATTCCGGGCGACAGGCATGGCGGTCTGGCAGGCCATGCTGAGCGTGTATAAAGGCACTATCAAGGCTGAAATTTTACGATTATCCTCCTAGGGTGTTATTCGATCCACCACTGTTTTTTTTTCGCCATAAAATTTGAGGAGTCGAACAGCATGTTGCGTCATTCATAGGTGGGTGCCTGAATGGTCGCAGATTTTCTCTCGACCCCACCTGACCGCAGCAAAAAATTTTCCCGATGAAGTGCGCCCTAAGATCGGGGTTTCGATCACAAACGGCGCATTTTTTAATTCTAAAGACTTTGACCGAACGACTTTCTTCATTACCGCTGCAATTTTTTTTTCCTGAGCTACCGCATATTTCCGACCAATTTCAAGGCTGCGTCAGGCTTGGCAGACCCATACTTCGTATATATATGCGTTTGCCCGAACTTCATGTTTAATGCATGCTTTGTGGACTCTAAAGACGCCCACGATGTTGGGGCTTTTATCAGCCTCTGGACATGCACAAACTGCGGTCAGCAGGTGAATGCCGGAACGACTTTCTGCGGCGGGGTGTGCGAAACAGACATCAAGCGCAAGGCAGACATGGATACCTCCGAGCGGTATGTTCCCATACTTATATCTAGGGGCGAATTCACTCCTTGTTGAAGCCCTGACCTTGTCACGGATGAATATGTTACCAGTTCCCCATCTCCGGAGTTTCTCTTTTGGTCATCTTCTTATCTTACGGGAAGTGCGTCATGAATCGTATAGCGAGCTACGGTTTCATGGCGAGCCTTTTCTTCACATCAGCGACGTACAGGTAACCTTAGAGGCTAGGGATGTCAAAAAATTCTTCACACGGATATTAGGAAGGTTGCATGATGGATTGCGGGCAAGATATTACGGGCTGGCTGGCAGCCTTGCAGCGCTATTGCCGCCGATGGCAATGATTTGCAGGCAGGGCTATGGATCACCAAGCTGTTGCTTTGCTCTAGTTGTACATGCTGCAATTTATTGGCATTGTGCTCACGGCAAGTAATGTTGCATGGCATGGTTGACCACGAAGATCGAGGGAAAACCCAGAAGCAATTGGTGGCTTTCTTGGATGCTTGATGGCTTCACGTACATGCTTGCGAGTCCATAACACCCACTGCATACGTGCCCACCATCTCTAAGCTGAAAGCATCTGCCTTCAACAAGCATCTTAAGACATGCATGCACATGAGAACTGTCATGGTTTGTGGAGAGGGTGGCATATTGCGTGAGAGCGGAGAGAGGACAGTGGCCGGGCTATAGGCCAGCTACCTGTGCTGCCACACGGCCGGGCGGCAAACACTGATGCACAAGCTGCCTTACACGCCAGCACCCAAGCTGCCTTCACACCCCTGAATGATGAGCAGAGGGCATCCTGGATGGCCGCATCCATGCAGTTCATGCAGTTCAGGCTGTGCGTGCTTGCCAAGGGCACGGGTGGATAAGCCAATGGCGGGCTATTATTACGCACGCTGCAACCAGCGCCAATGAAGCAACCCAAGCCTGCCCTCCTGATAGGTATGTGTGTTTTGTTTTCTCATGTCGTGTGCACAACCAGCCATCCTTTATTTCCCTATGATGCATGTTTGCGGAATTCTGGCAACCTGGCACATGGCCAAACTCCTCAATGTCAGGGGTGCGAGGGGTTGTTTGTCAAGAGGATAGACACACGCACATGCTCAACAACTCTTGCTCCAATGCCACTGCCACTCACCCAGAAACTTGGGCACAACCACGCACGATCGCTAAGCTGCTAGCCAGAATCGCAGTCCTCACCAAAGTGAGGGATGGGGCACCAGCTAGTTTGACAGTCTGGCTGAGGACGTGCAGGAGTTGAATGACATTTCTGAAGCAAGTAGTCACGGATGGCTTGGAGAAACATGGTGAAGCATGCAAGGGCATGCATCTCATGCTGACAAGGGCCAGAGCAAGAGCATGAGCACAAGGCACGCGCCTGTGAAGAGGCCATTGGCCTTGCACTATCTGTTGAAGACAACTGCGGTATGGTGGCCAAGCGGCTCACCGGGGTTGTGCAGTGGCTTCTTCATGCTAGGTATGATGGCGGCCAAGTGCAGTCCTTTCAGTTTGGTGGCACATTTCAAGCCGGCAACCTCGAGGTAGCAACTGAGCAGTGTATGAGCTCTCTGGCTATGCACCACAGCGCTGGCTGAGGAGATCTAGTCCAACTTGGAAGCTGCATTTCCAGCAACGTGAACCCCTATAACAGAGACAGGGACATGGGGACATCCATGGTGATGCAGAGGACCATGTGTGGCAACCTTAGTCAGGCGGGCCGGTTGCCAAGGGATGTGCTGCTACCGAATCAAGGCGCACAAAACACATCGCAGCCATGCCGACGGCCAAGATGCCTGGCATGATTAGATTATTACATTGCCAAGCTGAGTTTGCGACTACCGTGCATGCTGTGGGTTTGAGCTGATCATGCTAGCAAACGTGACAGCTGGCAGTTCTTATGTCTAACAAGCCCCTACCTGAAAATTGCCTGAGCATGGACATATATACAGCCATGTCTAGCCACTGTTCATCATATTCATATATCTTTGTCTATGTGTCACAAAAGTTGTGTTATATTATCTGTGCAAGGTCTGAACAGTTAGCAACACAGTTGGTGGGAGTTGGCCATACCGTTACTAAAGAACTTTGCATCCAATTAATTAATTAATTAGACTCGTGCTCCCGTTGGGGAGTCACGGAGCATTAACCCCGATGAATGGATGGATGGGTGCAAACATTCCTACCGGTCTAATCTATCTACATTGGCTACATACTACATCTAAGTCTTTGCATCCAAGGTTGAGTGATTAGCTGGAAACTGGCAGGTGTTGCATGGACCAGTGAACCCAATGACACTTGATGGACCTGAAGTTTTGTGCAATGTCTGAAATGACATGATGATTAACATGGGCGCTTGTTTTCAGCCTCACCTGAGCACATCTTGCATGGGAAACTGCAAGAAATGTGGCGGAAATGCAAAAAACGCACAGTTTTGCTCACATTTGCTAGCGAGCTGTCAATGAATGAAGTACAACAGACCTGGATTTTTGTGCAATGTCTACAATGATGATATTTAATATGCTTGCAAGTTTCCAGCCCCAACTGAGCACATCTTGTATGAAAACTGACATGAAATGTGTTAAAAAAACGCGAAAAACGCGCATTTTTGCTAGCATTTGGTGGCATTTTGTTACCAAATACGGTACGATGGACCTGATTTTTTGTGCCATGTCTACATTTATGATGTGCAATGTGATTGCAAATTTCCAGCCTCGACTGAACACATCTTCTATGGAAACTGCAATGAGATGTGGTGAAACAGTGCGTTTTTGCTAGCATTTGGTGGCAGTTTGTCACCAAATGAGGTCAGATGACCATGGGACCTGGTGCACAGTTGGTAGACATGAGCATTAGCCTACCTGCAAATAGCCAGGCCAGGAGCTCTTTATTTGCATACTAAATGGTATTTGTTTATATTAAAATCTGGAAAGTTGCTAAAAATAGACATGCCAAAAATAGACCAATCGGGGTTCTTTGAACGGAGTTTCTTCTATACGTGAATGCGGGAACAAGAGGCCGCTGGATGAGCGGCTTATAGGTCGCAGTGTTTACTCGTAGCTGTTTGGCTAGAGCTTTTGTGATTAGTAGATGCAATATAGTGCATGGTTGAAAAATGAATTAAATAAAATGTGCGTTCCGCGCTTGGGTTGATTATACCCGGGCGGAACGGGGCGTGAGGTGCAGTGCCCCTGAAAAGAACAACCTACGCATTATTTAATACTAGCCGTGCAGATTCGGGATATTCTACCCCCGGTCTGTACGGTTAGCGTCTTACTAGCATCCACTAAACATAAGGGTTTAATGACGTCAGTTAGCTAGGGATAAGGGAGGTTTTGCGACTAAAAGCCGCTCTGGCTGGTTTTGTCGGCCTCTTTCTTTGCTCGTTGTCGTTGCGGCGGCAGCCGCAGCTATGGGTGCTGCGGAGCAAAATCCCAAAAGCACTGGTTGCACTGGCCACTTGGCCAGTGGTGAGACTTCCAGTTGTTAACCGGCCAGGCGTAGTTCCTCGCCCGGTTAACTAAAAGAAAAGAAAAAGATTACCTCCGGTCCGCACCTTTTCCCCAGCTTGGGGTCTTTGGTGGGCCGGATGCCGTGACAGGTGCTCAACTGTCGCTTGGTCGGCCCAGTGCGCGAGCTGGTGCTCCGTACCTGGGGATGCTTGCACCCCGGGTTGGAGCCGGATGGCTGGCACTGGCGACCCGTGTCTCGGTCCGCGGCCTGCGGCTTTTTCTTCGGAAATTGCTGCTGGCCAGCAAACTTTGCAATTGCCTTCCGCCGAGGGGGGGGTGGTTGGGGCTGGGGACGGCGATGGGAAAAGCGTCTAAGCTAGAAATTTTTTCCCCACGCATAGAAACCTCGGGGGGGAATGCGGTCTTGGCTGAACGGACTCTCGTTCAGCCAGGTGCCTGGGGCTGTGGCCTCGGGCATCCGGGCTGGCGGGGCCTGGGCTAGGTCCACGTTTTTTCTCGAAGCACCCCGGGTCTATGGGGAGACGGCCATAGCGGTACCGACTCGGGGCCCCGAGAGGGGTCATGATAGGCTGGCCGTGCGCAATCGCAGTGCAAATGCGCTGGGCCTTTTTGGGCCTGGCCATGCATCCACAGCCGCCGGGCACACGCCTCCCGATGTGGGGGGGCTCCCGTTTTGCGGCAGGGCGGTCACTTGTGACAACAAGCAAGGTGGAGTGCGGCTTCAAGGGAAAGCCAGGGCGGGGGTGATTGGGCAACGTACTTCATGAAGGGCCTTGAACGGCGTGCCTCCGGGCATGTCAATTAGTGTCACATGTATGCTTCCACTTATTGTTTTAATGAAGATGCTGGTTTTTGTGGGAGCTACGTGGGACATGAATCGGGGTTCTTTGAACGGAGTTTCTTCTATACGTGAATGCGGGAACAAGAGGCCGCTGGATGAGCGGCTTATAGGTCGCAGTGTTTACTCGTAGCTGTTTGGCTAGAGCTTTTGTGATTAGTAGATGCAATATAGTGCATGGTTGAAAAATGAATTAAATAAAATGTGCGTTCCGCGCTTGGGTTGATTATACCCGGGCGGAACGGGGCGTGAGGTGCAGTGCCCCTGAAAAGAACAACCTACGCATTATTTAATACTAGCCGTGCAGATTCGGGATATTCTACCCCCGGTCTGTACGGTTAGCGTCTTACTAGCATCCACTAAACATAAGGGTTTAATGACGTCAGTTAGCTAGGGATAAGGGAGGTTTTGCGACTAAAAGCCGCTCTGGCTGGTTTTGTCGGCCTCTTTCTTTGCTCCCCACCCACCCACCCTTGTCTTGGTTGCCTCTAGGGCAACGTACTTCATGAAGGGCCTTGAACGGCGTGCCTCCGGGCATGTCAATTAGTGTCACATGTATGCTTCCACTTATTGTTTTAATGAAGATGCTGGTTTTTGTGGGAGCTACGTGGGACATGAACCGATGTCGGAAAATTCTGGAAAGTCAAATTCCTTCTACTGGTGTCCTGGACATGCTGCCTACCAATATCTAGCATGTTTGGACTCAATTTGCTCCATGTAGGGCTTATAAGGGCATTTTTTGGCACTTTCATACCGTTGTGCGGGAACAGTAGAAAGCTAGGGGTGGCAACGGTGCTAGAGTTCATGGCAACAAGGAGGGGATTCATAGTAGGTGTTTGCTCAATTTCACAAGTCTTCAAATGAGTAAAAAAAAAATCTTTCAGATCTGAGGGTACCTAAAGCTGGACTGTTGCAGGCAGCATGTAGACCATGAAAATAGACCACCCACAAAAATTGGGCTCATTCTGAGCTCAAATGGTGACATGTGACAGCATACATGTGCAGTTTTTCGTCATTTTCCCCCTTTACTTACATGAAACAAATATGAATAGTGGACAAATGAACTCATTTCAGGCTGGATTCTTGCAGGCAGCATGTAGACCATGAAAATAGACCACCCACAAAAATTGGGCTCATTCTGAGCTCAAATGGTGACATGTGACAGCATACATGTGCAGTTTTTCGTCATTTTCCCCCTTTTCTTACATGCAACAAATATGAATAGTGGACAAATGAACTCATATCAGGCTGGATTCTTGCAGGCAGCATTTATACCATGAAAATAGACCACCCACAAAAATTGGGCTCATTCTGAGCTCAAATGGTGACATGTGACAGCATACATGTGCAGTTTTTCGTCATTTTCCCCCTTTTCTTACATGAAACAAATATGAATAGTGAACAAATGAACTCATTTCAGGCTGGATTCTTGCAGGCAGCATCTAGACCATGAAAATAGACCACCCACAAAAATTGGGCTCATTCTGAGCTCAAATGGTGACATGTGACAGCATACATGTGCAGTTTTTCGTCATTTTCCCCCTTTTCTTACATGAAACAAATATGAATAGTGAACAAATGAACTCATTTCAGGCTGGATTCTTGCAGGCAGCATCTAGACCATGAAAATAGACCACCCACAAAAATTGGGCTCATTCTGAGCTCAAATGGTGACATGTGACAGCATACATGTGCAGTTTTTCGTCATTTTCCCCCTTTACTTACATGAAACAAATATGAATAGTGGACAAATGAACTCATTTCAGGCTGGATTCTTGCAGGCAGCATCTAGACCATGAAAATAGACCACCCACAAAAATTGGGCTCATTCTGAGCTCAAATGGTGACATGTGACAGCATACATGTGCAGTTTTTCGTCATTTTCCCCCTTTTCTTACATGCAACAAATATGAATAGTGGACAAATGAACTCATCTATGTTTACAACACCGCCCGCGCAGCTCTGCCGCGATCACATGGGCATTACAGGCGTATTTCAGTACTGTTGTTGCTGATGATTTGAATCCTGCTGTGCGGCACCCACCACCTACATCATCATCGTCATCACTGCCGATATCCAGATGGTCGACCTGATCGTCATGATCAACGTCTACTACGACGTTGTAGGCCTCGTACAAGGGGAATCGACGCTGCCTGGGCATCAATTCCCCTTGTACGAGACAGGCCCCTGGTGGTCGGGACGTAAGAGCAGCAACACCAAAACGGCAACGAACATTCTCCAGCAAGCTGCCTCATCCCCGGCTAAAACAGGGGGCCTGGGGCAAGGGTCTTCTTCAATTTCCAACGACATCCAATTCCAGCGCCCCCCACCATATTCGTCACGGCGCCTCCAATAGTCTGAACCTTCACGACCGCCCATGGCAGCTCTCGCAATTATGTTGGCACGCCTCTCCCAATTATGCCTCTCCTGCCTCGTTTGTGGCTCGATCTTCCGCTGACTCAGCGCGGCGCATGAGAGTTCCATTCAGAATTCATTCACCGACCCCCAACACTGACCGTACAGCCAGAACAAACGAAAAGGTCTTGCATTCTCAATGAAAATGGGCTGTAACGGCATTCCATTGAGAATTCCATTCAGAACTCATTCACCGACCCCCAACACTGACCGTACAGCCTGAACTGGGCTGAACATGCGAAAAGGACTTGCATTCTCAATGAAAATGGGCTGTTGCGGCATTCCATTGAGAATTCCATTGAGAACTCATTCACCGACCCCCAACACTGACCGTACAGCCTGAACTGGGCTGAACATGCAAAAAGGACTTGCATTCTCAATGAAAATGGGCTGTTGCGGCATTCCATTGAGAATTCCATTGAGAACTCATTCACCGACCCCCAACACTGACCGTACAGCCTGAACTGGGCTGAACATGCGAAAAGGACTTGCATTCTCAATGAAAATGGGCTGTTGCGGCATTCCATTGAGAATTCCATTGAGAACCCATTCACCGACCCCCAACACTGACCGTACAGCCTGAACTGGGCTGAACATGCAAAAAGGACTTGCATTCTCAATGAAAATGGGCTGTTGCGGCATTCCATTGAGAATTCCATTGAGAACCCATTCACCGACCCCCAACACTGACCGTACAGCCTGAACTGGGCTGAACATGCGAGAAACGAAGGACCATCCAAAAAGTGAAAAAGTTCTGAAACAGTCCGCGGCGTTGTCCGAGCCTCGCATGCAAATGGCATTTGAATGAACAAAGCGCAGTGACCGTCGTCTTTGCGCGCGCGCGGGTGGAGGTGCGTGCACTAGTCTGCCAAGAAAACACTGCAGGGCATGCGCGCACGAACACAACGAGAACGTGCCAGCCTATGACGTCGTCGACGATGAAGTTCGTCGTCCGCTAAATTGTAGGGGATATGGCGGAGTATCTGAGTGAAACAGAGAGGCTGCGGGCAGAACGACTGTGTTATGGACGAACTGCGGGTGTTTGCCTCTTAGGCCATGCCGATGGGGCAGACAACAACTGTCGGGGCCGAAATGGTGAAAGCTGCAACCTATTTGCTCATGCGATCTGCGTCAAGGCAATTGACGGGAATAAAAATGGGGAGGAGTGGTGGTGCCCAGGATGCCGTGACGTGGACCCGGTGGCGTGAAAGTTGCCAATCTCCAAGCTTCGGGTTCGAACGGTCATCATGAGCTCGGCACTCCCCCCCGGCCCTGGGGTCCGCTGCTAACAAGTTTCTTCCAAACACCGACAAAGACCGGCGCATGTTGATGGATGATTCCGGATGCAAGGCCGTTGACGACTTCGAGAAAGCACATCACAAGGCACCCGGCAGGAAGCTAGTGTTTCCTCGTACTACCGACGGCCATGCCACCCAGGAATCAGATGCACGCAGCAAGGAGGACGTGCCGTCAATTCCGGCTGATGCCAGCAAGGGCGTTCAATCGAGTGATGAAAAGTCGACCGCGGGGTGGTGGACGATGACCTACCCGACTCCTCACACCCCCCGACTCCGCGACTCCCCCCTGTGCAGGCGGTGCAGAACATGGAGACCACGCTAACCTTGACGAGGCCCAGCCGGCAGCAGCTGCCATGCCTGGCAGCGCTAGCAGTGCGACACGGCGCGCCAGCTTTGATGCAGCGAACCTCAAGTCCGGCGACCAACTTGCGTCGGAAGCTCCAGCGTTTATGACGTGGCTTCCCTCCCCTGATGGCCCCTCCCCTGGCCATCTCCGTGTTGGACAATTGGTTCGCGTCGCCATCCCTCATAAGGAGTTTGGCAAACCCCTCTTCCCCAAGGTAATTCTTGGGTTTCATTTGTACCCTGGAGGAGCGGGGATCTTCCTGGCCAACACACCGTACGGAAGAAAGGACATGATGGAAAAGGCTGTCAAGAGCGGGGGGACCAAGCTGACGCCTGATCCCCCAGCATATTACGTGAACTGGGCTCAACAATCCCAGGCCCTTCGGCCCGTCTTCATGGAGGATGGTGCTGTCGCCACGGTTGGCGACCTGACCGTCCTGCGCGACCGGCTAGATGCTGTGTGCGAATACCTGCCAAACGCAGGTCTGGCGGCGCTTCGAGCCACATCTGGTGGCTTGATCTACACAAACAAAGGCGAGGCCGTCAAGTTTGACTTGGTAAAGGACTTCCCAAAGCGCGTCGCACCACCACCAGCTGCCACGGCACCACCACCAGCTGCCACTTCCAGCCAACCTCGCGCTAACAAAAGCGTGCCAGAGGCGCAGCTGGTTCACCCCACACGCTCCAAGCGTGTGAAGGCGGACAGCCAGCAGCCAACTGCAGAGCCCAAGTGCGGTGTTCAAGTGCCAGTCAAGCCGAGCACCGAAGCCAGGGCGAGTGGTGTTCGCAACAAGAGGCCTCCCTCGAGCTCGGTATATGTACGCTGCGATGACTCGGGTGAAGAACGCGACTCGGACCAAGAAGTAGCGAAGCTACGCCGCACAAGCAGTACAACGGACCAGCACAAGCAGTACAACGCGGAGGTTGCGCAGCTGCAACGCAAGATGCAGGAGATGGAACAGCAGCAGCAGCAGCAGCAGCAGCACCAACAGCAGCAGCAGCAGCTCCTACAGCAGCTGCAGCAGCAGCAGCAGCTGCAGCAGCAGCAGCAGCCTTTGCAACAGCAGCAGCAGGAGCCGCCGCCGCAGCAGCTGCTGCAGCCACAGCAGCTGCTGCAGCTCTCACAGCTCCTACAGCAGCAGCAGCAGCAGCAGCAGCAGCAGCAGCAGCAGCCGCAGCCGGCGCCGCCGCCACAGCAGCAGCAGCTGCTGCAGCAGCTCCTACAGCAGCTGCAGCAGCAGCCGCCGCCGCCGCACCAGCAACTACAGCAGCTGCTGCAGCCGCCGATGCAGCAACAGCTGCTACAGCAGCAGCATCCGCAGCAGCTGGTGCTGCAGCAACTGCAGCAGCTGCTGCAACAACAGCAACACTATCGCCTCCCACTCCCTGCCGCTACAACGACTACACGAGTAATTGACGGGGACGCCGAAGTAGCGCCCCTCGCGCAAGTGCAGCAAATGCTGGCTCAGATGCAACTTCCCCAGGTATGTCCTTTCCTATTGTGATTTCTTTGAATCAACATAATCTGCCTTTGTGAATAGTTTGTTGGAGTATATAGGATATATTTGTTTGGTTTGTTGATTATTCCTTCATATACCGTGCCCTAAGGCATGCTGGCTTGATGTGCTGGGTGGTGGTGTGCAGGTTGGTGGACGCCGGCTCCCATCCATTGACCCCTTCTCTGGCACGGTCTCTGTGGCGGTGGCTGCGCTCAACTCAATTGCGACACTGGCCATGTCTGGGAACACGACGCCCGTGCCACGATGGCGCCCGGTGACCACGTGGGTGCCATCATCCGTGTCAGCTCCGCCCAACTATGGTGTCGGCCGCCCATTGCAGCAGTGGCCAAACTTCTCCAATGACTGGACTATGAGCAATGACTGGTTTACCAGCTAAGCTTATACTAGTTTCTGATGTATTATTAAGTGAGCCAGTGCTTCTAGTAGAAGGTGATGTCTTAGTACTTATTGTATATTCATGCTGGACTGAAAGAGTACGTGGCGTGCCACTGGCAGCCGAGACATGTGCCTTGTCGATGGCCTGGGTTGCTCTTGTGCCATCCCATTTCATCTCAGATTGAATCATGAAGTTTCATGATTCAGTTGATGCTTGCAAGTTTCCAGCCTGACATGATCGATCGAGTTCATTTGGTCGCACAAAAATGTTTTATTCAAGAGAACAGTGGCAATGGCATCAAACTGCATTGTTTTCCTTTCATTTGTCACCTTTTGAGCTGTAAACAGTCTATTTTGATGGTCTACATGCTGCTTACAACTTTCCAGCCTGATCTGAGTTCATTTGTTCATATTCATATTTGTTTCATGTAAGATAACCGAGAAAATGACGAAAAACTGCACATGTATGCTGTCACATGTCACCATTTGAGCTCAGAATGAGCCCAATTTTTGTGGGTGGTCTATTTTCATGGTCTACATGCTGCCTGCAAGAATCCAGCCTGATATGAGTTCATTTGTTCACTATTCATATTTGTTTCATGTAAGAAAAGGGGGAAAATGACGAAAAACTGCACATGTATGCTGTCACATGTCACCATTTGAGCTCAGAATGAGCCCAATTTTTGTGGGTGGTCTATTTTCATGGTCTAGATGCTGCCTGCAAGAACCCAGCCTGATATTCGGGGTTCTTTGAACGGAGTTTCTTCTATACGTGAATGCGGGAACAAGAGGCCGCTGGATGAGCGGCTTATAGGTCGCAGTGTTTACTCGTAGCTGTTTGGCTAGAGCTTTTGTGATTAGTAGATGCAATATAGTGCATGGTTGAAAAATGAATTAAATAAAATGTGCGTTCCGCGCTTGGGTTGATTATACCCGGGCGGAACGGGGCGTGAGGTGCAGTGCCCCTGAAAAGAACAACCTACGCATTATTTAATACTAGCCGTGCAGATTCGGGATATTCTACCCCCGGTCTGTACGGTTAGCGTCTTACTAGCATCCACTAAACATAAGGGTTTAATGACGTCAGTTAGCTAGGGATAAGGGAGGTTTTGCGACTAAAAGCCGCTCTGGCTGGTTTTGTCGGCCTCTTTCTTTGCTCGTTGTCGTTGCGGCGGCAGCCGCAGCTATGGGTGCTGCGGAGCAAAATCCCAAAAGCACTGGTTGCACTGGCCACTTGGCCAGTGGTGAGACTTCCAGTTGTTAACCGGCCAGGCGTAGTTCCTCGCCCGGTTAACTAAAAGAAAAGAAAAAGATTACCTCCGGTCCGCACCTTTTCCCCAGCTTGGGGTCTTTGGTGGGCCGGATGCCGTGACAGGTGCTCAACTGTCGCTTGGTCGGCCCAGTGCGCGAGCTGGTGCTCCGTACCTGGGGATGCTTGCACCCCGGGTTGGAGCCGGATGGCTGGCACTGGCGACCCGTGTCTCGGTCCGCGGCCTGCGGCTTTTTCTTCGGAAATTGCTGCTGGCCAGCAAACTTTGCAATTGCCTTCCGCCGAGGGGGGGGTGGTTGGGGCTGGGGACGGCGATGGGAAAAGCGTCTAAGCTAGAAATTTTTTCCCCACGCATAGAAACCTCGGGGGGAATGCGGTCTTGGCTGAACGGACTCTCGTTCAGCCAGGTGCCTGGGGCTGTGGCCTCGGGCATCCGGGCTGGCGGGGCCTGGGCTAGGTCCACGTTTTTTCTCGAAGCACCCCGGGTCTATGGGGAGACGGCCATAGCGGTACCGACTCGGGGCCCCGAGAGGGGTCATGATAGGCTGGCCGTGCGCAATCGCAGTGCAAATGCGCTGGGCCTTTTTGGGCCTGGCCATGCATCCACAGCCGCCGGGCACACGCCTCCCGATGTGGGGGGGCTCCCGTTTTGCGGCAGGGCGGTCACTTGTGACAACGAGCAAGGTGGAGTGCGGCTTCAAGGGAAAGCCAGGGCGGGGGTGATTGGGCAACGTACTTCATGAAGGGCCTTGAACGGCGTGCCTCCGGGCATGTCAATTAGTGTCACATGTATGCTTCCACTTATTGTTTTAATGAAGATGCTGGTTTTTGTGGGAGCTACGTGGGACATGAATCGGGGTTCTTTGAACGGAGTTTCTTCTATACGTGAATGCGGGAACAAGAGGCCGCTGGATGAGCGGCTTATAGGTCGCAGTGTTTACTCGTAGCTGTTTGGCTAGAGCTTTTGTGATTAGTAGATGCAATATAGTGCATGGTTGAAAAATGAATTAAATAAAATGTGCGTTCCGCGCTTGGGTTGATTATACCCGGGCGGAACGGGGCGTGAGGTGCAGTGCCCCTGAAAAGAACAACCTACGCATTATTTAATACTAGCCGTGCAGATTCGGGATATTCTACCCCGGTCTGTACGGTTAGCGTCTTACTAGCATCCACTAAACATAAGGGTTTAATGACGTCAGTTAGCTAGGGATAAGGGAGGTTTTGCGACTAAAAGCCGCTCTGGCTGGTTTTGTCGGCCTCTTTCTTTGCTCCCCACCCACCCACCCTTGTCTTGGTTGCCTCTAGGGCAACGTACTTCATGAAGGGCCTTGAACGGCGTGCCTCCGGGCATGTCAATTAGTGTCACATGTATGCTTCCACTTATTGTTTTAATGAAGATGCTGGTTTTTGTGGGAGCTACGTGGGACATGAAGAGTTCATTTGTCCACTGTTCATATTTGTTTCATGTAAGAAAAGGGGGAAAATGACGAAAAACTGCACATGTATGCTGTCACATGTCACCATTTGAGCTCAGAATGAGCCCAATTTTTGTGGGTGGTCTATTTTCATGGTATAAATGCTGCCTGCAAGAATCCAGCCTGATATGAGTTCATTTGTTCACTATTCATATTTGTTTCATGTAAGAAAAGGGGGAAAATGACGAAAAACTGCACATGTATGCTGTCACATGTCACCATTTGAGCTCAGAATGCGCCCAATTTTTGTGGGTGGTCTATTTTCATGGTCTGAAGGCTGGATGACCCCTGCTTTATTGACAAATATATAAGGATTTAATCACATGTGGAAAAATTGAGTAAAATTTATGAAATTGAGCAAACACTTATGAATCCCCTCAAGGTGGTCCCATTCTTGCTGCATTGGGTGCGTTGCGTGGGTGGGATATTGCGATAGGGGGACATTCTTGCCTTGGTTGTGTTTTCACATGCACCCGGTGCTTGAATTTATGCGTGCAAGGGTGGCTGGTATCCCAACCAACAGCCCAAGAGGAAAAAGAGTGCTTAGAAAGCAAGAATGACTTTATGTTGGTAATAGCAGTGGTGGCGGCAGCAAAAACTGTTGTTGTAGATGCAAGCTACAACACTGCTGATGGTTTCTCACACTAATGTGGATCATGATAATGCATGCCACTTAACGGGACCATATAAACCACAACAAGAATAAATCGTGAGAGCAAAAGAAAGAGGAGTACAAAATGGCCGGCTTACCTAGCTACAGCAAAAAAATTGCATGAAAAACAAGATAACTCACCTTTGTCGCAGCAGTGACCAATTATCAGACAGCTCACAAAAACTTGTTGATATCCTTGAAACTTCCTGCTTGAAGGCAGCCACCAACGGTCTGGATTTTTCACCCCAGTCCTTCTCAACAGCCAAGGGAAAGGGAAAGAGAGAGGAGGGGTGCGGGAGGGACAAGAGAGCGGGGGTGGGAAGGGGGAGAGAGAGAGAGAGAGAGAGAGAGAGAGAGAGAGAGAGAGAGAGAGAGAGAGAGAGAGAGAGAGAGAGAGAGAGAGAGAGAGAGAGAGAGAGAGAGAGAGAGAGAGAGAGAGAGAGAGGGAGGGAGAGAGGAGAGAGAGGAGAGAGAGAGGGGAGAGAGAGGGGAGAGAGAGGGAGAGAGAGGGGGGAGAGAGAGGGGCGGAGAGAGAGGGGAGAGAGAGGGGGGAGAGAGAGGGTGGAGAGAGAGGGCCGGGAGAGAGGGGGGGAGAGAGAGGGGGGAGAGAGAGGGGGGAAAGAGAGGGGGAGAGAGAGGGGAGAGAGGGGGAGAGAGAGGGGGAAAGAGACCTGGGGGAGAGAGAGGGGAGAGAGAGGGGGGAGAGAGAGGGGGAGAGAGAGGGGGGAAAGAGAGGGGGGAGAGAGAGGGGGGAAAGAGAGGGGGAGAGAGAGGGGGAGAGAGGAGAGAGAGAGAGAGAGAGAGAGAGAGGGGGGAGAGAGAGAGGGAGAGGGGGGGAGAGAGAGAGAGAGAGAGAGAGAGAGAGAGAGAGAGAGAGAGAGAGAGAGAGAGAGAGAGAGAGAGAGAGAGAGAGAGAGAGAGAGAGAGAGAGAGAGAGAGAGAGAGAGAGAGAGTAGGAGAAGTGCGGGTGGGGGTGGGAGAGGTGGGATGGAAGATTCACTACGTTAGCAGGCGACTAAACTGCTACAATGACACAAAACCACGTAGCTAGGCCCTTAACTCCATCAGATCAGAGTGAAAACCCATGTTGAAACTGGGACAAATGCCATTAGAATGTTACTATGACCGTGGCTAGTAAACGTGAATTGACACCCAGGTTGTGACTTCAACAATTGGAGGCAACCTTGCCAAGTCTCCCAAATGCAGTCGGCTAGACAAGCTTCACAAAAAACGCAGCAAACATGTTAACGTTGCTAATATTCCAACGACGCGCATCCGCAGTCCGGCTGCCAATGAAGTCTTCTTGGTCGCCAGCTGTGCACAGAGGAGCCAACCGCTAGAGACGCCAATTTGCGAACAACTCATTACAATTACAAAGCGCAGGAAGCAGATGGCTATGCATCAACAATTACTTCCGCTCGCCCTCGTATTTAGCCAGGTCTATCTGCCCAAACTGGGTAAATGTTTTGCGATCGGTGAAATTGGCACTCTAGTGACTTACTTTCCCAGAAAGTGTCCATTCACACGACAACCGACTCACGCTCACACGTCGTGAGGAGTTGCCGATAGGATAAAGAAGCCGAACGATGAATTGCTGTACATAAATGCCACGCTAACGGCGTCGTGAACTGACTTCTTGCAATCACGATTAAAGTGCCCGGCCCAACAACAAATTGGCGACACACGACCCCGCAACTGGAAAAGAATTCTGGCCACATTGATATACATCGGTTTGATAAATTAAAACCTCGCATTCGGTTCTGCCTAGCCTCAAACGCATGCGCCTTGAAACCTTTATCCTCCTGGCGGCCACAGTTTCTCGGTTCTCTTGTTCCGTTGGTCGTGCCGCTAGCGTGCCACCCGCTCCAGTCCCTAAAATTCAAATTTGTGTTGTTCGAGAAAACGTTGTCGGGTCGGCGACGGCACGATGCCGGGCCGGGCTGCATGGGCCATGGAGGGTGGTGGTACACAAATACCGTACAGGTGGTACACAACTGCAGCCAGGACAACAGCGGGTCGCTGCGTACCTGCCGTGGGAAGGAGGGGGGTGGTACACAAATACCGTACAGGTGGTACACAACTGCCGCCAGTAGAACAGCGGGTTGCTGCGTACCTGCAGTGGGAAGGAGGGGGGTGGTACACAAATACCGTACAGGTGGTACACAACTGCCGCCAGTAGAACAGCGGGTTGCTGCGTACCTGCCGTGGGAAGGAGGGGGGTGGTACACAAATACCGTACAGGTGGTACACAACTGCCGCCAGGACAACAGCGGGTCGCGCTGCGTACCTGCCGTGGGAAGGAGGGGGGTGGTACACAAATACCGTACAGGTGGTACACAACTGCCGCCAGTATAACAGCGGGTTGCTGCGTACCTGCAGTGGGAAGGAGGGGGATGGTACACAACTAGACGGGCCTAGTACAGCCCAATGTAATTCACGAGGGCCCACCTCTTAATCCCTACATGTAAAGACCGACGGGCATAATCAACGACCTATATTACCAGTAGCCGCCGCATATCAAACAGGTCGTATTCATGACGCCCGTCGAGGGCGATGACGGTGACGCCGTCACCGTCATCGCCCTCGACGGGCCAACATCTAAACCCTTCTCTTAATCAACAATCTATATTACCAATAGCCGCCGCCTATCAAACAGATACTATTCATCACGCGCGTCAACGCCCCGTCATCGCCCCGTCATCGCCCCGTGATCGCCATGCCGTGATGATGCCGAGGGCCAACCTCTTAACTCTTTATTCGGAGTAATAGTCAAACGACCTGTATTACCAATAGCCGCCGCATATAAAAAAGGTCGTATTCATGACGCCCGTCGAGGGCGATGACGGTGACGCCGTCACCGTCATCGCCCTCGACGGGCCAACATCTAAACTCTTCTCTTAATCAACAAACTATATTACCAATAGCCGCCGCCTATTAAACAGATCCTATTCATCACGCGCGTCAACGCCCCGTCATCGCCCCGTCATCGCCCCGTCATCGCCCCGTCATCGCCCCGTCATCGCCCCGTCATCGCCCCGTGATCGCCATGCCGAGGGCCAACCTCTTAACTCATTATTGCGAGTAATAGTAAACGACCTATATTACCAATAGCTGCCGCCTATCAAACAGGTCCTTTTCATCACGCCCGTCGAGAGCGATGACGGTGACGGCCGTCACCGTCAGCGCCCTGCCGGCATTGCCATACAAGAAGAAGCTCTCGATCCTAGGTATGGACTACCTCGGGTATCATCATCGTAATTGCTAGCATCGAGATCATTCATACCTACCGACGATGGCCAGCTGCAAAAGAAAAATGTCGACCAACAGACAGGACCTATCGCCGGGAACCCTCAAGGCAACAAGGGCGAGACAGCAGGCTTTCACCGTTAAGTAAAGTTGTCCACATCGTGCTAAGGAATTTGTGCTAATCTATGAGTACCTATATGGACACTTTGTCGCATTTTTTACATGGCAAATAAGTGATGTATGTGTCATGTAGGCTGCCATTGGTGCATGCATGCATGGGCCAGCAATGATGGTCAGAGGTACATTGTGCCTATGAGATAACCATCGATTTGTTGATCAGCAAGTGATTCATTACGTGAGACAACAATATGTTTGGGGGCTAAGCTTCTTACATTGGTCACATGCCGCCCGCCATAATTGTTTTCTTATGTGTTTAAGGTTAGGGCTCTGTTCATGACTGAACGTCATAAACGCGCTCTATTCATGACATTGATTAATTGATTTTAATTAGTCTCATGTCCATGTTGGGGGACCAGGTTGGCAAATACGTGCGTATTGTCAAAATAAATACGGCAATACGCGTTTTTTTGGCCCCGACGTACTATACGCGTATTTTGTCAGGAATACGTGATTTGGACTTGGAAATTTTTTAGGTTCGAGCTGGGGCAGCGCTTGGCGCCAGGCCAACCAGACCGTGGCGCGGCGCCTACCTTTACCAAGATTTTCTACTACGAACTAGGCAGCTTTTCGCAAGTCCAGTAATGACTTGGCAGTTGGCAAGCTAGCTGAAATTACACGGAGAGAGACGAGAGTGGCAGCACGATGAAAATGCCAGCTGTGCTAGGAACGTGGTACTTGTAACACAGCCTGTATCACTAATATTGCATGGCGGTGTGCCATTGGATTTTGTCGCAAAGGGCAATCGCGTTTTTGCAGCCATGCCAGAAAAAGGGCCAGAGCATAATCTTGTAACGAAAAGAACCAGTTGTCTTGGTGAAGGATGCTCTGGGGGAAACGGTTTCGCAGCTGAAGTTTAGCTGCTCATTTTGCGGCCACAATTTTACCAGTGGCGATGGCAAGCAGATTAGTGCGACCCGGATGCACGCACATTTAGCGGGCATCGCAGGGCAGGGCATAGATGCTTGCCCTGACGCAAAGAGTGGGGAGAAACGGAGGTCAGAATTCCAGGAGTTGTTGAGCAAGAAGGCCGGGCTGAAGGCGAGGGAGCAGCAGCACATTAGCTTCAGGACAATGGCGGAGAGCGGCCACGGCCTTGCTTCGGCCGGGGTCGGCAGGTGCAGGAGATCCTCGCCATGCATGCAGCAGACAATCACGAGGTTTGTGAGCCCCATAAACGAAGAGGAATGCCATCTCCTGGTGGTGAATTTCTTTGTTGAGAATGCTATTTCCTTTCACGCGGCTCAGAGCCGCTCTTTCAAGGCGATGATTGCCGGCCTTAGTCAGTACAAAGGGCTGATCACTGCTCCCGGACTTGGCATGCACAATAAATCCTTGCAAGGAATGCGCACATGCAGTAATGGGTAAATTATGGTGGCAGGTTGGTAGGGAATAAGTGCAAGGAATGTGCACATATTGCATTAAAAATTTATGGCAGGCTCAGGTGGGGAATAAGTGCAAGGAATGGTGCAGATTAAATTATGCCTTCCACCATAATTTACTGATCTCCATGCATAACTATGCCCCCTAAGGCCTAAACCCTAAAGGCCCATTCATAACCATGCTGCACACTGCCACGTATTCTGGTGACGTATTCTGCCATGCTCCACGTATAATACTCGTATTTTGAGGCCGACGTATTTGACGTACCGACGTATTGGCCAACCTGGTTGGGGGACCGGGATCTCTGAATTCCCCAAAGAAGATATAGTGGAAGTCCCCCAAGACGTCAATATCCGTCAAGACGTCAATAACTACATGTATTCTGATCAGACACTCCGCAAAGGTGAAAACCTTTGCGTTCAGTGCCAGGCCGCGGAAAACGCGGAAAACGCGATCTGCAAATGAATCCGACCGGAATCGAACTGGGGACCTCTCGCACCAATTTTGCTGACTATAGGACGGACGTCTCCGGTTACCATGGCATCGCCAACTTACACCTACAGTCATCCGCAAAAGTTCTCCTGTCCGGGGAGTGATGCAAGCCTTTCGGATTTGGTACTAGATAAATCACTCGAGATCTGTGTGTAGGAGTACTACACACGTGATGTATGTCCACACGTGATCATGTATGTCCACAGCTCAGCTATAGTAGTCTAAAATATGGGCCTCGAGCTAATCTTGCACGCAAGCAATGCCTATCATCAAGGATGAATTAATGCCTATCAACAAGGAGACAATCATGCTTGTTAAATTTCCTAGGACCCACAACTGGGGGGTCGTAGTCTTTGACAATGTCCGCCTGGGCAACGCTACTAATCCTACATATCCGAGGTCCCATGTATGAATAAGAGGGGTTGAGCGGATGACGCCAACAGTGTCTGTGCTCTGCATGTCAGCTAAAATCATATCGCGGAGACAAACATATGGCGGTATGTCCAATGTTGGCCACTGCGTCGCCTAACAGGTTCTTACATGGTCGGCAAGGGCCTGACCATGTAAGAAGATATCTGAGCCCTGGCTGGCCAGTCCACAAGGAACCAGCAGGGACCTCATCTGAATCAACCTGATTTTACATCCCGGCTGACTGCCGGGTGTAAAAGATCTACACCTGATTCATAATAGACCATTATGAACGGTGGTCGCTATATTAATCTACGCAATCCACACCATGAATAGTATGGACGATAACTAATCTAACATAATTAACCTGGCGCAGTTGACCCTGGCCGGTTATAGCCTGCGGTGAGACAACCTCTATAGGGAAGCGTGGCTAATGCCTCCCGAGGTACATGTAGCATTTACGACAGGAATTCAGGACCATGCATTTCCTAAACCCGCGGGCGTGACCCAGCCGGAAAGAGAAAGAGATTAACTCAATTCATTTCATTCATTCCGGGGGTGACAATGGTGAACGTTCCCACACACTATTAACCTTGGCGGCTCACAGCGTTGCCAAGCAGTGCCAAGCAGCACTGCTTGGACGCATGGTCAACCGAGATCTCTAGGGCGCTACGGTTCACACAAATTGACCGTACGACCCAAAACGAATTATACTAGGTCCACGCACATTGACATGCTGCGCACCTACAGATAAACCAAAGTACCGAAAGTACTACAAAACCACTGAATAGCAAGTACAACGCCGTATGAACCGGCTGTACAAATAGTCCTAAATAGTCGAACACTAAGATTTCGCCTATTTCACATTGTTGCGCCGAACTGTCCACTAAAGGAACCTAATTAAATAGGCTTGGACGCAACACTCCTCCCCCCTCTCTGGGGAGAGGTCGGCTACCCCGCTAGCCCAACGACAACCACGCCCAGAACATGCTAGACTCCGTATACGCATGGTGCAACCCATGAGTGACCTATGGTCCCGATGGGGCAGGGACCAGCTTGCACGACTAAGCTGGTCCATCGGGCAAGCCCAACTCAGATCCCGTCCATTGGCCGCGCGGCACGCAGAAGAAGGATGCATGCCCAAAGGACAGAAGCGAGGGGCCAAGACACAGGGCAGTGAGCCAAGGTCTCCACGATCACCACAAGTTTAGCCACGGACATACGTGAATCGTAACACATCCAAAGTGAGGATAGTCAATACAGGCATCGACACGACCACCACTGTAACTGCACGAGGTGATACATCACACGCAGGTGGCTCAACCTCCAAATTCTCATCACAAGAGCCAATAAAGGCCATGCTACAATAAAGTAGCCAAAAGTCGCCAAAGATCACCGAATGTCGCCAAATGTCACCAAATGTCGCCAAATGTCACCAACTCAACGACGTCCCAAATAGAACAGTCTACCAATGGCAAGCAAGGTGCCAAAGGCTCCCACCCGATAAGACAATGTGGTGAAGAACACAATGTAAACTGTCATGTGACCATGACCAATCGCACGCCCGTACTATCGCCACACGTGGCAATAGGGAGGTCCACCCAGACCCCTGAGGGGGAACCTGGACAGGAGCCAAAGGTCGGTGGGAGGAGCTGGAAAGCCCCGCCACGAGGGGACCTGACGGCCCCGGTGCCACCCCTGGACGGGCACTGGAAAGCCCCGTCATTGGGGGACCTGACGGCCCCACAACCCCGGAATTACCACCCGCAACGGTCACAGTACCCACCGGTAACGTCGCGCTGGTGACTGCCCCGCCCGGCCCTTAAGGCGCGACCTGATTGGGTCCTGCACTGGAATGTGTAGAAGCCCCAGGTCCCGCCGCCGCTTGGGGAGTCAACATCCGCTCCATCACCTTCTGGAGTACCGCTTCCATCGTGGTGGACAACCGCGCCTAAAAAAAAAAAAACTCTGCCTGTGCAACCATCTGTTTCTCCAAACCTAAACGCAGCGCCTGCAGCTGGGAAAAACCCGCTGCTCGACCTCCACCGCGGACTGCGAAGAGAGGTCGGACGCCTTGTTAATGCCGGAAACCATGTTGTCCAACAAATGACTCGCCGATGCGTCCATCGACTCGCCGATGTGGCCACAGTGTCTCCTTGTCCTTGTCGCCCGTCGCCACTATACCTGAGGGGCATAGCGCGGGCTCCATGTACGGTGGCTTACCACCGTTGCACAAATATACGCTTGCGACGGAAGTCGCGTGTGATACTTCGCCCGACGGCCGCCCTAGCGCTGACTGCCGCCACTGCGCCGATGTCGCAACTTGAGGCGCGATCATAGCTCGAACTGCGCGCACCGTATCCCGCGCTCTTTGTCGCCGCCGTAACCCTTATGAAATCGGTGTCCCTCGCCACCTCGTATGACTACAAGGGGACTCCGCGCCGAATGAACTAATGCCGAGGTCCAACCCCTCCTGAAGAGCGGGGTCCTGAAGAGCAGATAGCTCCTCCTTGCGGACCTGCGGCTGGTATTGGTGTGGTGGGGAAGAGACAAGTGTGCATGACTGCGCACATCCATCGCACGAAAGAGATGAGATACCTCCCCCCCTAAGGGGGAGCCCTGCGTGTGCCTTTGCATGGAGGAAACCACACAAAGTGAAAATTAAAAAAAATTGAAAGATTCCTCTGACACGCATACGCATCTTCCAATCCTTTATGCACACCCCATACACCTACATACATCTTCTAAGCGCACACATCATAGTGCAGCTGACCCTTGTCCCTGATGAACCAGGGACACCCAACCACGTATCTACTATACACATACCAACACATGCACCTGATCTCACCACTAGTAATAACACTAGTAACCTCAGTGCTTTCTCACACAGACTCCTCCCCCCCCTAAGGGGGATGGGAGCCTCTCCCTTCAGTCCACTAACTGGGTAACACACAGATGCCTATCTCTGTGACTCCTCCCCCCCCTAAGGGGCTGTGAAGCCTCTTCCTTCTTCTCTCCCCCCCCCTCTATGGGAATCGGAGCGCCCTCGCGACGGAAAGCACCCGGAGGGGGGGGGGGAAAGGAAAAAAAAATTCCAAACAAACCAAACAGATAGAATATCAAGCCAAAATAGACGTGCCACAACTGAGGTACAAAGACATTGTACCCACAAGGGTACCCCCAGACTGGGGAGAAAGGGGTGTGAAGGTCAGGACAAGGCAGTGTCTACGAAACATGTGTCCGAATGGCAGTGAGAGTGGAGTGATCAGGTCCACAAGCAAGGCTGCCCCTACAAACACGTCGAGGAACTCCCCGGTACTGAGCTATCACGAGCCCCTGTCATCATGGTAGATGTGTCTAGCTGGCGATATCCAATAAACCATTGCCACGGTTACCAGCATGACCGCTAGTATTGAGTACAAAAAAAATAGGTATGACTACCTGCAACAGAAACGTGCCACACACCCACAACAATGGGTAGGAACACCCATTATCACCTGACATCAATCCCAGCAAACAGCAGGTATGACCAACAGCAACCCCGATTAACAGCAAGGATTACTACTTGCTAGCTCCTGGCACGGTGGCTGTGCAGGGAAGGGGTGATGGCAAGGGGCTGAATGCGACTGAGGATAGATGAGGTGGGGGTGGTGGTAAAACCCAATGCACCCCATGTGAAGAGTCCTAACTCCCCTTAGAACAGGGAAGAGAACAAAATGCTAATAGCGCCTTCAGACTGAAGGAGTACTGCTAACCCTATAGGATCCATAGATTGTTATGTCAAGCAACAAAAATCAACAACAATCCCAGGCCCGTCATGCAGCTAAGTGCTCCATTGCCTAAAACCTGCAACTAAGAAGGTTGCACATTGTGGCGACGTAACCCTCCCTGACTGGAAGGAAAAAGTACGAGGAGACAAGTGTGCATGACAGGAGTACTGGGAACCCTGTAGGATCCACACGTGGGAAATGATGTCCATCATGAACGTCCACAACAGCATGCATTTCAGCAAAGTGAAATCTGCAACTAGGAAGGTTGCAAAGCATATGCTGATAGAACCCTCCCTGACTGGAAGGAAAAGTAAGGTACCCGAGCTACAACAACCAAGCGCATCATCCTGAAACAACCACGTCGCATAGATACGTCAAAGGTAAGAAACATAAAGTACCCTTGCAAAACAGGCCGACGCTTGAAGATGGACATGATGCACAAAGGAACAAGCCGGTGGAACGCCGGCGACAACCACTAAGGAAACAAAAGAGGTAAAGTGTTGATGCACTTCACATGGACGGCCGTGAGGGCCATATACACAGGAACCAAAAGAAGCAAAAGAGACAAAATACTCATGATGGCAACAGCTATGACTAACTGTTGCAACAACTGTCACTCTAACTAATTAATCCCAACAAAGAGACAGCAACAGCCATGAGGGTAGCCCTAATTGCGATGTCTAGTAGCAAGTAAGACCAACCTAGACAACACAGCTATTACTAGCTGCTGTCACAGCTGATACAAATATTGTTAGAATATTGCAGTCACTAAAGACTACAAGGGACGATGCTACTAAAGATAGCAATTGTCACTATAGCACCTATAAGGTGAGCACAGGCAGCCATCCTGGCCCCTGCAAAGGAGGTATGGTACAGGCAGCTAACGGCTACACCCACAGGGACACAGTGTCAACATACTGGCATGACTAGCAGCATATGGAAATAACCAAACAACAAAAGAAAGAAGAAGGACAGGTGTGACCACCCGTGACAGCGCAGCAGCTAGCCAGACTGGCTACTACCTGCCTGTCTCCAAGATACCAGCACCTAAAGAAAATAAAACAACCCAATGAAGTAAAAGAACAAGTGTGACCACCTGTAACAGTGCAGCAGCCAACCAAAGTAGCTACTACTGCGTGTCACCACTCGCGCATGCAACAGATATGACTACCTGTTGTCACAGCTACGTAGTGCATCCAACAATTGTTGCCCTCCCTGTACCCTCTACACTGATGACCCAGGTGAGAGGATGGTTGGGGCAGAAGGCAAAGGTGGTGGTGAAGGTCATAGAGTGGTACAAGTGGCTCCTAGTGACCCAGGAGTGCCGTGTGCATAAGAATTAACTCTTCTGCCTGAACAAGAGTGGCAAGACCTGCCTCCCCCACCCGTACCCACGAATGACCTGTTCAGCGTGCTCCGAAGATTAAGGAGCAAGCCACAGTGTACACTATTGCTGCTAGGGGCTACAGCCTATAAGGGCTGCCACTAAAAGAAACACTTGGGCTACAGCCTGGAAGGACTGCAACGCTAAATGGGCTACAGCCGGGAAGGGCTGCAACGCCAAAATGGGCTACAGCCGGGAAGGGCTGCAACGCAAAAATGGGCTACAGCCTGGAAGGGCTGCAGCACACACACACACACAAAGGGGGCTACAGCCTGTAAGGGCCGCAGCACCACAATGGGCTACAACATGTAAGGGCTGCAGCACAAAAATGGGCTACAGCCTGGAAGGGCTGCAGCATGACAAAAAGAAAAGGGGGCTACAGCCTGGAAGGGCTGCAACGCAAAAATGGGCTGCAGCCTGGAAGGGCTGCAGCACACACACACACACACACACACACAAAGGGGGCTACAGCCTGTAAGGGCTGCAGCACCACAATGGGCTACAGCATGTAAGGGCTGCAGCACAAAAATGGGCTACAGCCTGGAAGGGCTGCAGCATGACAAAAAGAAAAGGGGGCTACAGCCTGGAAGGGCTGCAACCCTAAAAGAAACACTACTGGGTAGGGCTGCATATACTACTGATAGAAATTCAAGTCTAGGAAAAACTAAAATTTCGACAGCAATGGCCGAAGGAGCGTTCTATCATAATGAACAATCCTACTCCGGGCATACCTGTGTCTTCGACTCCCCCAGCTGACTGCCGGGTGTCGTGCCCATGGACGCTGCCGAAGTAAAAGAGGTCGCCGATGATGAGGATATTCTCTCGGACGCTCGCCAGCACCCCGCCCCACTAAAAAGTCGACTATGAGGGATTATGGACCCGCTATAGGTTCTCGATGCCGATTGCCGGACTTATTCAATAACTACCGAACCCACAACCCCCCTTCGGCAGGGGCAATTGAAAATCGACCTACCGCCTAGAGAAAAAAATTAAATTCGTGAAAAAAATCCGTTCCTGACAGGAACCTGGGTCATGACCTCTAGAGTGTAGGTCACGACATACGCACAATCGCAAGGTGGCCAGTCTGCGATGTGACATTATAGTTGTTTTAGAAACTTATAAACAGCGCTCATTTACCTCTGCGACTCAGGTGGATTCCTCCGAGTCCAGTTTTACATCCCGGCTGACTGCCGGGTGTAAAAGATCTACACCTGATTCATAATAGACCATTATGAACGGTGGTCGCTATATTAATCTACGCAATCCACACCATGAATAGTATGGACGATAACTAATCTAACATAATTAACCTGGCGCAGTTGACCCTGGCCGGTTATAGCCTGCGGTGAGACAACCTCTATAGGGAAGCGTGGCTAATGCCTCCCGAGGTACATGTAGCATTTACGACAGGAATTCAGGACCATGCATTTCCTAAACCCGCGGGCGTGACCCAGCCGGAAAGAGAAAGAGATTAACTCAATTCATTTCATTCATTCCGGGGGTGACAATGGTGAACGTTCCCACACACTATTAACCTTGGCGGCTCACAGCGTTGCCAAGCAGTGCCAAGCAGCACTGCTTGGACGCATGGTCAACCGAGATCTCTAGGGCGCTACGGTTCACACAAATTGACCGTACGACCCAAAACGAATTATACTAGGTCCACGCACATTGACATGCTGCGCACCTACAGATAAACCAAAGTACCGAAAGTACTACAAAACCACTGAATAGCAAGTACAACGCCGTATGAACCGGCTGTACAAATAGTCCTAAATAGTCGAACACTAAGATTTCGCCTATTTCACATTGTTGCGCCGAACTGTCCACTAAAGGAACCTAATTAAATGGGCTTGGACGCAACACCTGATTTATGAACTAACTACTTAATTCATTTATTAAACTCATGCCCCCATTAGGGAGTCAAGGAGCATTAGTTAACCCCGATTCATTCATTAATTAATTAATTAAACACGTGCCCCCGTTGGGGAGTCACGGAGCACCGAAGTGCTTTTAATGCCTGTGTGTGCACAACAGGAGAAAGGGCAGAGACCCCCACTCTCCTTCATGCCTAAGGCATGCCACAGCTGCATTCGGGAACGCTAGCTAAACGGACACGCTAACGATCCGGCAATCTGTGGGTGCAATAAGACTCATGTGAGCATGGCATAACACTAGGAGCGTGGGCAAGTAATCTCATCATAGCCAGGACGTAGCATGGCTGTACTAGGACTATACCCCGATGGATGGATGGATGGATGGATGGATGGATGGATGGATGGATGGATGGATGGATGGGATGGATGGATGGATGGATGGATGGATGGATGGATGGATGGATGGATGGATGGATGGATGGATGGATGGATGGATGGATGGATGGATGGATGGATGGATGGATGGATGGATGGATGGATGGATGGATGGATGGATGGATGGATGGATGGATGGATGGATGGATGGATGGATGGATGGATGGATGGATGGATGGATGGATGGATGGATGGATGGATGGATGGATGGATGGATGGATGGATGGATGGATGGATGGATGGATGGATGGATGGATGGATGGATGGATGGATGGATGGATGGATGGATGGATGGATGGATGGATGGATGGATGGATGGATGGATGGATGGATGGATGGATGGATGGATGGATGGATGGATGGATGGATGGATGGATGGATGGATGGATGGATGGATGGATGGATGGATGGATGGATGGATGGATGGATGGATGGATGGATGGATGGATGGATGGATGGATGGATGGATGGATGGATGGATGGATGGATGGATGGATGGATGGATGGATGGATGGATGGATGGATGGATGGATGGATGGATGGATGGATGGATGGATGGATGGATGGATGGATGGATGGATGGATGGATGGATGGATGGATGGATGGATGGATGGATGGATGGATGGATGGATGGATGGATGGATGGATGGATGGATGGATGGATGGATGGATGGATGGATGGATGGATGGATGGATGGATGGATGGATGGATGGATGGATGGATGGATGGATGGATGGATGGATGGATGGATGGATGGATGGATGGATGGATGGATGGATGGATGGATGGATGGATGGATGGATGGATGGATGGATGGATGGATGGATGGATGGATGGATGGATGGATGGATGGATGGATGGATGGATGGATGGATGGATGGATGGATGGATGGATGGATGGATGGATGGATGGATGGATGGATGGATGGATGGATGGATGGATGGATGGATGGATGGATGGATGGATGGATGGATGGATGGATGGATGGAT
Source organism: Mesostigma viride (assembly GCA_009746045.1). NCBI lineage: Eukaryota > Viridiplantae > Streptophyta > Mesostigmatophyceae > Mesostigmatales > Mesostigmataceae > Mesostigma > Mesostigma viride. The sequence goes on along the minus strand of RPFO01002102.1, from coordinate 87,532 downwards.
GGATGGATGGATGGATGGATGGATGGATGGATGGATGGATGGATGGATGGATGGATGGATGGATGGATGGATGGATGGATGGATGGATGGATGGATGGATGGATGGATGGATGGATGGATGGATGGATGGATGGATGGATGGATGGATGGATGGATGGATGGATGGATGGATGGATGGATGGATGGATGGATGGATGGATGGATGGATGGATGGATGGATGGATGGATGGATGGATGGATGGAAGTCCGTAAGTACTTGCGTGTCATGCGCATGGGCATGTTTATAGTACTATGCTAATCTCTATAGAAACATAATTACACGGAAGTTACAAATCTCATCTGCATCATGCCCCAAGACCCTACATTAAACAATCAAATAAAATTATAACATGCCTCCGTTGGGAGATCATGTAGCACATATTCCTTGCTGAATGGGTGGAGGTGGGTCAAGCCGCGACATCGAAATAAGCTAACTCTAAGCTATCTAGTCTACAAAATCCTAACTACACTTCTCCCCAAAGCGCCCCTTCCGCTTTGGGGGAGGGGGCTTACCCACAGGGGCTGGCGTGTGAGCCGGGACATTGGTCTTCCACCTCTTCTTGTTCTGCATAGGAACAGAGAGCGAAGAAATGCGGTGTGGGGACCCCTTCTCGTGGTAATGCGTTACATGTACTCCCCACCGGGCTTTGCTCTTCATGGGTTCATAAAGACAACAATTATTCAGTAAGAATTTAACAAATTAGGAACATATATCCGTTGGGAGTCACTGTTACACATATACCTGAAAAGGGGCATATGATTTTTAATACATTCTGAGCTACAACCTGCAGGTGCATGGGTTTAGTTAACTGCCACCTATACTAGAGGCCTGACATGGGGTGGAGCTTCAGTGCTTCCCCGCCTTCTCCTTCTCCCACACTGGGTGCTCCGCCTCCTTCTTCTCCGGACCGGCCTGACCGTGGGTGCACCGGCCCCGCCTCCTCCTTCTCCTCACGGGACGATTCGCGCTCCACGCACATGTGGCTGCAGCATCAGTTAGCACGGGCAAGACATAGCAGTAACCGCGCTAAGGCTGTTCTAGCACCAGCCTAGCAGACTGCCATGATTACTCAGCAAACCCACGACAGCTAAACCCTTGGCTGTCACAACCAGTCCATGCATCATTAAGTATGGGTACGGGGAAAGCTTCCCGCGTATCCATGGCCATATGAATGACAGGGCAACACAACAACTTGCACCCTAGCCCCCCGTGCAAACACAAAAACGTGGGTCGTGGCTTCCACGCCCCATCCGCCATGCATGACAGCGCGTACCTCACTCGCATTCACACCGGGCGGCATCCCAGCGCCGTTGCTGTCCCTATGTGACACGTCGGCTGATTAAGCAGATACACAGCAGAGTCTGATGTAAACCGCTAAAACCCAAACCCATGCAGAACACAGTCAAGGACGCGTGCATGTCAAGCCATGCCAATTGTGAACCGTACAGCAATTTACTTTTCAAGCCTGAAGAGGTGGATAGCAGTTAGTAGCCTGGAAGAGGTTACAGGGGCACATGTCCATTAGCGAGCGGAACAACACAGCATACACCCTACAAGCGTACCGCACAATGTCCTCCTGCAATTGTCTGCCGATCTCCCAATCCCGCAGACATCTCCACTGCTCTCATGGCGATTGCAAATGCTTCATGCCGCAGACATCTCCACTGCTCTCATGGCGATTGCAAATGCTTGATGCCGCACCTCTGCTTACAGCAGAAAAGCTTCCTCCGGGCGAGGCACCTGACTGGAACCAACACCCATTCCTTGGCTTGACAACGTGGCCATGACAGCATCGTGAATCTGCTTCGCCAACGCCCACACATCAGGACCCGTGCCCTGCACCGCCATGGCCACAGGCTGCACCGCTGCAATCGATGCAGCATTCACTGCCTGCGCCGCACCATGTACTGCATGCACGAAAGCCAATCCTGGCTCGGTTATCATGGTCTTGCCCGATTCCTGCTGCTTCTTCTTCTTCGATGCAGTCATGCGCACTTTATACCCCTTCCTCTCCAAGCACGCCTTCAGCACCTGGTTCGTGCGGTGCTGAATATGCTTCTGAAGGCGCGCCTTCTAAACACAAATTGTTGGCAATGTATGATTCCCAAACGGCATGATAGGCACATAATCAGTCCCATTAATTGCTTTGCGGCAGTCAATGCACCAGAACACCTGTTGAAAAAAGAAGGTTATGCACGCTAGCGATTACCCGCGGCAAGAAGCAATCAACACGCCTAGCTAACAACTGCAACCACAATGTAATTCATGACGGGCCACTCACCGCTAGCCTGCTCTCCTGCTTCAATGTCTCCCCATTCTCAAGGCCTCCATTGTAAACCTCTCCGTCTTCACCATCGTCACCGTCTTCCTCTTCCTCCACTCCGACGTATCCGTGCTTCCTTTTCCTAAGATACCTAGGGTTGTTCAAGTCGTATGTGCGGCGTTGGCACACTTCCAACAAAATTTTGGCCGCCTCTACCCATTACCATTTATTCGTACCATCATAACATATCCAGGCGTTTGAAAAATCATTCCCTCGTTCGAACTTCTACGCCTGGGCGTCCATGACGAGGCAGTCACGACGGGACGCAGATGCACAAAAATAAAAAAGGCGACATCCCTTCAATCATTGACCAAAGAAGAGAATAAGCGCAGAACTTGGATTTCAACACCACACACCCATTACCAGCGAGCACGGCTGGCCTGCAACCGCCATCATTTCATAACCAGAAGCCAGGGCCCACACTCCATCCCGTTACCTCATCTTCCACGCACGGCTTCCGCTGCTTCCCTCTGCTCTTTCGCATTCTCCGCCAGCAACCTCGCCTTCTCCTCGTCGAACAATCCACTAAGAATGAAATCCCCTCTATTGGACGCCATTCAGACGAACTTTGCTAGCGTCTTTTCACCGGCCCCAGCACACATAATCTATAGCCGCTTACTGACAACGGCCGACAACGACAACTGCTGAACAGGCGACAAAGGCTGATAACTACATTTTTATATTTCGCTGCATTTGCTAATAGACACGCACGTTCTCCCACTTCACCCTTCACCATTACAATATATAATTATCCATCTGGCCGTGGACAGGCAAAGACCCCCGAAGTAACTTACTAAAACGTAATCTTACAGCATCGGATCACTGGCACCTAATTTACCGGTGGTAGCTTCTCAACTAAGATCCGTCGCGGTAATCTCCCGTGTCGGTACAGTACTACGAAAGATACGTCGTGGTAACGTTACTTTTACTTACGGCTAGTAAATTTACTACCTATCACTCGACGTTGTAATTATTACCGCCTTGGATCTCAGGCGTGGGATCGTGCGTGGTAAGATTACCGCGTGGTAATTTACGCCTCGGATCCTTTTTACCACCCTCGGACGAAAAGTATAGTGTAGCTGGTCAAGATAAACAGGCGTTGGCGTGGTTCGTCATAAGTGTAGAGCCAGGACGTGTCGCGGTAGTCGATAGCCGACCCCCCCTTCTGGGGCACGAAGAGCTTCCGTTCCTGTGCGAGGAACTCAGTGGAGGACCTTGACGACTTCCTGCGGCGACAGCCCCTGCCACTCGAGGAGGGAGAACATTCTGTCGCCAGGCAAGCATTGGCTCCATTTGTAGCGGTCGTGGCATGGTTTCTTGGGCTCAGACGAGGCGCTTGGCGATGGGTTTGCTGGCGGTGGGTTGGCGCGGGCCCAGAACTGCTGGGCCGGCCAGGACGATGGCGAGTGGGTTGGGCTGGGAGCCGGCAAGCTCCTTTTCCAAACCCCGTTTTGCTTTTGGGGTCGTCATGATAGCTGCTTGTCACGCGAGTAACTGACTTTGGCAATACTGCGTTTCAGCCGTAACCAATTATACTGGCGTGTGCGTCTGAAAAAAACGCATCGAATGCAAGTGGTATGACCGAATTTGGGGCTCCTCAGACGCAAAAGATCTGAGCTCCGTCGTCAGCCATACCAGCCGGTTAACGCCAAGCGCATTGGCATGTTCCTGATTTGGCATATCTCTACGATTCCAGCGGCACCGGAACGAGTTCATTCCGACAAGTATCAAGAAAGTTACGGCGTTCTGACTTCCCGGTCGCGCGCGAGCGCGAGCCGGCTGTTCTTCCAAGTCGTGCGTGAATATGTGCCGACGGCATATATATACTGGGTCGACAGTAATTCCTGGGCTGACAGGAATTAGTTGCTGTACCTACGACGGTATTGGATATTAATACGTCGTACGCAGGAAATAGGAACCTTAACCTGTGGTCTGTTGGTACCGCAGGCTTAGTTAGTCGTGGACTATTGGGTGCAGATGCAATCATCACTGTGTAAACTGTACTCTGTGGTCACTGTGCCTGTATAACAGACCTGCTGTATAGGATCTGGACGCTGTACAGGTTATTATTACTGTACGGGGGTGTTAATCCTGATCGACCAGGCCCGACGATGCTGCTCACGCCTAGCAAAGCACATGGTGAACAAGTATATAAAGAATATAGGCCAGTGCCAACTGGTCATCTTGCGAGGTCACTGCCTCACGTGTGTTGCCTTGACTTGGCAAGCTCGTGTCTAAGCCCTCAAGTGCCTGCATGAGCTGTGCTGTAATCCTATCCATTTTTAACAAAGCTCCGTTCTGGACAACCACATTCGCATAATTAATTGCTGCATTGCAACAATATCCCTTATTATACATTGCACTTAAAAACGTTAACTCAAATTACAAACAGTCTCGACGGAACGACCAGGAGGGTTGTTGCTGTTTGCTGCGCCGCAGCGTTGACGACGTGGTGAAGCTCGTCGGTGTCGAATGGTGCAGGAAGAACCGCGGCAGCAGGATTTCCGGTTTCCTCGGCAGGCTGATGGTGGTTCTATATCCCCTGAATTGCGTCGTGTTGTTCGAGATTTATCCATATTGCTTGCAGATCGGCCACCTGTTGATCGCAACTTTGCGCAGTTCGTCGACGACCAGGTCGAGGACTGGGAGCGCATCTTGCAGCATGTCCGGACCATCGTCGTTCCGGCGCACCGAAGCGCAGACGACATTGAACAGGAGCTGCACGGTCTGGTCGGAATAGAGTCCGTAATCACAGCGTTGGTCGACCGGGTGCGCGAGGAGTTGGTGGCCAGGCGAGAAGGAGCTGCGGGGCCAGCTGGTGCGGTGCGACGAGAGCTCGCGCAGGCAGCAGGAGGTTTGGGCGCACAACGTGCGTTCGCAGGCGCAGTTGGTGACGGGGGGATTGCTGCGGGACCAGTTCGACGGGAGCGACGAGCGGTGCAGAGCGCTACAGGCGGTTAGCAGAGATCGAGTCGGCTGAAGGAGCCATCGCTGGAAATCATGCAGCGTGCGACGCGAGTCGACAGGGTTGTCGATCGACAGAAATCTGGAGTGGCGGAGAGTGCCGCTTCAGGAAATTACCCCAACCTCTCAGCGTGCGTGTAACGCAGTGGGATCGAGACGTTCGCCTCTCGTGGTTACGATAGCGACCTTGAGGCAGGCGCTGTGGGGGACGAGGAGCTTCTTGGCGATCGCGAGGTGCCAAGGTATAACCCGCGGGGCGGCAACGACGGGCTGTCGCCTGCATGTTTACCACGCCAACGGTGACGACGCTGTCATCGCGAGCCAACAGCGGGCTGACGACGGGGCTGGTGGCAGCAGGGTGCCAGAGCTCATCAGTGTCAGTGACAGCAGCGACAGCGACAGCGACAGTGACAAGGAAAACCGGGTGGCGCCAGCGGGTGGCAGTTATGGGCTTGACTAGCGGTAACACTTGTCATTTCGGGTTCAGCAGTGTATATTGCGTGGCCATGCAGTTGGCTAGCCTGTAACAGACCTGATCCAAGGCCCACATGAGTGAGGAAGCATCACAACAACGTGGACGTGGGGTTGGCTTCGAGCAGCGGCGCAGCGCTGATATGGATGGACGCGGCCATGGACGAGGAGGGCCTGCACTAGGGGAATAAGGGGATCAGCCTGGTCTAGATGATTATCAGAGTCAGGGGTCTCAGGGCACTCAGAACTCGCCAGCAGCGGCCCAAGCTGCACCTAGACGGCCGACCGTAGCCGAGGGTTACGCTGTGCTGAGCCAATTTCAGTCTTGAAATCAAAGACAATTGACAGCCCAGAGACGCTGAGAGAAGGTTGTCGTCGTCAACGCACGTCCCCGGTATATGGAGGGCGCCCGGTAAGGGCACACCCTTGCGGCCTCGCGGTACAATAGGCTATAGCTTTGGGCACAGCCTTTATTAACTGATAAACAAGCCCCTTTCCATCCCCATGTGGCACCGTGCGAGCATGATCAGGATGCAAGGTCGCCAGGCACGCCACGGTCAACCCTCCCGCCAATTTACCAGCCTCACACGCCTCCTGGCCCGCCTTGAGCGGGATGAGGCTAGCTCAGTCGACACGCCAGCGACCCCAGACAGGACGGAGACGACGCATATTCGCCCTGAAAGAAAGACTCCATGCGTTGAAAAGCATTAACCTCAATCACCACCCTCCTCCCCCCCACCCCCTCCCCCCCCACCCCCACCTCCACCCCCACCCCCCCGCTAATAGGGCAACGACCCATTCTTCTTGGTATTGCTATAGCTTTAGATAGATTAGACCGGTAGGACTGTTTGCACCCATCCATCCATCCCGGGGTTAATGCTCCGTGACTCCCCAACGGGAGCACGAGTCTAATTAATTAATTAATTAATTATAACACCGGGACGACAGTCCCGTATTAAAGAGGAGAAGATCTTTCCCAACGTGCCTGGCTGATAGGCTTGGCACGTTACACTGACTAGCTAGACCTTTTCAGTGGTTTTCCATTTGCGGGTATTTCCTCGTAAATGGTGGGAGAGCAATCGCAGCAATGGTGCCCCCCGCTAGACACTCCCGGCCAGTTAGGCTCGAAACACACGCCCTGATCAAGCAAGCTGTTTCCGGCCCCACGGTCTAGGTCATCTAGTCGCTCTACACGTAAGCCAGCCATAATTTCAATACACACACAGATCTCGAATGATTTATCTAGTACCAAATCCGACAGGCTTGCATCACTCCCCGGAAATTAAAGGAGAACTTTTGCGGATGACTGTAGGTGTCAGTTGGCGATGCCCTAGGATCCGGAGATGTCCGTCCTATAGTCAGCAAAAGTTGGTGCGAGAGGTCCCCAGTTCGATTAAATTATTTAATTAAATTCAATTATAACATGCCTCCGTTGGGAGATCATGTAGCACATATTCCATGATGGATGGGTGGAGTGGAGGAAGCCGCGTAATCGAACTAACCTAACTCTAAGCTATATCTATAGTCTAGAAAATCCTAACTACACTACTCATCAAAACGCCTCCTCCTCGTGGGGGGAGGGGGCTTGCCCACAGGGTTGGGCGTGTGAGCCTTGACAATCTTCTGCCACCGCGTCTTGTCCTGCCGGCAGTCCAAAGACGGGAGAGAGAGTGGATGCGGTGTTCAAACTGGGCTGGGACCACTAGGTCGTCCAGCAACATCTGGGTGTAGTTCGTGACAGGTTTCCCTACCCTTTTGGGAATGCCCTTGGGGCCAGGCCAGGTCGATCAGAATGTGTCGCCCTGGCTGGCCAAGCCGCTGGGGGCAAGCCAGACCAAGGGCGGTGTCGACCTGGCTGGTGCGAGCAAGGTGTCCTACAAATGCTATCCTACGCTGCCTAATCTCGTCCGAAATACGAGGCATACCATGATAAAAAGACTCTGATGACGGGCGCTCAGAAAACCCTACGTTAAGGACCTGTCGGAGCATCCTGTAAACCGTGCCGTTGAGCCTAGCTGCCAGTTTGGGTGTGATTGCATGTCCACGCCTCGGCGCCATACGTGAGCACCGTGAGGACGAGGACCTTGAAGAGCATGCGCTTGCGGTGCTCGCCCATGCAGGCCCTTCGAGCGCCAGTAGGTGTTGATGAGCGAACGGAGCCTGGCCCAGGCCAGGCCGATGCGGGTGTCCACATCGTCTGCAGTGTCAGGAAGCCAACTCCCCAACAGTTTGCATGAAGCGATCGCGGAACGGGACCTCCGTCCCGTCGAGCACGGCAGCGGTGGTGTACTGGAGGCCCCAATGACCATCGCCCCAGTTTTGACACTAATCTCCAACCCCACAGCCCGCGCCTCCAGGCCCAGACAGTCCAGCCAGGTCTGAATGTGCTCGGGGCTCGCGATGAGGGTGGTGTCATCCGCATAAATCAGGTCGGCCAGGCGGTAACCAGGTTTAACCCCGCCGTGCGCGCTCTCGTTAAGGATGTCCAAGCCTGGCTCGAACCCCTTAAGTCTGAGCAGTAAAGCGCGCACGTGCCCGGTTCGATTCCGGCCTGCATGGATTCATTTGCAGATCGCGTTTTCCGCGGACCGGCACTAAACGCAAATGGTTTTCACCTTTGCGGCGTGCCAAATCAGAGTAATTTCAATGCACAAGGCTACACATTTCCATCTCCATTCATATTCATCATCCTGAACGACTCGAAAACGCGGACAAGATAACGGCAGCTTCGAGCTACCATGGTCCGGATTCTCCCGATTTCTGGCCTGCGCTGGTTGTCTCCTTGATATGGGGTACCCCTCTACCCTATTACCGCTACATGATCTCAAAGTTGGCATACTCAGTCCTATTTTTAGGACTAGCTGAGTTTGCACGTACGACGTGTTAAGTGATATATGCGCAGATCGATCCTTAGCTACAGACAGCCACACGGATTCCGCCTTTCCTCTCAGACAACGCACTGCTCTTGTCCTTCCACGCCCGCGTTGTCGAGTTCACGCCATGTGTCCAGGAATAGTCATGTCTCAAGAGGCCCAGTTCCCTCGCAAGAGCTGGGGTGGAGGTGTGGCAGCCCGTGTTTTTTTTGTTTTTTTTTTTAGAACGCGATATATCGCGTTGTAAGCTTTTTTTAGAACGCGTATAGCACCTAAGGAAATTTTTTTTTAATGGTCATGTATATACTTTCCTGAAAGCCCATAAATCAAAGGAGTTTTTGAGCTACTCAGACCTACAAAATGCTAATTCGTTAGAGAGATACACTGGTTTGAATACAGGGGGGTCTGACCATGACCGCGATTTCTTGACCCTAGCTAGGTCACAAGTCATGTGCTTATTCACAAATGGTTCATGAAAAAAATCTGGCTTCTTGCACGAGCTATGGGCAACATATGCAGGCTCTGTGAAACAAAACTCAGGCCCATTGGGCCACTGGAGCTATTTTTCATAAGCATCACAATTACAACGCAGTACAACACAGTGGGAAACATGAGAGCCCTTGACAACATTACGCAACGACACGAGCCCCATGAATGAATTAATTAATTAATTAATAGACACGTGACTGCGTCACGAGCCCCATAAACGGGGCCATAGTGAGCTTGGAGGGTCAAAACGTTGAAAATAGGTGTTGTATAAGTTATACAGCATCAAACATGCATCAAACATCATGACTGGATGACCTAATATTATGACTGAATCAGGCAGCCATAGCCAAAGCATCATCCACTCTCACAACGTGTTGAGCACATGCCTCGTGGGAACGGAGGTGCTGGATTTTCATTCAATAACGCGTGCAATTAATACTGAAAGAAAGAGGCACGTGTAATGCAAGGCTTGGATAGGTTGAGTGATCCATGAGCTTACATGCAGGCAAAGATGACGCTGGAATGCATGCTAGCAAATGGTGGCAAGATGCTAACAACACATGATTATAGTCATTATACACCATGATCACGGGCACCTATAGGCTATAGCTGATCTTCTTGCACAATCAACGCAGTATAAACCATCAACATCCAATCCTCACGATATATTCACGGCTTGACGACGTATACAGCACCTAAATACTGCACAACGGCAACCTGCTATGGCTGACATGCAAGCAACGTCGAGTAGGATGGCGGTCTTAGAGAGGCTGGGCAGAGGTCGGTAGAAATAAGTGGAAAACTGGCAGAAACTAGGTAGAAACACGATACACTTACGCCTGCAAGCACTATTGAGCCGGTGGCAGAGGCCATTTCCAGGAAAATACAGCATACCGTAGCAATAGCCACGGTCACGCCTTACGCTATTTGCAGGCACCATCATGCTCGGAGCTACCCAATAATTTAAGTCTGCAACAATCTCGGTTTAGCCGAGAGTCCGGGCGTTCGGAATGAATAAACATGTGTTAAGAAGTCGAAACACCATGGAAATACCAAGTATGGTGCCGCAGCAGACCCGAGTCTTGACGTAATAATATTAATTAATTAATTAATTAATTAATATTAATTAATTAATTAATAGACACGTGACTGCGTCACGTGAGCATAAGTCCTCAGTGGGAGGGGAACATGGGATGGAATGGATGGTATAATAAGCTATCTAGGTCCTAGTTACAGGGGTGTGGGCACCGCGGCCCAAATCGCTATGAATGCCATACTTGGTCACACGCGGAGCCCCCACAACAGGCTTGGGGGTGGTCTCCTTCATCACTACTTGCCATCTATCCTTGCGTACCATCTGCCTCCATATTACAGACAAACCAGGAGGCTGCCCGGGGGTGAGCCCGTCACGTCTAGTGTAGCACATGTCCATGCCGAGTCTATCACGAAAAGTCCACGGGTGGCGGCCCTGCCGCGCGCGGCCGGGGGCCCGCCAGGTGAGGACATATCGCCCAGGCTGGGCGGGCTTGACCAGTGCCAGCTAGTCTATCTGATGTATCTACCTGATCTGTGCGGGCCAGGTGCCCGGCTAGGCCCAGGCGCCTGTGCCTAATAATGTGGGAAACATAGGGCAAATCAGCGTACAAATCCTCATTCCTAATGTGCAAACCAAAGGGGATGTTAAGGGCCTTGCGCAGCATCTTGGTGACGGCGCCGTCGAGTCGTTGCTCCAGCTCCTGCGTCAGTGTCCACGTCTCGGCGCCGTAGGTCAGGATCGTCAGAATGACGACCTTGAAGAGGTCACGCTTGACGATTCGGGGTAGGGCGGGGTTGTTCCACCAGCGGCGGTGGTCATGGAGGTGCGCCCACGCCATGCCGATCCGTGTCGTCATGTCGTCCTCGCAGTCGGGAAGCCAACTGCCGAGCAGCTTGAAGCGGCCTGAAGGAGGGTAGTTGACCTCGGCATCGTCTAAGAGGCGGAGTGTGGGTGGGGGCCCTGCCATGCCGAGGGCTAGGGCCTCCGTTTTGGGGCTGATTTCAAGACCAACCGCCCGAGCCTCGAGCGCCAGGCAGTCCAGCCAGAGTTGGGCAGACTCCGGCTTCTCGATGAGCGTGATGTCGTCGGCATAAATGAGGTCAGCTAGTAAATTCTGCTTGTTAGTCGGCCCCCCTTCCCCAAGCTCGTTCGTGATCGCTAGGCCAGGGGCACGGCCTGCAATGCTAGCAAAGCGAGCGAACGTTATAATATGTATGCCGGTTTCCAGGGTTTCCGCATGAAAGTTGGGTGAGAAACTGGAAAAAACTACGTTTCCTTTGCCCCAGTACCTCAACAAACTCGTAGAAACCTAATTATCAACCTTTGAACGCATCATCATGGTCGTGCCACCCAACAGCCACTGAAATTCGCGCGAAAACTGGCGAGATCTACCTGCCGCCATCGCCATCGTCTTCACCTTCGTCCTGCGAAAATCGGGGTTCTTTGAACGGAGTTTCTTCTATACGTGAATGCGGGAACAAGAGGCCGCTGGATGAGCGGCTTATAGGTCGCAGTGTTTACTCGTAGCTGTTTGGCTAGAGCTTTTGTGATTAGTAGATGCAATATAGTGCATGGTTGAAAAATGAATTAAATAAAATGTGCGTTCCGCGCTTGGGTTGATTATACCCGGGCGGAACGGGGCGTGAGGTGCAGTGCCCCTGAAAAGAACAACCTACGCATTATTTAATACTAGCCGTGCAGATTCGGGATATTCTACCCCCGGTCTGTACGGTTAGCGTCTTACTAGCATCCACTAAACATAAGGGTTTAATGACGTCAGTTAGCTAGGGATAAGGGAGGTTTTGCGACTAAAAGCCGCTCTGGCTGGTTTTGTCGGCCTCTTTCTTTGCTCGTTGTCGTTGCGGCGGCAGCCGCAGCTATGGGTGCTGCGGAGCAAAATCCCAAAAGCACTGGTTGCACTGGCCACTTGGCCAGTGGTGAGACTTCCAGTTGTTAACCGGCCAGGCGTAGTTCCTCGCCCGGTTAACTAAAAGAAAAGAAAAAGATTACCTCCGGTCCGCACCTTTTCCCCAGCTTGGGGTCTTTGGTGGGCCGGATGCCGTGACAGGTGCTCAACTGTCGCTTGGTCGGCCCAGTGCGCGAGCTGGTGCTCCGTACCTGGGGATGCTTGCACCCCGGGTTGGAGCCGGATGGCTGGTACTGGCGACCCGTGTCTCGGTCCGCGGCCTGCGGCTTTTTCTTCGGAAATTGCTGCTGGCCAGCAAACTTTGCAATTGCCTTCCGCCGAGGGGGGGTGGTTGGGGCTGGGGACGGCGATGGGAAAAGCGTCTAAGCTAGAAATTTTTTCCCCACGCATAGAAACCTCGGGGGGGAATGCGGTCTTGGCTGAACGGACTCTCGTTCAGCCAGGTGCCTGGGGCTGTGGCCTCGGGCATCCGGGCTGGCGGGGCCTGGGCTAGGTCCACGTTTTTTCTCGAAGCACCCCGGGTCTATGGGGAGACGGCCATAGCGGTACCGACTCGGGGCCCCGAGAGGGGTCATGATAGGCTGGCCGTGCGCAATCGCAGTGCAAATGCGCTGGGCCTTTTTGGGCCTGGCTATGCATCCACAGCCGCCGGGCACACGCCTCCCGATGTGGGGGGCTCCCGTTTTGCGGCAGGGCGGTCACTTGTGACAACAAGCAAGGTGGAGTGCGGCTTCAAGGGAAAGCCAGGGCGGGGGTGATTGGGCAACGTACTTCATGAAGGGCCTTGAACGGCGTGCCTCCGGGCATGTCAATTAGTGTCACATGTATGCTTCCACTTATTGTTTTAATGAAGATGCTGGTTTTTGTGGGAGCTACGTGGGACATGAATCGGGGTTCTTTGAACGGAGTTTCTTCTATACGTGAATGCGGGAACAAGAGGCCGCTGGATGAGCGGCTTATAGGTCGCAGTGTTTACTCGTAGCTGTTTGGCTAGAGCTTTTGTGATTAGTAGATGCAATATAGTGCATGGTTGAAAAATGAATTAAATAAAATGTGCGTTCCGCGCTTGGGTTGATTATACCCGGGCGGAACGGGGCGTGAGGTGCAGTGCCCCTGAAAAGAACAACCTACGCATTATTTAATACTAGCCGTGCAGATTCGGGATATTCTACCCCCGGTCTGTACGGTTAGCGTCTTACTAGCATCCACTAAACATAAGGGTTTAATGACGTCAGTTAGCTAGGGATAAGGGAGGTTTTGCGACTAAAAGCCGCTCTGGCTGGTTTTGTCGGCCTCTTTCTTTGCTCCCCACCCACCCACCCTTGTCTTGGTTGCCTCTAGGGCAACGTACTTCATGAAGGGCCTTGAACGGCGTGCCTCCGGGCATGTCAATTAGTGTCACATGTATGCTTCCACTTATTGTTTTAATGAAGATGCTGGTTTTTGTGGGAGCTACGTGGGACATGAATGCCTGATTTCAGTGGTACATATTTGTTTGCAGCTGTCACAAAAAAAAAAACCAAAATACCAGGATTTTTTCTTGAATTCTATGAGGGAAGGCCCACACTAAATCACTAATCGAAAATTACTTGGGAAATGTTGTCTCGGGCTGATGGACATGTGTGCCCCTCAATTGCGGAGTTAAATTGGATGTATAATTGAATGAAATACATTATTACATTCCATGCATCGATGCTCGAGTCATCGCGATATCTGAATATCTTACATAATTACAGACCCATCAATTGGAAGATCAGAAAGCTCCAGTGCATCTGCTCTACGACCGGACGTCTCAATCGTACGTAGTGCTTTCGAGTTATAATTACCCTCAATGTATGTCTGGAAAATCCACGTGCAGGCAGTGTCAAATGCATGGTATATGAACTAGTTATGTACATGTCAAGATGATGACAGTCAAGCGAGGCCATACATGTTGACGGACAAGTGAGCCTGTAGACCTACGTCGATCCCCAGTTCCTCGATGTCGTGCGCAGCCCCGATATCATCAGATTTCCAATCCCCAACGGCCGTCGGCTCCGCAAAATCCACGTTCGCGATTAAACAGTGCAACCGCGAGGGCCGTTCTAACTTGTAATCCACCTATATAATGGGCTCCGTCTCGTCACCGTGCGTTCGCATCAACAGGACAGCCACGGGTGTCGCGACGTCTCGGACGCTGTGCACTACACGCATCATCTCGGTCATCGCAGCCGTCGAGCACGTCACAAGCATCAATTATTCTCTGGACGAATTCTCGTGACCGTGTTGATATTAATGTCTGCCAACTTCACGACTGTGAACAGCAGCCTCACGCACGTCCGGTCCATCCGACTCCGTCAGGCGGTGTTGCGAATGGCGTCCTGCGTGCAAAAACCAGTACATGAAGGACAATAATGTTAGCCCGTTAGACAGATTTGTCTGTGGTTCCGCTTACAGCAGTACTAATCACCCGTTACGCGGATTTCGGGCAAGTGGGTATCCTCCTACATTACATGTATCCAATTATGGACGGGAGATTTAAAATGGGAAACAAGTATCAGCGAACCCAGAATCAAGGTATCCACGCAACGGTTTTGAAGAAACGGCTATGTACATATAGACACAATGAACTGAACAAAACTTTAGTAGCTCACTCGTCGTTCACTTGTTAGTCGTAACGGAGGCAGTCATTCAGTCAGTTTGCAAGTTCAGTTGGCAAGTACGGAAACACACGCAAGTGCGTAACGGAGGCAGTCAGTCAGTCAGTTTGCAAGTGCAGTTGGCAAGTACGGACCACCAACCGCGTGTGTACGTCCATGATATCGCAATAATATAATCAAGAATAACAGGGAACGGTTAATGTATCCTTTACGCAGCTTTTTCGTTCAGGGCATGTTGAAATAACGAAAGTGGGGTCAGGTGTTCGAACCTTCCAAGTGCCGAATTTTTTACGAACCAGCGCATTCACGAACCTTGCACTGGGGACGCGGTGGACGTGTACCATTACCCCGGCCTAATTCTAGCATTGTACACAAGGGGCGGTGGCTAGCAGTAAAGAAGGGCATCCTAGTCATAACGCTGGGCAAGTTTAAAAGCACCAACGGCCGTTGAGTAGGAAAAAAAAAGAGCAGGAGAAGAGCACGTCGACGTTTCAACAGCAAGACAAAAATATTGAACCCCGAGTACCAATGAAAATGCTTTCATGCATGTCCACCCCGACGAGGCACAAATTCATGCATGCCCACCCCGACGAGGCACAAATTAACGACAGATTTCTCACCCCCCCCCGGCACATGGAACAAGTGCCATCGCACGCACACACTTTGTAGACAGGAGAGTTTCGAGAGTCCAACGGCCGTTGGCTCGGAGAAATTGACAGTACACCCGTAAAGACATTAAAATTATCACTTTGTTGTCTTATGTGTGCCGTGTCATTTCCCAAGGTCAAAAGCCGTCAACTTCTGCACCTCTTGTCCCTCCCACCCGTACGCACTAAGCATGCCCACCTTACACTACCACATGTGGCTCTTGAGAAAACTCCCCCCGACGATGCACATGTGCCATTCACGCACACACCTTCAGACAAGGCTATCAGTTTTTCGAAGTCCAACGGCCGTTGGCTCCGAGAAATGCTGTTACAACTCAAAATTACAATGGTGACATCCACGAGCTAGTGGTACGCCGAACAAGTGCTTGTATGACATATGGCGACTGCCCGTGAGGAAAAGTCCACCACCACACACGGTCAGTTTTTTGAGTCCAACGGCCGTTGGCTCCGAGAAATGCTGTTACAACGCAAAATTACAATGGTGACATACATGAGCTAGTGGTACGCCGAACAAGTGCTTGTATGACATATGGCGACTGCCCGTGAGGAAAAGTCCACCACCACACACGGACAGTTTTTTGACTCCAACGCAAGAACAGACGTAATGCACACCAAGTGACCAAGTGGCAAGATAAAGACACCCTTGCCAATCTCTACCCACAAAAACTTAGCCCCGAAATCCGTAGCCCCGAAATCCGTGATTGATTTGTACATTGTAGATGACAATGCAGCGATCACATGTATTCTGAAACCAACACGTTTTTACCTAGTTATCATGGTAACCAATTTATGGTTACCTAGTTATCCATGGCTAGAAAGTTGTAAATACACGATGTGGCCACACACGCCATAGATGAAAATCATAACCAGATCACGCACATGATCATGGAAGGGGACTCTATTGATCTCAAAAAAGAAAGCTCAAGACACCCTACACCCTACACCCTACACCCTACACCATACATCCTACAACCTACACCCTTAACTCTCCACCCTTAGCTTACGTGACCTTTTTTTCGGAGAAATGTCCGAGTGGAATGCTATGTATGGGGTAACTTTCCCAAGGGTTCGAATCCCTCTTTCTCCATTAGAGTTTTGTTTAGCTTCTATTCTCGTCTACACATAATTCACACGAAGTACGCTTGCAAATACTTTATTACTATTTTGTTTGATATACTACACTAATATTATAATTGTTGTGTGTGTGTGTTGTTCACGTGTGCGTGTGTGTGTTGTGTGTGTTGTGTGTGTTGTGCGTGTGCGTGTGCGTGTGCGTGTGCGTGTGCGTGTGCGTGTGCGTGTGTGTGTGTATATAATTTTTTGTTGTGTGTGTGTGTTGTGTGTTGTACGTGCAAGGTGTATGTACATGTGTGTGCAGCCGGCCCTTGCGTGCGCGGTGTGTGTACGTTTCTGTGCAGCCGCCCCTTGCGTGCGCGGTGTATGTACGTGTGTGTGCATGCCGGCCCTTGCGTGCATGGTGTGTGTACGTGTGTGTGCAGCCGCCCCTTGCGTGCGCGGTGTATGTACATGTGTTTGCACTCGCCCCTTGCGTGCGCGGTGTATGTACGTGTGTGTGCAGCCGCCCCTTGCGTGCGCGGTGTATGTACATGTGTGTGCATCCTTGTCCTTGCGTGCATGGTGTATGTACATGTGAGTGCCGTCGCCCCAACCGTGCATTGTGTATGTACGTGTGTGTGCAGCCGCCCCTTGCGTGCATGGTGTGTGTACATGTGTGTGCATCCTTGTCCTTGCGTGCATGGTGTATGTACATGTGTTTGCACTCGCCCCTTGCGTGCGCGGTGTGTGTACGTGTGTGTGCAGCCGCCCCTTGCGTGCATGGTGTGTGTACATGTGTGTGCATCCTTGTCCTTGCGTGCATGGTGTGTGTACATGTGTGTGCAGCCGCCCCTTGCGTGCGCGGTGGATGTACATGTGCGGGCAGTTGCCCCTTGCGTGCGCGGTGTATGTACATGTGTTTGCACTCGCCCCTTGCGTGCGCGGTGTATGTACATGTGTGTGCAGCCGCCCCTTGCGTGCATGGTGTATGTACATGTGCTTGCACTGGCCCCGTGCGTGCGCGGTGTATGTACGTGTGTGTGCAGCCGCCCCTTGCGTGCGCGGTGTATGTACGTGCGTGTGCAGCCGCCCCTTGCGTGCGCGGTGTATGTACATGTGTGTGCATCCTTGTCCTTGCGTGCGCGGTGTATGTACATGTGTTTGCACTCGCCCCTTGCGTGCGCGGTGGATGTACATGTGTGTGCAGCCGCCCCTTGCGTGCATGGTTTATGTACATGTGTGTGCAGTCGCCGGCCCCGTGCGTGCGCAGTGGATGTACGTGTGTGTGCAGCCGCCCCGTGCGTGCATGGTGTGTGTACGTGTGTGTGCAGCAGCCCCTTGCGTGCGCGGTGTATGTACGTTTCTGTGCATGCCGGCCCTTGCGTGCATGGTGTATGTACATGTGCTTGCACTGGCCCCTTGCGTGCGCGGTGTATGTACGTGTGTGTGCAGCCCCCCTTGCGTGCGCGGTGTATGTACGTGTGTGCGCACTCGCCCCTTGCGTGCGCGGTGTATGTACGTGTGTGTGCAGCCGCCCCTTGCGTGCGCGGTGTATGTACATGTGTGTGCAGCCGCCCCTTGCGTGTGCGGTGGATGTACATGTGCGGGCAGTTGCCCCTTGCGTGCGCGGTGTATGTACATGTGTTTGCACTCGCCCCTTGCGTGCGCGGTGTATGTACATGTGTGTGCAGCCGCCCCTTGCGTGCATGGTGTATGTACATGTGCTTGCACTGGCCCCGTGCGTGCGCGGTGTATGTACGTGTGTGTGCAGCCGCCCCTTGCGTGCGCGGTGTATGTACGTGTGTGCGCACTCGCCCCTTGCGTGCGCGGTGTATGTACGTGTGTGTGCAGCCGCCCCTTGCGTGCGCGGTGTATGTACATGTGTGTGCATCCTTGTCCTTGCGTGCGCGGTGTATGTACATGTGTTTGCACTCGCCCCTTGCGTGCGCGGTGTATGTACATGTGTGTGCAGCCGCCCCTTGCGTGCATGGTTTATGTACATGTGTGTGCAGTCGCCCCGTGCGTGCGCAGTGTATGTACGTGTGTGTGCAGCCGCCCTTGCGTGCGTGTGTGTACATGTGAGTGCAGCCGCCCCTTGCGTGCGCGGTGTATGTACGTGTGTGTGCAGCAGCCCCTTGCGTGCTTTGTGTGTGTACATGTGTGTGAATCCTTGTCCTTGCGTGCATGGTGTGTGTACGTGTGTGTGCAGCCGCCCCTTGCGTGCATGGTGGATGTACATGTGAGTGCCGTTGCCCCTTGCGTGCGCGGTGTATGTACGTGTGTGTGCAGCCGTCCCTTAATTGCGTGCGCGGTGTGTGTACGTGTGTGTGCACTCGCCCCTTGCGTGCGCGGTGTATGTACGTGTGTGCAGCCGCCCCTTGCGTGCGCGGTGTATGCCAGTGTGTGTGCATGCCGGCCCTTGCGTGCAAGGTGGTGTGTAAGTGTGTGTGCAGCCCCTTGCGTGCATGGTGTATGTACGTGTGTGTGCAGCCGGCCCTTGCGTGCATGGTGTGTGTACATGTGAGTGCAGCCGTCCCTTCCGTGCATGGTGTGTGTACGTGTGTGTGCAGTTGCCCCTTGCGTGCGCAGTGTATGTACGTGTGTGTGCATGCCGGCCCTTGCGTGCATGGTGTGTGTACGTGTGTGTGCAGTTGCCCCTTGCATGCGCGGTGTATGTACATGTGAGTGCAGCCGCCCAAGAGTATGTACATGTGAGTGCCGTCGCCCCTAATTGCGTGCATTGTGTGTGTAAGTGTGTGTGCAGCAGCCCCTTGCGTGCGCGGTGTATGTACGTGTGTGTGCAGCCGCCCCTTGCGTGCATGGTGTATGTACATGTGAGTGCCGTTGCCCCTTGCGTGCGCGGTGTATGTACGTGTGTGTGCAGCCGTCCCTTAATTGCGTGCGCGGTGGATGTACATGTGCGGGCAGTTGCCCCTTGCGTGCGCGGTGTATGTACGTGTGTGTGCAGCCGTCCCTTGCGTGCGCGGTGTATGTACGTGTGTGTGCAGCCGCCCCTTGCGTGCATGGTGAGTGTAAGTGTGTGTGCAGCAGCCCCTTGCGTGCGCAGTGTATGTACGTGTGTGTGCAGCCGCCCCTTGCGTGCGCGGTGTGTGTATACTGTGTGTGCATGCCGGCCCTTGCGTGCATGGTGTGTGTACGTGTGTGTGCAGCCGCCCCTTACATGGGCGGTGTATGTACGTGTGTGTGCATGCCGGCCCTTGCGTGCGCGGTGTATGTACGTGTTAATGCAGCCGCCCCTTGCGTGCGCAGTGTATGTCCATGTGTGGGCAGTTTCCCCTTGCGTGCGCGGTGTATGTACGTGTGTGTGCAGCCGGCCCTTGCGTGCGCGGTGTGTGTACATGTGTGTGCAGTTGCCCCTTGCGTGCGCGGTGTATGTAAGTGTGTGTGCAGCCGGCCCTTGCGTGCGCGGTGTGTGTACATGTGAGTGCAGCTGCCCCAAGCGTGCGCGGTGTGTGTACATGTGTGTGCAGTTGCCCCTTGCGTGCGCGGTGGATGTACGTGTGTGTGCATGCCGGCAATTGCGTGCATGGTGTGTGTACGTGTGTGTGCAGCCGCCCCTTGCGTGCGCGGTGTGTGTACGTGTGTGTGCACTCGCCCCTTGCGTGCGCGGTGGATGTACATGTGTGTGCAGCCGCCCCTTGCGTGCATGGTGTATGTACGTGTGTGTGCAGCCGCCCCTTGCGTGCGCGGTGTATGTACGTGTTAATGCAGCCGCCCCTTCCGTGCGCAGTGTATGTCCATGTGTGGACAGTTTCCCCATTGCGTGCGCGGTGTATGTACGTGTGTGTGCAGCCGCCCCTTGCGTGCGCGGTGTATGTACGTGTGTGCAGCCGCCCCTTGCGTGGGCGGTGTATGCCATGCAGTGTGTGTGCATGCCGGCCCTTGCGTGCAAGGTGTGTGTAAGTGTGTGTGCAGCCCCTTGCGTGCATGGTGTATGTACGTGTGTGTGCAGCTGCCCCTTGCGTGCGCGGTGTGTGTACGTGTGTGTGCAGCCGCCCCTTGCGTGCGCGGTGGTTTTTCGTGTGTGTGCAGCCGCCCCTTGCGTGCGCGGTGTAGGTACGTGTGTTTGCACTCGCCCCTTGCGTGCGCGGTGGATGTACATGGGTGTGCAGTCGCCCCTTGCGTGCGCGGTGTAGGTACGTATGTGTGCAGCCGCCCCTTGCGTGCGCGGTGTATGTACGTGTGTGTGCAGCCGCCCCGTGGTTGCGCGGTGTATGTACATGTGTGTGCAGTTGCCCCTTGCGTGCGCGGTGTATGTACGTGTGTGTGCAGCCGCCCTTGCGTGCGCGGTGTAGGTACGTGTGTGTGCAGCCGCCCCAAGCGTGCGCGGTGTGTGTACATGTGAGTGCAGCTGCCCCAAGCGTGCGCGGTGTATGTACGTGTGTGTGCAGCCGCCCCGTGGTTGCGCGGTGTATGTACATGTGTGTGCAGTTGCCCCTTGCGTGCGCGGTGTATGTACGTGTGTGTGCAGCCGCCCCTTGCGTGCGCGGTGTAGGTACGTGTGTGTGCAGCCGCCCCAAGCGTGCGCGGTGTGTGTACATGTGTGTGCAGTTGCCCCTTGCGTGCGCGGTGTGTGTACGTGTGTGTGCAGCCGCCCCTTGCGTGCGCGGTGTATGTACGTGTGTGTGCAGTTGCCCCTTGCGTGCGCGGTGGATGTACGTGTGTGTGCAGCCGGCCCTTGCGTGTGCGGTGTGTGTACATGTGAGTGCAGCTGCCCCAAGCGTGCGCGGTGTGTGTACATGTGTGTGCAGTTGCCCCTTGCGTGCGCGGTGGATGTACGTGTGTGTGCAGCCGCCCCTTGCGTGCGCGGTGTAGGTACGTGTGTGTGCAGCCGCCCCAAGCGTGCGCGGTGTGTGTACGTGTGTGTGCAGTTGCCCCTTGCGTGCGCGGTGTGTGTACATGTGTGTGCAGTTGCCCCTTGCGTGCGCGGTGTATGTACGTGTGTGTGCAGCCGGCCCTTGCGTGCGCGGTGTGTGTACATGTGAGTGCAGCTGCCCCAAGCGTGCGCGGTGTGTGTACATGTGTGTGCAGTTGCCCCTTGCGTGCGCGGTGGATGTACGTGTGTGTGCATGCCGGCAATTGCGTGCATGGTGTGTGTACGTGTGTGTGCAACCGCCCCTTGCGTGCGCGGTGTGTGTACGTGTGTGTGCACTCGCCCCTTGCGTGCGCGGTGGATGTACAGGTGTGTGCAGCCGCCCCTTGCGTGCATGGTGTATGTACATGTGTGTGCAGCCGCCCCTTGCGTGCGCGGTGGATGTACATGTGTGTGCAGCCGAACCTTGCGTGCATGGTGTGTGTACCTGTGCGTGAAGTCGCTCCTTGCGTGCATGGTGTGTGTACGTGTGTGTGCAGCCGCCCCTTGCGTGCATGGTGTATGTACATGTGAGTGCCGTTGCCCCTTGCGTGCGCGGTGTATGTACGTGTGTGTGCAGCCGTCCCTTAATTGCGTGCGCGGTGTGTGTACGTGTGTGTGCACTCGCCCCTTGCGTGCGCGGTGTATGCCAGTGTGTGTGCATGCCGGCCCTTGCGTGCAAGGTGTGTGTAAGTGTGTGTGCAGCCCCTTGCGTGCATGGTGTATGTACGTGTGTGTGCAGCCCCTTGCGTGCATGGTGTATGTACGTGTGTGTGCAGCTGCCCCTTGCGTGCGCGGTGTGTGTACGTGTGTGTGCAGCCGCCCCGTGGTTGCGCGGTGTATGTACATGTGTGTGCAGTTGCCCCTTGCGTGCGCGGTGTATGTACGTGTGTGTGCAGCCGCCCCTTGCGTGCGCGGTGTAGGTACGTGTGTGTGCAGCCGCCCCAAGCGTGCGCGGTGTGTGTACATGTGTGTGCAGTTGCCCCTTGCGTGCGCGGTGTATGTACGTGTGTGTGCAGCCGCCCCGTGGTTGCGCGGTGTATGTACATGTGTGTGCAGTTGCCCCTTGCGTGCGCGGTGTATGTACGTGTGTGTGCAGCCGCCCCTTGCGTGCGCGGTGTAGGTACGTGTGTGTGCAGCCGCCCCAAGCGTGCGCGGTGTGTGTACATGTGTGTGCAGTTGCCCCTTGCGTGCGCGGTGTGTGTACGTGTGTGTGCAGCCGCCCCTTGCGTGCGCGGTGGATGTACGTGTGTGTGCAGTTGCCCCTTGCGTGCGCGGTGGTTTTTCGTGTGTGTGCAGCCGGCCCTTGCGTGCGCGGTGTGTGTACATGTGAGTGCAGCTGCCCCAAGCGTGCGCGGTGTGTGTACATGTGTGTGCAGTTGCCCCTTGCGTGCGCGGTGGATGTACGTGTGTGTGCAGCCGCCCCTTGCGTGCGCGGTGTAGGTACGTGTGTGTGCAGCCGCCCCAAGCGTGCGCGGTGTGTGTACGTGTGTGTGCAGTTGCCCCTTGCGTGCGCGGTGTGTGTACATGTGTGTGCAGTTGCCCCTTGCGTGCGCGGTGTATGTACATGTGTGTGCAGTTGCCCCTTGCGTGCGCGGTGTATGTACGTGTGTGTGCAGCCGCCCCTTGCGTGCGCGGTGTAGGTACGTGTGTGTGCAGCCGCCCCAAGCGTGCGCGGTGTGTGTACATGTGTGTGCAGTTGCCCCTTGCGTGCGCGGTGTGTGTACGTGTGTGTGCAGCCGCCCCTTGCGTGCGCGGTGGATGTACGTGTGTGTGCAGTTGCCCCTTGCGTGCGCGGTGGATGTACGTGTGTGTGCAGCCGCCCCTTGCGTGCGCGGTGTGTGTACATGTGAGTGCAGCTGCCCCAAGCGTGCGCGGTGTGTGTACATGTGTGTGCAGTTGCCCCTTGCGTGCGCGGTGGATGTACGTGTGTGTGCAGCCGCCCCTTGCGTGCGCGGTGTATGTACGTGTGTGTGCAGCCGCCCCAAGCGTGCGCGGTGTGTGTACGTGTGTGTGCAGTTGCCCCTTGCGTGCGCGGTGTGTGTACATGTGTGTGCAGTTGCCCCTTGCGTGCGCGGTGTATGTACGTGTGTGTGCAGCCGGCCCTTGCGTGCGCGGTGGATGTACGTGTGTGTGCAGCCGGCCCTTGCGTGCATGGTGTGTGTACGTGTGTGTGCAGCCGGCCCTTGCGTGCGCGGTGGATGTACATGTGTGTGCAGTCGCCCCTTGCGTGCGCGGTGTGTGTACATGTGAGTGCAGCTGCCCCAAGCGTGCGCGGTGTATGTACGTGTGTGTGCAGCCGCCCCGTGGTTGCGCGGTGTATGTACATGTGTGTGCAGTTGCCCCTTGCGTGCGCGGTGTATGTACGTGTGTGTGCAGCCGGCCCTTGCGTGCGCGGTGTAGGTACGTGTGTGTGCAGCCGCCCCAAGCGTGCGCGGTGTGTGTACATGTGTGTGCAGTTGCCCCTTGCGTGCGCGGTGTGTGTACGTGTGTGTGCAGCCGCCCCTTGCGTGCGCGGTGGATGTACGTGTGTGTGCAGCCGGCCCTTGCGTGCATGGTGTGTGTACGTGTGTGTGCAGCCGGCCCTTGCGTGCGCGGTGGATGTACATGGGTGTGCAGTCGCCCCTTGCGTGCGCGGTGTAGGTACGTGTGTGTGCATGCCGGCCCTTGCGTGCAAGGTGTGTGTAAGTGTGTGTGCAGCCCCTTGCGTGCATGGTGTATGTACGTGTGTGTGCAGCTGCCCCTTGCGTGCGCGGTGTGTGTACGTGTGTGTGCAGCCGCCCCGTGGTTGCGCGGTGTATGTACATGTGTGTGCAGTTGCCCCTTGCGTGCGCGGTGTATGTACGTGTGTGTGCAGCCGCCCCTTGCGTGCGCGGTGTAGGTACGTGTGTGTGCAGCCGCCCCAAGCGTGCGCGGTGTGTGTACATGTGTGTGCAGTTGCCCCTTGCGTGCGCGGTGTATGTACGTGTGTGTGCAGCCGCCCCGTGGTTGCGCGGTGTATGTACATGTGTGTGCAGTTGCCCCTTGCGTGCGCGGTGTATGTACGTGTGTGTGCAGCCGCCCCTTGCGTGCGCGGTGTAGGTACGTGTGTGTGCAGCCGCCCCAAGCGTGCGCGGTGTGTGTACATGTGTGTGCAGTTGCCCCTTGCGTGCGCGGTGTGTGTACGTGTGTGTGCAGCCGCCCCTTGCGTGCGCGGTGGATGTAGTTAGTCTCCATGCTTTGCTGTAGACTAAGTCTCAAAGGCATTGTGAATACAATGTATGAATAAGCCTTGTAAACCTACGTTGGTATGTGAATATAAATACCACGTGGGCTATGCAGATAGGAATGCACTAGTCGAGTCGCATACGTTTCCCTAGATAGGTACTTTGGGTACTGGGGTACGTGACAGATGTCAGTACCCAGTATACGTAGTGTCCTGTCATTGGACGGTACTAGAGTATCCTAGATAGGGACCGTACTGCAGCGTGCATTGATCTGTGATCACACGATGCAGTGACTAGACTGCTACCTGTCATCGTGCGGCCTCGGGCCAACGGTCTGCACCCAACGGTCACTGGCGGCGCAGCCAGTGAGAGGAACGTTGATAAAGGGTAAACCTATTTTCTAATGAACCAAGCAATTCATTGCTCACAGCATACAGTGTTCTCAAGCAATATATCACGTCGTTCATTTCTCATTCCTAACTTGAATTTTATAAACGCTCTTCAGCAACATCAAACTCAACAACGGTTCAAACCGGCACTGGAAAAAAAAAAAAAGAAAAGAAAAGAGAAAAAGAAACTATATCTTGGGGACGACGATGATGATCAGCGTCGTCCGCCAGACAACAGGGCACCGGCTGATGTCGGTGCGCCTGCATGCAATAACAACAAAACAAAAAGAAGACAAAGAAAAAGAAAACAAAAGAACAACCATGACAATACCAGCCAGGTGGAGGGTCCGGCTGCCGCGAGGCAGTCCGAACAACCCCCCTCCCCTGTGCGCCAGCCGGTGGCGGAGCCGGTTCCCCTACGGGGCACCGACCAACCCTCTTCCCCGGCGGCTGCGACAGCAGCACCCACTGCTGGAGCAGCCATGGCGGCGGCAATGCGGCAGGAAAACAACCCCCAGGAGGCACCGGCCCCGCGCCGGCCCCTGGGGCTTCCAGCGTAAGCAAGTCCGTTGCTTTCTTTCCTCATGCATGCTCTGATATAATGCTCAAGAGCGGTGGCTATCTTTTCAACATATCATAACCAAACAGAAAGCTATCGCTGCAGCATGAGGAGCATAGAAACGCTCCAGCTGTTATGTGATAAAAGCACTCCTGGCCTATCCCCATCGCCGGCGGTGGGCGGCCTGGGCTGGACGGCATATGCAAACGAGACAAGTATCTCCGTCCACCCCAACGTGACTTATCTGAATGAATGTCATGTCTTTTGAACGCAGATCTCCCCATTTTATTTGGGATGAGTGTAAGGGTATTGTTGCTTTCTTGGCAGCACAGCCTCTACCCTCTAGGGAGACTGTTGATCCTCTCTATGTCAGGGCTGAGGGCCCTTAATCAAACCCACTGCTGTCAACTCCCTAGACATGGAGCTTGCTCAGCCGCCGCACATCATCAATAACGCATGCAGTAGTGGCAGAAGCCATTACCAAACGCATGTACTTGCGGGTAAAGACATGGCTGGTGCTAACGCTCAAGCAGCACCGGGAGGCAATAACAAGAAACACTAACAGAAAACAAACAAACAAACAAAACTGTTACCAAACCATGGTTGGTGTTGAGGCAGCACAGATGCTGTCCTCTCACTGCAAACAAACAAACAAAACTGTTACCAAACCATGGTTGGTGTTGAGGCAGCACAGATGCTGTCCTCTCACTGCAAACAAACAAACGAAACTGTTACCAAACCATGGTTGGTGTTGAGGCAGCACAGATGCTGTCCTCTCACTGCAAACAAACAAACGAAACTGTTACCAAACCATGGTTGGTGTTGAGGCAGCACAGCTTCTGTCCTCTCATTACAAGCAAACAAACGAAAATGCTACCAAACCATGGTGGGTTTTGAGGCAGCAAAGATACTGTCCTCTCAATCAATACAATGAACAAACAAGAAAAGCTGCGATTAATTAATTAACAATAACAATACCAACAACAGGCCCTCACAGGGCAATAACAACAACAACAACCGGCCCAAACAGGGCAACAACAACAACAACAACAACAACAACAACAACAACAACAACAACAACAACAACAACAACAACAAACAACAACAACAACAACAACAACAACAACAACAACAACAACAACAATAGGCAACCTGGCAACCCTGGAAGGGTCAGGTGCCTGAGGTGCTTCCAGACGGGGCACAGCCGCAACCAGTGCAACCACAACCCTACACTGGTCAACAATGTGGATCTCTGCCCAGGCTGCCACTACACGAGGCACAACCTGGCCAGCTCCAGGCAGCCGTTGCAACAGGCCTCGCTACCCAAATCAATGTGAGTTCTCTCACCTTGCTTACTCTGAGGATGATGATCTCATTACCATTGGGGATGGCAGCCAGGGCATAATTGATTTTGAGGCAGCAACCTTACTGTCCTCCCAACACCCTGTACTGGAACCTTACATAAAAGCACTAACCCCTACTGTTGACAACTCCATTGATATCAAGGAGCTTGCTCACCAGCTGCTGCCTAGCCATGGGTCATGAAACAGTGGCTGAGGAACTGGCCAGACGGCTGGGGGGTAGTAGCATGGGAAAACAACTCAGGAATGCAGTAAAACTGGCTAGACAACACTGTCAAGAATGTCAGTTCAATAGCCCCAAACCTCAAAAATGGCATACTGCAACTCCTTCCACCAATAGGGGCATGATAGTGGGGGATGTGATGCACATCAACAAAGATGTCCAACCCTACCTGATCCTAAAAGACTCATGGTCCAGGTTCACAGTAATGGAACCCCTACCTGGCATGTCTGCAGGGCAGCTACGTGTTGCACTCATGATTGCTTTACCCAGATTCTACCCAGTTGACAGAATTTTGCTTGATCAACAATTTTCTTGTCTGACTGACCTGGAAGGGTGTGAAGCAATAGAGATTGCTGGGCTGGAAGATCATGAGGGTCAGGGGGTCATTGAAAGAACCATCAGATCTGTCAAAACCCTACTAGCCAAAAATCCTTCCAAGGATGCTACTTCAGGGGTCTATTGTGACAGGGCACTCTGGTGTCATGAAATGTGCACAACCCTAAACATGAGACCTGTCTTGCATGCCAAGTGGGGTGAAGTAATCCCAGCAGGCCTGCAGGCAGGTGTATATCCCCCAGAGGTGATAGCACTGTACAACACTGCACGTGCACAAACCTCAGCAAAACTGGCAGAAAAAGATAAAACCCATCCCAGGCCAGTATTCCAAAAAGGTGATCAAGTTCTCTATTACAAGGAAAACAGCTTTGGTAAGGTTGGAACTTGGCTAGGTCCAGTTACCATCCGTGGATTTACCAAAAACAGCAAGACCGTGGAGGTCAAGCACAATATCAATGGGAAGCGTCACAGGGTGAGCTGTCATAGAATTAAGAAGTATTATTCTCCCATGGCAGACGTGCCTGGGGAAGAGTCTTTAAGCATGGACTCACTACTTCTATCTGGCAACTCCAGCATGCCCAGCAGTAGCTCTGAGCCACCAATTACTGCTGTTGACAGCACCACAGCACCCTCTGTGAACCCTTCCACCCTCAGTGAAGCCAGGCCCACTTCACAACCTGGGGATTGCTTAACCAGGCACGAGGTAGCTGGGTTGGAAGCATTAGCTCAGCCCCAAGGCACCAAATTGTCTGCCAACCCTCCCGCTCTGAGGTCAAGATTGGCAGTCGCCTTGCAAGCATTACACAGGTCACATAAGCAACAAGCTGCTGTGGCCGAAGGGTTGGCAAAAGTCTCAGCTGTGTGCACTAGTCAGGACCCCTGGACCCTGGCAATAGACACTCAGGCACAGGTCAGTGTGATCAGTGCACAAGCCATCCCTGGTCTTGAGATTGCACCTTCATTTTGGGCACGGGTGCAGGATTTCTCAGGCCAAAGCTCACTGGATGTAGTGGGACAGGTGATGCTCCCTATACTTGGTATTCAGACACCCTTCCAGGTGGTGGAGGGGTACTCTGGTAACACCTTGTTGGGGGAACCTTTTGTATCCTATCCTGGGGTGCTTATCTCAGCTAATGAGCTCAGTGTCACAGGGGTGGGTGCAGTTCCTCTGGACCACTTTAAAATCCCTCTCTCCAGTATTGTCCCTGGTATGGATGCTGTCATCAAGGCAGTCAACACTCAGTATGCACCAGGGGAGATCCCTGATCTGGACAAGTTAGTGCACAGCCAGTTCCTCCATCCCTCAGCCTTTGGGCTGGGTAAGTGGGACATAGCCATGCACTCACCCCACCAAATCTCCCACGTCATACAAGAATGCAAAACACAAAAAGGGTTTACCAAGTGGCTGATGGCCATTGTCCACCAAGCCAGGCAGGAATGGGTCCTGCCCAACCCCAAAAACCCTCAATACAAACCTCCTGTCACCCCTTCATGGGACGTGCCAGAGGGAGCCAAAAAGCTCAGATTAAAATTTGTTCTCAAACAAAAACCACAAAAAGTGGGCTCCCCAATCTTCCATGCCAGACCATGTGTCACAGAATTAAAGGGGACATCCACACTGCCAAAAGGGGAAACCTACACACCTGGGCTGCAACAAACCTCACTCAGGATCATGCTCTCCCTATTCCTCCACAACCTCAATGCAGGCCAAGACTATGTCTGCAAAGCCACTGATATTAAAAGGGCCTTCCTCAGGGGGGACCCAGAAAAGGCTGAATCTGTGTGGAAAGGGAAGGTGTACGTGGTAGACACCCCAGCTGTGTGGAAACCTTACATTGATGAGCCCCACCTTATCATCAACATTGGGGTGGAAGGGCTTGTCAGTGCCCCAAAATTTTCAGAGACTCAGCAGAGGAAGTATTCAAAAAGCTCAAGGCCACGTATGATGACCTGGACCCATGCTTTTTTGTTGTACCCACCCCCTCTGGACTGCTGCTCTTTGTGTGGCATGGAGATGACCAACTCATTTGTGGGCCTAGAGCTGAGGTGGAAACATTTATTCAGCAGGTCCAGGAATCATATGAGATTGGCAAACAGGTGGAATTGAGCACAACCCCCATCCAGTTCTGTGGCATCATGTTGCAGCTGCATAGGCAGCCAGATCAGTGGGTCTGCTCTCTCTCCTCCTGCAGAATATATCCAAGATTGTCTAGATCTGCTGCAAGACAACTACCTCCCCTTACACATGTGTGCCACTGTTCAGGGCAAACTGGGGTGGTGGTCAGCCATCTGTGGGGCTCCCTTAGCTGTCATCAGCAGGGTCACCCATGATGTTCTAGTCAAGATAAAATGCAGTCACATCAGGAAGTTGGTCAATGACTGCCCCCCCTCATCCTCCATGGCCTGAATCTGATGGAAGACATCCACATCCACAGTGTCATGGACAGCTCCATGGAGAGCAGAACAATCAATCAGATGGGGGCACGGGAATCAGGGCTGTTTTTTCTCACCAACAGGTCAGATTACATGTCCCTCACTTCCTGGTACAGCAGGCTACACCGCAGAAAACCTGGCAGCAGCAACTCAGCTGAATGTCGTGCTGTGGTGTCTGCTGCATTGCATGCTCGTTCCCTGCAGCACATGCTCACCTGGCTACAAACCCAGGCAGGCAGCACATGCAATGTCATCTCACATCTCTATACTGACAGCTACTCTGTGATCAGTTTTCTAACCAAGAAATCTGTTTCTGCTGCTGTCCACACTGACCTGGATTGGGTGATCCTCAAACAGGAGGCAACCTACTTTCCAGCTGGACTCATGTGGATGATGAGGAAACCCAGCAGACGCTTAACGAAGCTGCGGGATGCTGCTGGCCAACAGTACCAGCTCCTCTTTCAGAACATGAACCCCTATGATATCAGAGTCAGTGTTTGAATAAATGACTGGCCATAGCTCAGTACACAACCACCACACCCCCTTACCACAGCGATAGCTGCTGGGCGCCATAAAATTCAACACATTCGTTGTGGGGTGTGAGTGCTGGCTAGGTCAGATTTGTATCCATTTGCAGCTTGAGGACACAAGCTTTGTATCCACTTACTTAATGTGTGCTCCAATAACTGGCCAAACCAGCCAGCTGTGTACACCTTATTTAATGTGCAATATAACACCTGGCCAGAACAGCCAGCTGTAACCAACCTGGCTCAACCAGCCATGTCTCTTTTGTACCCCTAATCAACTTAAAAACAATAACAATAATGTTGGGGGTGCAGACCTGCATTAAGAAATAAATAATAAAACAATACTGGAGTTAGTCTCCATGCTTTGCTGTAGACTAAGTCTCAAAGGCATTGTGAATACAACGTATGAATAAGCCTTGTAAACCTACGTTGGTATGTGAATATAAATACCACGTGGGCTATGCAGATAGGAATGCTAGTCGAGTCGCATACGTTTCCCTAGATAGGTACTTTGGGTACTGGGGTACGTGACAGATGTCAGTACCCAGTATACGTAGTGTCCTGTCATTGGACGGTACTAGAGTATCCTAGATAGGGACCGTACTGCAGCGTGCATTGATCTGTGATCACACGATGCAGTGACTAGACTGCTACCTGTCATCGTGCGGCCTCGGGCCAACGGTCTGCACCCAACGGTCACTGGCGGCGCAGCCAGTGAGAGGAACGTTGATAAAGGGTAAACCTATTTTCTAATGAACCAAGCAATTCATTGCTCACAGCATACAGTGTTCTCAAGCAATATATCACGTCGTTCATTTCTCATTCCTAACTGATGTACGTGTGTGTGCAGTTGCCCCTTGCGTGCGCGGTGGTTTTTCGTGTGTGTGCAGCCGGCCCTTGCGTGCGCGGTGTGTGTACATGTGAGTGCAGCTGCCCCAAGCGTGCGCGGTGTGTGTACATGTGTGTGCAGTTGCCCCTTGCGTGCGCGGTGGATGTACGTGTGTGTGCAGCCGCCCCTTGCGTGCGCGGTGGATGTACGTGTGTGTGCAGCCGCCCATGCGTGCGCGGTGTGCGTACGTGTGTGTGCAGTTGCCCCTTGCGTGCGCGGTGTGTGTACATGTGTGTGCAGTTGCCCCTTGCGTGCGCGGTGTATGTACATGTGTGTGCAGTTGCCCCTTGCGTGCGCGGTGTATGTACGTGTGTGTGCAGCCGCCCCTTGCGTGCGCGGTGTAGGTACGTGTGTGTGCAGCCGCCCCAAGCGTGCGCGGTGTGTGTACATGTGTGTGCAGTTGCCCCTTGTGTGCGCGGTGTGTGTACGTGTGTGTGCAGCCGCCCCTTGCGTGCGCGGTGGATGTACGTGTGTGTGCAGTTGCCCCTTGCGTGCGCGGTGGATGTACGTGTGTGTGCAGCCGCCCCTTGCGTGCGCGGTGTGTGTACATGTGAGTGCAGCTGCCCCAAGCGTGCGCGGTGTGTGTACATGTGTGTGCAGTTGCCCCTTGCGTGCGCGGTGGATGTACGTGTGTGTGCAGCCGCCCCTTGCGTGCGCGGTGTAGGTACGTGTGTGTGCAGCCGCCCCAAGCGTGCGCGGTGTGTGTACGTGTGTGTGCAGTTGCCCCTTGCGTGCGCGGTGTGTGTACATGTGTGTGCAGTTGCCCCTTGCGTGCGCGGTGTATGTACGTGTGTGTGCAGCCGGCCCTTGCGTGCGCGGTGTATGTACGTGTGTGTGCAGCCGGCCCTTGCGTGCATGGTGTGTGTACGTGTGTGTGCAGCCGGCCCTTGCGTGCGCGGTGTATGTACGTGTGTGTGCAGCCGCCCCTTGCGTGCGCGGTGTAGGTACGTGTGTGTGCAGCCGCCCCAAGCGTGCGCGGTGTGTGTACATGTGAGTGCAGCTGCCCCAAGCGTGCGCGGTGTATGTACGTGTGTGTGCAGCCGCCCCGTGGTTGCGCGGTGTATGTACATGTGTGTGCAGTTGCCCCTTGCGTGCGCGGTGTATGTACGTGTGTGTGCAGCCGCCCCTTGCGTGCGCGGTGTATGTACGTGTGTGTGCAGCCGCCCCTTGCGTGCGCGGTGTAGGTACGTGTGTGTGCAGCCGCCCCGTGGTTGCGCGGTGTGTGTACGTGTGTGTGCATGTTGGCAATTGCGTGCATGGTGTGTGTACGTGTGTGTGCAGCCGCCCCTTGCGTGCGCGGTGTGTGTACGTGTGTGTGCACTCGCCCCTTGCGTGCGCGGTGGATGTACAGGTGTGTGCAGCCGCCCCTTGCGTGCATGGTGTATGTACATGTGTGTGCAGCCGCCCCTTGCGTGCGCGGTGGATGTACATGTGTGTGCAGCCGAACCTTGCGTGCATGGTGTGTGTACCTGTGCGTGAAGTCGCTCCTTGCGTGCATGGTGTGTGTACGTGTGTGTGCAGCCGCCCCTTGCGTGCATGGTGTATGTACATGTGAGTGCCGTTGCCCCTTGCGTGCGCGGTGTATGTACGTGTGTGTGCAGCCGTCCCTTAATTGCGTGCGCGGTGTGTGTACGTGTGTGTGCACTCGCCCCTTGCGTGCGCGGTGTATGTACGTGTGTGCAGCCGCCCCTTGCGTGCGCGGTGTATGCCAGTGTGTGTGCATGCCGGCCCTTGCGTGCAAGGTGTGTGTAAGTGTGTGTGCAGCCCCTTGCGTGCATGGTGTATGTACGTGTGTGTGCAGCTGCCCCTTGCGTGCGCGGTGTGTGTACGTGTGTGTGCAGCCGCCCCGTGGTTGCGCGGTGTATGTACATGTGTGTGCAGTTGCCCCTTGCGTGCGCGGTGTATGTACGTGTGTGTGCAGCCGCCCCTTGCGTGCGCGGTGTAGGTACGTGTGTGTGCAGCCGCCCCAAGCGTGCGCGGTGTGTGTACATGTGTGTGCAGTTGCCCCTTGCGTGCGCGGTGTATGTACGTGTGTGTGCAGCTGCCCCGTGGTTGCGCGGTGTATGTACATGTGTGTGCAGTTGCCCCTTGCGTGCGCGGTGTATGTACGTGTGTGTGCAGCCGCCCCTTGCGTGCGCGGTGTAGGTACGTGTGTGTGCAGCCGCCCCAAGCGTGCGCGGTGTGTGTACATGTGTGTGCAGTTGCCCCTTGCGTGCGCGGTGTGTGTACGTGTGTGTGCAGCCGCCCCTTGCGTGCGCGGTGGATGTACGTGTGTGTGCAGTTGCCCCTTGCGTGCGCGGTGGTTTTTCGTGTGTGTGCAGCCGGCCCTTGCGTGCGCGGTGTGTGTACATGTGAGTGCAGCTGCCCCAAGCGTGCGCGGTGTGTGTACATGTGTGTGCAGTTGCCCCTTGCGTGCGCGGTGGATGTACGTGTGTGTGCAGCCGCCCCTTGCGTGCGCGGTGGATGTACGTGTGTGTGCAGCCGCCCCAAGCGTGCGCGGTGTGTGTACGTGTGTGTGCAGTTGCCCCTTGCGTGCGCGGTGTGTGTACATGTGTGTGCAGTTGCCCCTTGCGTGCGCGGTGTATGTACATGTGTGTGCAGTTGCCCCTTGCGTGCGCGGTGTATGTACGTGTGTGTGCAGCCGCCCCTTGCGTGCGCGGTGTAGGTACGTGTGTGTGCAGCCGCCCCAAGCGTGCGCGGTGTGTGTACATGTGTGTGCAGTTGCCCCTTGCGTGCGCGGTGTGTGTACGTGTGTGTGCAGCCGCCCCTTGCGTGCGCGGTGGATGTACGTGTGTGTGCAGTTGCCCCTTGCGTGCGCGGTGGATGTACGTGTGTGTGCAGCCGCCCCTTGCGTGCGCGGTGTGTGTACATGTGAGTGCAGCTGCCCCAAGCGTGCGCGGTGTGTGTACATGTGTGTGCAGTTGCCCCTTGCGTGCGCGGTGGATGTACGTGTGTGTGCAGCCGCCCCTTGCGTGCGCGGTGTAGGTACGTGTGTGTGCAGCCGCCCCAAGCGTGCGCGGTGTGTGTACGTGTGTGTGCAGTTGCCCCTTGCGTGCGCGGTGTGTGTACATGTGTGTGCAGTTGCCCCTTGCGTGCGCGGTGTATGTACGTGTGTGTGCAGCCGGCCCTTGCGTGCGCGGTGGATGTACGTGTGTGTGCAGCCGGCCCTTGCGTGCATGGTGTGTGTACGTGTGTGTGCAGCGGCCCTTGCGTGCGCGGTGGATGTACATGTGTGTGCAGTCGCCCCTTGCGTGCGGGGTGTGTGTACATGTGAGTGCAGCTGCCCCAAGCGTGCGCGGTGTATGTACGTGTGTGTGCAGCCGCCCCGTGGTTGCGCGGTGTATGTACATGTGTGTGCAGTTGCCCCTTGCGTGCGCGGTGTATGTACGTGTGTGTGCAGCCGGCCCTTGCGTGCGCGGTGTAGGTACGTGTGTGTGCAGCCGCCCCAAGCGTGCGCGGTGTGTGTACATGTGTGTGCAGTTGCCCCTTGCGTGCGCGGTGTGTGTACGTGTGTGTGCAGCCGCCCCTTGCGTGCGCGGTGGATGTACGTGTGTGTGCAGTTGCCCCTTGCGTGCGCGGTGGATGTACGTGTGTGTGCAGCCGGCCCTTGCGTGCGCGGTGTGTGTACATGTGAGTGCAGCTGCCCCAAGCGTGCGCGGTGTGTGTACATGTGTGTGCAGTTGCCCCTTGCGTGCGCGGTGGATGTACGTGTGTGTGCAGCCGCCCCTTGCGTGCGCGGTGTAGGTACGTGTGTGTGCAGCCGCCCCAAGCGTGCGCGGTGTGTGTACGTGTGTGTGCAGTTGCCCCTTGCGTGCGCGGTGTGTGTACATGTGTGTGCAGTTGCCCCTTGCGTGCGCGGTGTATGTACATGTGTGTGCAGTTGCCCCTTGCGTGCGCGGTGTATGTACGTGTGTGTGCAGCCGCCCCTTGCGTGCGCGGTGTAGGTACGTGTGTGTGCAGCCGCCCCAAGCGTGCGCGGTGTGTGTACATGTGTGTGCAGTTGCCCCTTGCGTGCGCGGTGTGTGTACGTGTGTGTGCAGCCGCCCCTTGCGTGCGCGGTGGATGTACGTGTGTGTGCAGTTGCCCCTTGCGTGCGCGGTGGATGTACGTGTGTGTGCAGCCGCCCCTTGCGTGCGCGGTGTGTGTACATGTGAGTGCAGCTGCCCCAAGCGTGCGCGGTGTGTGTACATGTGTGTGCAGTTGCCCCTTGCGTGCGCGGTGGATGTACGTGTGTGTGCAGCCGCCCCTTGCGTGCGCGGTGTAGGTACGTGTGTGTGCAGCCGCCCCAAGCGTGCGCGGTGTGTGTACGTGTGTGTGCAGTTGCCCCTTGCGTGCGCGGTGTGTGTACATGTGTGTGCAGTTGCCCCTTGCGTGCGCGGTGTATGTACGTGTGTGTGCAGCCGCCCCTTGCGTGCGCGGTGTAGGTACGTGTGTGTGCAGTCGCCCCTTGCGTGCGGGGTGTGTGTACATGTGTGTGCAGTTGCCCCTTGCGTGCGCGGTGGACGTACGTGTGTGTGCATGCCGGCAATTGCGTGCATGGTGTGTGTACGTGTGTGTGCAGCCGCCCCTTGCGTGCGCGGTGTGTGTACGTGTGTGTGCATGCCGGCAATTGCGTGCATGGTGTGTGTACGTGTGTGTGCAGCCGGCCCTTGCGTGCGCGGTGTGTGTACATGTGAGTGCAGCTGCCCCAAGCGTGCGCGGTGTGTGTACATGTGTGTGCAGTTGCCCCTTGCGTGCGCGGTGGATGTACGTGTGTGTGCATGCCGGCAATTGCGTGCATGGTGTGTGTACGTGTGTGTGCAGCCGCCCCTTGCGTGCGCGGTGTGTGTACGTGTGTGTGCACTCGCCCCTTGCGTGCGCGGTGGATGTACATGTGTGTGCAGCCGCCCCTTGCGTGCATGGTGTATGTACATGTGCTTGCACTCGCCCCTTGCGTGCGCGGTGGATGTACATGTGTGTGCAGCCGAACCTTGCGTGCATGGTGTGTGTACCTGTGCGTGAAGTCGCTCCTTGCGTGCATGGTGTGTGTACGTGTGTGTGCAGCCGCCCCTTGCGTGCATGGTGTATGTACATGTGAGTGCCGTTGCCCCTTGCGTGCGCGGTGTATGTACGTGTGTGTGCAGCCGTCCCTTAATTGCGTGCGCGGTGTGTGTACGTGTGTGTGCAGCCGCCCCTTGCGTGCATGGTGAGTGTACCTGTGCGTGAAGTCGCTCCTTGCGTGCATGGTGTGTGTACGTGTGTGTGCAGCCGCCCCTTGCGTGCATGGTGTATGTACATGTGAGTGCCGTTGCCCCAAGCGTGCATTGTGTGTGTAAGTGTCTGTGCAGCCGGCCCTTGCGTGCATGGTGTGTGTACATGTGAGTGCAGCCGGCCCTTGCGTGCATGGTGTGTGTACGTGTGTGTGCAGTTGCCCCTTGCGTGCGCGGTGTATGTACGTGTGTGTGCAGCCGGCCCTTGCGTGCGCGGTGTGTGTACATGTGAGTGCAGCCGCCCCAAGCGTGTGTACATGTGTGTGCAGTTGCCCCTTGCGTGCGCAGTGGATGTACGTGTGTGTGCATGCCGGCAATTGCGTGCATGGTGTGTGTACGTGTGTGTGCAGCCGCCCCTTGCGTGCGCGGTGTGTGTACGTGTGTGTGCACTCGCCCCTTGCGTGCGCGGTGTATGTACGTGTGTGCAGCCGCCCCTTGCGTGCGCGGTGTATGCCAGTGTGTGTGCATGCCGGCCCTTGCGTGCAAGGTGTGTGTAAGTGTGTGTGCAGCCCCTTGCGTGCATGGTGTATGTACGTGTGTGTGCAGCTGCCCCTTGCGTGCGCGGTGTGTGTACGTGTGTGTGCAGCCGCCCCTTGCGTGCGCGGTGTATGTACGTGTGTGTGCAGCCGGCCCTTGCGTGCATGGTGTGTGTACGTGTGTGTGCAGCCGGCCCTTGCGTGCGCGGTGGATGTACATGTGTGTGCAGTCGCCCCTTGCGTGCGCGGTGTAGGTATACGTATGTGTGCAGCCGCCCCTTGCGTGCGCGGTGTATGTACGTGTGTGTGCAGCCGCCCCGTGGTTGCGCGGTGTATGTACATGTGTGTGCAGTTGCCCCTTGCGTGCGCGGTGTATGTACGTGTGTGTGCAGCCGCCCCTTGCGTGCGCGGTGTAGGTACGTGTGTGTGCAGCCGCCCCAAGCGTGCGCGGTGTGTGTACATGTGAGTGCAGCTGCCCCAAGCGTGCGCGGTGTGTGTACATGTGTAAAGTGCAGTTGCCCCTTGCGTGCGCGGTGGATGTACGTGTGTGTGCATGCCGGCAATTGCGTGCATGGTGTGTGTACGTGTGTGTGCAGCCGCCCCTTGCGTGCATGGTGTATGTACATGTGAGTGCAGCCGGCCCTTGCGTGCATGGTGTGTGTACGTGTGTGTGCAGCCGCCCCTTGCGTGCGCGGTGTATGTACGTGTGTGCGCACTCGCCCCTTGCGTGCGCGGTGTATGTACGTGTGTGTGCAGTTGCCCCTTGCGTGCGCGGTGGATGTACGTGTGTGTGCAGCCGCCCCTTGCGTGCGCGGTGTGTGTACGTGTATGTGCAGCCGCCCCTTGCGTGCGCGGTGTATGTACATGTGAGCGCCGTCGCCCCAAGCGTGCATTTTGTGTGTCAGTGTGTGTGCAGCAGCCCCTTGCGTGCGCGGTGTATGTACGTGTGTGTGCAGCCGCCCCGTGGTTGCGCGGTGGATGTACATGTGAGTGGAGTTGCCCCTTGCGTGCGCGGTGGATGTACGTGTGTGTGCAGCCGCCCCTTGCGTGCGCGGTGTAGGTACGTGTGTGTGCAGCCGCCCCAAGCGTGCGCGGTGTATGTACGTGTGTGTGCAGCCGGCCCTTGCGTGCATGGTGTGTGTACGTGTGTGTGCAGCCGGCCCTTGCGTGCGCGGTGTAGGTACGTATGTGTGCAGTCGCCCCTTGGGTGCGCGGTGTAGGTACGTATGTGTGCAGCCGCCCCTTGCGTGCGCGGTGTATGTACGTGTGTGTGCAGCCGCCCCTTGCGTGCATGGTGTATGTACATGTGAGTGCCGTTGCCCCTTGCGTGCGCGGTGTATGTACGTGTGTGTGCAGCCGTCCCTTAATTGCGTGCGCGGTGTGTGTACGTGTGTGTGCAGCCGCCCCTTGCGTGCATGGTGAGTGTACCTGTGCGTGAAGTCGCTCCTTGCGTGCATGGTGTGTGTACGTGTGTGTGCAGCCGCCCCTTGCGTGCATGGTGTATGTACATGTGAGTGCCGTTGCCCCAAGCGTGCATTGTGTGTGTAAGTGTGTGTGCAGCCGGCCCTTGCGTGCATGGTGTGTGTACATGTGAGTGCAGCCGGCCCTTGCGTGCATGGTGTGTGTACGTGTGTGTGCAGTTGCCCCTTGCGTGCGCGGTGTATGTACGTGTGTGTGCAGCCGGCCCTTGCGTGCGCGGTGTGTGTACATGTGAGTGCAGCCGCCCCAAGCGTGTGTACATGTGTGTGCAGTTGCCCCTTCCGTGCGCAGTGGATGTACGTGTGTGTGCATGCCGGCAATTGTGTGCATGGTGTGTGTACGTGTGTGTGCAGCCGCCCCTTGCGTGCGCGGTGTGTGTACGTGTGTGTGCACTCGCCCCTTGCGTGCGCGGTGTATGTACGTGTGTGCAGCCGCCCCTTGCGTGCGCGGTGTATGCCAGTGTGTGTGCATGCCGGCCCTTGCGTGCAAGGTGTGTGTAAGTGTGTGTGCAGCCCCTTGCGTGCATGGTGTATGTACGTGTGTGTGCAGCTGCCCCTTGCGTGCGCGGTGTGTGTACGTGTGTGTGCAGCCGCCCCTTGCGTGCGCGGTGTATGTACGTGTGTGTGCAGCCGGCCCTTGCGTGCATGGTGTGTGTACGTGTGTGTGCAGCCGGCCCTTGCGTGCGCGGTGGAGGTACATGTGTGTGCAGTCGCCCCTTGCGTGCGCGGTGTAGGTATACGTATGTGTGCAGCCGCCCCTTGCGTGCGCGGTGGATGTACGTGTGTGTGCAGCCGCCCCAAGCGTGCGCGGTGTATGTACGTGTGTGTGCAGCCGGCCCTTGCGTGCATGGTGTGTGTACGTGTGTGTGCAGCCGGCCCTTGCGTGCGCGGTGGAATTTAGATGAACGCGGATCAGTGAGTTTCTGGTCTTCCCAAGATGTGATGAATGGAGCCATGGTTTCAACCAGCGGCTTTTAACCTTTACCACAGTTGCCTCACTACCCTGTGGTCACTAGCCTGAGGCGGCAGTACCCACGGACGGTGTTGGGAAAAGACGCTTGGCCACTGCTGTGTCCGAGCCTTTCTAGGTCTCACCATTGCTGCCAGGCCTCGCACGCCTTGGCAGGTCCGCCACTGTCAATTTCCTTGGTTGCATCAATCCAGGACGTCTGTCCTTCCATGAATGACAGTAACGCTCTGGATTTATCCGTCATGACAAGTACCCGTCCATCCCAGGCCTGCAGGACTGCCAGTCCTGAAGTCCTGTGACATTCTTGGTACCATCAACCAATATTGACCACAGTACCTCCTAGTGACAGTCGGTCCTGTGACACGTAACGTGTGATGGTTCACCCAACACTGCCACGTGCCCTGTCCCTCACGTGTCCTTAGTCCTGGTACTGCTGTAGCGTCCGGCGGCATTACTTCGGGACTTGATAACTCTCAAGTTCCTTGTCCAAATGAGGCGTTTAGCACGGCGTTGGAAAGGCCACTTCAAGTATGATATGCTTAGCATATTGCATCACCAATATGCTAACTCCAACCCTTTCTTGTTTTGGAGCTGCAAGCTTCACACCATGACCAACCCATTCCTTGCTGCCTTGTGAAATGGACACCTGGTTACCCTGGACTTATAATAAGCCTCATGAGCACCCCTTTTGCCACCTTAATGGTATCCTCTTTTAGGGATCTATGGTTCAACCCTGCCATCTGATCATTAACTTGACCTGCAGGTCATCCCCAACCCTTTCTTTTGCAACTGTACCTTGGCTTGGGCTTAAAGGAGGATATTGAATATTCCTTAGGCAACATATCCTGGATATCTGAATGAGAGGCCCTGACTACAGGAAACGTATTACAGTGAGTTCCTGGTCTTCCCAGTTATCACTGGCGCCCGTTTCATGGCGCCCGCCCCGAGCGTTCCAGGCATCATCCATCCAAATGTTCACCAATGGAAACCACTTCAACACCACTGTGCCACTGCTTGATGGGGAGCCCATGTCATCACTGGGTGTTAAAGCCCAGGAGTCATACATACCAGGCTGTGGCTCAACTAGGGAATCGAACCCTACCCCAGAACCCCAGGTTAAACTTAACCTGGTCACATGACAGACAACAAGAGAGATTGGCATACAACATGATTATGTTTTATTATAGAATATCCACCAAAACCAATGTTGAGTGTTCCCAGTGGACCAGCCTGCACCAGCAAGGCCCAACTGTCAGGTTACAACACCATAATATCCAAGGTTGTCACTTATTCACAGCTAAAGAAAACTAAACAAGAGAGATATATACAAACAACCTGGAAGAACTCTCAACATGGCCTGCCCTGTCATGGCCTAACTGCCCGAGGCCAAAGGCATCCCACTGTGCTAATCCTTTACAGGAAGAGCTTGCTCCTGTTGAGCCTTCTACCTGCTTGGTGACAGGTAGGCTACCTGTTGCCCTCCCCCCTGGGGACAACAGCACTGGTCAGCCACCAACTGGCAAAGGCTGGACTTCAAGTCCCACCAGAAAAGGGGTACATGAGCCCTTTGAGCACAGGGTATTGTAGCTCAGCCTTGCTCTCCAGCTTGGTGAGGGCGTCTGCTGGGTTGTCAACACCAGGCACATGTTCAAGATGAGCAAGGTAAGACATCTCCTTCAGCAACAAATAATCCAGATCCCTGCTCCTGGCGAGCTGTCTGTGCACAAACTGCACCATGCCCATGCTGTCTGTCTTGACCAGTGTGTGCAGCTGCAAGCTACAGGAAGCTACCTGACAGAGCTGGTAGAATAACTCCCTGAGGTAAAGAGCAGTGTGTAGCCCCTCACATATTGCCCTGCACTCAGCAATGTCACTGCTGGGCGTCACCCTGTTCTGTAACCTACTGTACCAGCTGACCAGAGAAGTGTGCTCCTGTTGTAG
The DNA here is from genome assembly GCA_009746045.1 of Mesostigma viride. Classification (NCBI taxonomy): domain Eukaryota; kingdom Viridiplantae; phylum Streptophyta; class Mesostigmatophyceae; order Mesostigmatales; family Mesostigmataceae; genus Mesostigma; species Mesostigma viride. Next base: position 46,136 of record RPFO01002102.1, on the reverse strand, counting down.
TGTAATGAGTGCTGCTGCCCTACCCCTGACATCCGTCACCTTCCTGCTGTCCATGGAACTGTCCACAAAAAGCACCATGTTGAGTGGTTTGTACAAGTCCACAGCTGCCAGTATGAGTGGAGGTGAGCTCCTGACAGACTCAACCACCTGCTCTGCCCCTACCTCAACCAGCTGAGCATCTGTGAGCCTACTCAGCACCAACAAATCTGGGGCACAAATGCTAGCTAGCCAAGCCAACATTCCCCTGATTGTGGCACACCTGGCCTGGGTAATGGGCTGCTGGAGGGCATCAATGATCTGCTGAGGATAGTTGTTGCCACCCTCCATCTTGATAAACCAAGTACCTGCCCTCTTGATCAGCGTGGCCTGCATTCCACAAAACACCATGGGCTCATCCTGCTTCATGTGCTGGACCTTTCCTAACTCAAACCTCTTCTGGATCTTGGACAGTACTGAATCCACCCACTCAGGAGGCCCTAAAAGGTGCAGGTCATCTCCATGCAGAGATGCAAACACAGGCAACCCTTCATGAGTACTCTGGAACAAGCAAGGATCAACTGGAGACACAGTAAAGCCACAGTGAGTTTTCAGAAACTTTTCCAGGCTCTTTCTCCAGATGATAGGGCTGGACCTGAGACCCTCCAAACCCTTGAGTATTCTGAGATATTTTGACTTGATCTCTGCTCTCCACACCTTGGGCACTGTTACAAAGAAGGGAGGGATATCACGCCACGTCTCCTTGGCCTGCTCCACATCACCTTAAGAAAAGCCCTCTTGAAATCAATCAGCACAGAGCTGTACGCAATGCCCTTGACCAGGAAAGACAGATATATACACAGAACAATCCTCCAGGTATCATGCAGCATCCCAGGCGTATACAACTCCTCATCTGTCAGCTCCCCCGTGCCATGGTACTCAGTCACAACTGGCCTCACATGTGGCACCTGCACACCGTCTATCTCCTTCAGCTTGAGCACAAACAAGAGCCTTAGCAACTGATGCTCCCTGGGCAACTCATCCACAGGCTCAGCACAGTTAGACACTATCCAGTCATGCCCACTGGAGACAAACCCTAGAATCCATGCCTTAGCCATCTTGGGGCTTTGCATCAACTCTACCAACTGGTGCCAGGAAATAGGACTGTGACCAGCAATCTGGTACTTGTGCACCCCCAAGTCCCGTGGATCTAGGGTGGTTGGGATGATCAACAAGTCCTCAGCAATGGGCTCCTTGCCTTCAGGCCCCACACTCTGCTGCCCCTTCACAGCCTTGACTGCCACAGCTAGACCCTTGGAGTAGTGATATCTCTGGAGGGGCAAACTGCCATGACCTTCTAGTGCAAGCTCATCTGCTGACAGAGTCACTCCTGGCATGCACAAGAAATTCTGGCCCAAAATGGCAGGCCCCTGGTACCCTTCCACCACACAGAACGCAGTGGGGACACCCAGGATAGGCACAGTCACTTCCCCTAGGATCTTCATTGTTACAGTGCCCGTAAAGTCACTCACTGCCCTGCAGCCAGCCTTATTCACCTTCAGGCCCTGAGCATCCTCCACCCTGATGATAGACACCTCTGAGTTAGTATCCACTTCTAGGGTAGCAGCCCAGCAAGAACCCCATTCAGTCAACTTAGATACCTTGGGATCCTTGTGCTTGTTGAACATGAGCGACCGGACAATGTCTGCCATGAGTGGCCTCTTGGACCCTGGTGCAGGCCCAGCCCCCGTTGGCTCCACCACAGGTGATGCAGTTGCCTCCTGCACCTCATCATCATCAGAGGGATAGCCACCTCCCACGTCAGTGACAGGCACATCAACTACCTGGTCCTTAACCTGGCCCTCCAGCCAACACTGGGGTCCAGGCCCGTCTGCAGGCCAGATTGCATGTGGCTTGCGTTCCTTGACGTTGGCCCAGCTCAACCTGTAAACATGCCTGGGATTACTCTCCAAGGCCACAAGGCAGGAACGATTGGCATCTTCCACACAGGTCACCACCCCGTTCTGCCACTTGCCCCTCTTGCCCTGCATTGATGGCTCCTTCCACATTCTGACCTTCAGCCCCACCTGAGGCCTCAGCACATTCCAGCCCCTATCCTTGCGTCTCAACTGAGCAAACACCCTGTCTGCTTTCCTCAAGCAAGCCTGGACCACTTCCTGGGCTAGCATCCCAAACTGCAGTGCTACAGGATTGACAGCCACCCCGTCATAATAGTAGTTTATTCTGAGGTTCAACTGTTCTTCCACCTGCCTGGTCCACACTGCCCTCTCCAAAGCAGATGCTACCAGTGGCACCTTAGGTTCTGCCAGCACTACGGTCTTGACCTCCCTGATGGATCTCTCCACAGCACCTTGCTGTCCATGGCTCTCCCTGGGCGTGACCAGCAGCTTGCATGGCAGTTGCTCCTGCTGTGACAGTAGGCACTCAAACTGAATATCAGCCTGTACTGTCTTGTACACCCCAAAGCCTGGTAAGAGAGTCTGCAAGCCCAGCAGCAGGGTATTCCCCTTCATATCTGGCAGAATCTGGAGCAGCCTGTACCTGCTAAATCTGTCCACTGCCACCAAAATGTATAAGCCCCTGATATGCTGGACGTCTACCTGGATGTCCCCCTTCTCCCTGGCAGGCTCCCTAGCATGGGACCTTGGCTTCTTGGCAGCATTCTCCTTACAAGCACATTGCTCAGCTGCAGCCCTGCATGCTTCCCTCAGTGGCTCATCTCCAATCTTCCAACCAAACATCTCAGCCATGGCTGTGTGACCAAAGATATTGTGCAGCCTGCGTCCAGCATCCGTGTAGCTCAGTTGCCTAGCCAGATTACGCACCTGGGAAGACGCCTGGACGGGCCCTGCGTGTGAGGACGCAACATCCACCTTCTGCATCTTGGATCCAGAGGACCCAGCAGACCCTCCCAGCAGAGCATCTAGGCTCCCAGAGCCAACCCTGTCTGGGGACCCTCCACCTGTTGACAGTTGAGGGGATTGTTGTGCTGCAGCATGCATGCAATCTTGTGGAATGAGAACATCAGTACACCCCTGGTGCTGATCAGAGGTGGCACCCTGCCCAGATTTATTTACATGTGAAGCTGTGTCCCCACAGGGTGTCTCACTATGTACACGGGACTGCTTCACTAGTCACTTCTGATCAGACTGCCCCTTCTTCTTGTTTGGGCAATCCCTCTTCCAGTGACCTTCCTTGCCACAAGCAAAACACTTGCTCTTGCCAGACCCTCCCCCTGGGGCCTTGCTGTCCTGCTTGTTCTGGTTGCCTGAGGCCTGATTGTTATTCTGCCCCTGGCCACCACCCTTACCCTGCTGATGGCTGTTACGGTTGCCAGACTGGTTCCCCTGATTCTGGTTCCCCTGCTGACCCCTCCACCACCCTGGTTCTGCTCCTTCTGGGCCTGCTTCCTTCTCCTGCTACCATACCGTGTCCCAGATGGGGTACGGTTCTTGCCCTGGCTAGCCTGAGACGCTGACCCTCCCTGAGAACTGATACCCTTGCAGGTAGGGACCCGGGTCCTGAAGTTTAGTATCACACGCTTCAGAGCCCCCCAGGTGCCATCAGTGAGATCACAGAGCTGCCTAGCAGTAGCCCTACCTTCCTCTGACAAGCCCATCTTATCAAAGAAGTGGTCTGCTGCTGCCCTGACTGTCACACTGAAGCCCTGCTTCTTGCCTGCCTCCACGATCAACTCAAACCTGGCCAGCTCAGCAGCCACCTCACCCTTGATCTCAAACTCATCAAATTCTCTCTTCTTTTCCATGGTGAGATTGTGAACCCTGTCAGAAAACTCCTCCTTGATGTCATCCAGGAACTGCAGCCAAGTGTGCCCCTCTTTCAGAGCATGCCTAGCCATGTCATTGACCCTTTCAGACGACCCCTTGTTTGCGGTGGAAGAGTGAAACACCCTGACAATATCCACACCTGCTGCGACAGAGCCCACAACTAGCTTCATGTCATCAAGCCATTTATCCAGGTTGTCTTGCTTCAGGGAGGGTTGAGCGCTTTCTGCCCATTCATGACTGTCACAGCATCAGAAAATGGACGGGTGCCAGGCAACACACTCCCCACACGCACTGGTGGTGCCTGGGGAGGGTCAATCCTAGCCTCCAAACGCTCGGGCAACATACCAGACACCCTATCGTGAACAGCAGCTTGCTTTGCAGCACGCACACCTGGGGTGACGATGGCGTCCTCCTCACCAGGCGTTGTGAGCACCACTGCATCCGTAGGTCGCCTGGCACGCTTGACTTTCTCCGCCTCAGCTTGCCCATCACGCCACCGCTTGTGTGTTCTCCCGGCTCTGGGGTCCATCTCTGGGATAGGTTGCCCAGCTGGCGCCTCCACGCCCCTCTCCTCCATCGCCTCCCCTTCCTCTCTGGCGATGTCCTCCTCTGCCGTTCGCTCCCGTTGCTCCTCGAATGTCGCCGCACCCCGGCTTGCCCTCCTAGGCATTATATACAATGGCTGCGACCAACTTTGCAACAAGAAAACAGCAAACTCTCCACCTATCCTCCACCCCCTCAAGCCTCGTTTTCAGACGAAGCTTCTCCTGCAACCGGTGCAGGTGCTGGCTCGTGGAACGGTCCCTCCACCGGATTCAATGGCTGCCCCTGGTCGTCGTGAGTAGGCACAGGCCTAATAACCACCGGAAGCCTCAAACCATACGCGTAATCACGTATCCAGCGAGAACGCCCCCACCTCAGCAAATGGCCTCACCTAAACCAACGTTGTCGTCAATGTGGTAGCGATTAAGCTCGTCCCGCTGCGCCTGCTCACGGCCCTCCTGAGAGCCGTCGCCCTCGTGACGCCTCTGGGCCGGCTGTACTACCGCCCCTGCTGGCTGATCTACGAAGTCGTAGAAGGCGTCGTCGGCTGAGACCTCTCGACCGCCAACCACGTCGACAGTCAAACTTAGCTGGTTTAACTCTCGGCGAGAATGTGGAGTATCCCGACTAGTGTAGATGGAGAAGGGATTAAGAGTAATGAAGACACGATCAGCAGCGCCTCTGGTCAACTCTAAGACAGAGTGCGCCAGATTCTGGCACTCTGCCACCAACGCCTGCGTACTGCCACGAACGATGGCCTCCCGCCTGTCCCGGGCGACCTGCACCACGTTTGGCACGCCGGTGTAGTCGTCCCCAAGGCGGAGATTGGCGACAAGGTCGTTTATCTCTCGGGCACCCCCGAGGCTTATGGCAATTATCTGCAAAAGCAGAGTGACCACCTGCTCAAACGCGAATGCGTTTGTGTGGCCAGCCCGCCAAGACGCTGGCAGCCTTCTGATGATTTCCGCGAGGTCCTCGCGAAATCTCAGCAGCTGCTCGGCTGCTCCTCGGACGTACTCGCCCGGTGCCGACACCGCACGAATATTTCGGCGCACTTCCCCGAGTCCTCGTGCCCTCCTGCGGGTACTGGACTGGACGCCGCTACCGTTGCTGCACGCGCAAAGGTGTTTGTCCTAGCTTCAGAGTCCGAATTCGACATATCCGTCGACCAGACTGTAATACGATTTAGATGAACGCGGATCAGTGAGTTTCTGGTCTTCCCAAGATGTGATGAATGGAGCCATGGTTTCAACCAGCGGCTTTTAACCTTTACCACAGTTGCCTCACTACCCTGTGGTCACTAGCCTGAGGCGGCAGTACCCACGGACGGTGTTGGGAAAAGACGCTTGGCCACTGCTGTGTCCGAGCCTTTCTAGGTCTCACCATTGCTGCCAGGCCTTGCACGCCTTGGCAGGTCCGCCACTGTCAATTTCCTTGGTTGCATCAATCCAGGACGTCTGTCCTTCCATGAATGACAGTAACGCTCTGGATTTATCCGTCATGACAAGTACCCGTCCATCCCAGGCCTGCAGGACTGCCAGTCCTGAAGTCCTGTGACATTCTTGGTACCATCAACCAATATTGACCACAGTACCTCCTAGTGACAGTCGGTCCTGTGACACGTAACGTGTGATGGTTCACCCAACACTGCCACGTGCTCTGTCCCTCACGTGTCCTTAGTCCTGGTACTGCTGTAGCGTCCGGCGGCATTACTTCGGGACTTGATAACTCTCAAGTTCCTTGTCCAAATGAGGCGTTTAGCACGGCGTTGGAAAGGCCACTTCAGGTATGATATGCTTAGCATATTGCATCACCAATATGCTAACTGTGGATGTACATGTGTGTGCAGTCGCCCCTTGGGTGCGCGGTGTAGGTACGTATGTGTGCAGCCGCCCCTTGCGTGCGCGGTGTATGTACGTGTGTGTGCAGCCGCCCCGTGGTTGCGCGGTGTATGTACATGTGTGTGCAGTTGCCCCTTGCGTGCGCGGTGTATGTACGTGTGTGTGCAGCCGCCCCAAGCGTGCGCGGTGTAGGTACGTGTGTGTGCAGCCGCCCCAAGCGTGCGCGGTGTGTGTACATGTGTGTGCAGTTGCCCCTTGCGTGCGCGGTGTGTGTACGTGTGTGTGCAGCCGCCCCTTGCGTGCGCGGTGTATGTACGTGTGTGTGCAGTTGCCCCTTGCGTGCGCGGTGGATGTACGTGTGTGTGCAGCCGGCCCTTGCGTGCGCGGTGTGTGTACATGTGAGTGCAGCTGCCCCAAGCGTGCGCGGTGTGTGTACATGTGTGTGCAGTTGCCCCTTGCGTGCGCGGTGTATGTACGTGTGTGTGCAGCCGCCCCTTGCGTGCGCGGTGTAGGTACGTGTGTGTGCAGCCGCCCCAAGCGTGCGCGGTGTGTGTACGTGTGTGTGCACTCGCCCCTTGCGTGCGCGGTGGATGTACATGTGTGTGCAGCCGCCCCTTGCGTGCATGGTGTATGTCCATGTGTGGGCAGTTGCCCCTTGCGTGCGCGGTGTATGTACATGTTTTTGCACTCGCCCCTTGCGTGCATGGTGTATGTATGTGTGTGTGCAGCCGCCCCTTGCGTGCGCGGTGGATGTACGTGTGTGTGCAGCCACCCCTTTCGTGCGCGGTGTATGTACATGTGAGTGCCGTCGCCCCAAGCGTGCATTTTGTGTGTAAGTGTGTGTGCAGCAGCCCCTTGCGTGCGCGGTGTATGTACGTGTGTGTGCAGCCGCCCCGTGGTTGCGCGGTGGATGTACATGTGAGTGGAGCCGGTCCTTGCGTGCGCGGTGTATGTACGTGTGTGTGCAGCCGCCCCTTGCGTGCGTGGTGTGTGTACATGTAAGTGCAGCCGCCCCTTGCGTGCGCGGTGTATGTACGTGTGTGTGCAGCCGCCCCAAGCGTGCGTGGTGTGTGTACATGTGAGTGCAGCTGCCCCAAGCGTGCGCGGTGTGTGTACATGTGTGTGCAGTTGCCCCTTGCGTGCGCGGTGGATGTACGTGTGTGTGCATGCCGGCAATTGCGTGCATGGTGTGTGTACGTGTGTGTGCAGCCGCCCCTTGCGTGCGCGGTGTGTGTACGTGTGTGTGCAGTCGCCCCTTGCGTGCGCGGTGGATGTACATGTGTGTGCAGCCGCCCCTTGCGTGCATGGTGTATGTCCATGTGTGGGCAGTTGCCCCTTGCGTGCGCGGCGTATGTACATGTTTTTGCACTCGCCCCTTGCGTGCATGGTGTATGTATGTGTGTGTGCAGCCGCCCCTTGCGTGCGCGGTGGATGTACGTGTGTGTGCAGCCACCCCTTTCGTGCGCGGTGTATGTACATGTGAGTGCCGTCGCCCCAAGCGTGCATTTTGTGTGTAAGTGTGTGTGCAGCAGCCCCTTGCGTGCGCGGTGTATGTACGTGTGTGTGCAGCCGCCCCGTGGTTGCGCGGTGGATGTACATGTGAGTGGAGCCGGTCCTTGCGTGCGCGGTGTATGTACGTGTGTGTGCAGCCGCCCCTTGCGTGCGCGGTGTAGGTACGTATGTGTGCAGCCGCCCCTTGCGTGCGCGGTGTATGTACGTGTGTGTGCAGCCGCCCCAAGCGTGCGCGGTGTGTGTACATGTGAGTGCAGCTGCCCCAAGCGTGCGCGGTGTGTGTACATGTGTGTGCAGTTGCCCCTTGCGTGCGCGGTGGATGTACGTGTGTGTGCATGCCGGCAATTGCGTGCATGGTGTGTGTACGTGTGTGTGCAGCCGCCCCTTGCGTGCGCGGTGTGTGTACATGTGAGTGCCGTCGCCCCAAGCGTGCATTTTGTGTGTAAGTGTGTGTGCAGCCGCCCCTTGCGTGCGCGGTGTAGGTACGTGTGTGTGCAGCCGCCCCAAGCGTGCGCGGTGTATGTACGTGTGTGTGCAGCCGCCCCAAGCGTGCGCGGTGTGTGTACATGTGAGTGCAGCTGCCCCAAGCGTGCGCGGTGTGTGTACATGTGTGTGCAGTTGCACCTTGCGTGCGCGGTGGATGTACGTGTGTGTGCATGCCGGCAATTGCGTGCATGGTGTGTGTACGTGTGTGTGCAGCCGCCCCTTGCGTGCGCGGTGTGTGTACGTGTGTGTGCACTCGCCCCTTGCGTGCGCGGTGGATGTACATGTGTGTGCAGCCGCCCCTTGCGTGCATGGTGTATGTCCATGTGTGGGCAGTTGCCCCTTGCGTGCGCGGTGTATGTACATGTTTTTGCACTCGCCCCTTGCGTGCATGGTGTATGTATGTGTGTGTGCAGCCGCCCCTTGCGTGCGCGGTGGATGTACGTGTGTGTGCAGCCACCCCTTTCGCGCGCGGTGTATGTACATGTGAGTGCCGTCGCCCCAAGCGTGCATTTTGTGTGTAAGTGTGTGTGCAGCAGCCCCTTGCGTGCGCGGTGTATGTACGTGTGTGTGCAGCCGCCCCGTGGTTGCGCGGTGGATGTACATGTGAGTGGAGCCGGTCCTTGCGTGCGCGGTGTATGTACGTGTGTGTGCAGCCGCCCCTTGCGTGCGCGGTGTAGGTACGTATGTGTGCAGCCGCCCCTTGCGTGCGCGGTGTATGTACGTGTGTGTGCAGCCGCCCCAAGCGTGCGCGGTGTGTGTACATGTGAGTGCAGCTGCCCCAAGCGTGCGCGGTGTGTGTACATGTGTGTGCAGTTGCCCCTTGCGTGCGCGGTGGATGTACGTGTGTGTGCATGCCGGCAATTGCGTGCATGGTGTGTGTACGTGTGTGTGCAGCCGCCCCTTGCGTGCGCGGTGTGTGTACATGTGAGTGCCGTCGCCCCAAGCGTGCATTTTGTGTGTAAGTGTGTGTGCAGCCGCCCCTTGCGTGCGCGGTGTAGGTACGTGTGTGTGCAGCCGCCCCAAGCGTGCGCGGTGTGTGTACGTGTGTGTGCAGCCGCCCCAAGCGTGCGCGGTGTGTGTACATGTGAGTGCAGCTGCCCCAAGCGTGCGCGGTGTGTGTACATGTGTGTGCAGTTGCCCCTTGCGTGCGCGGTGGATGTACGTGTGTGTGCATGCCGGCAATTGCGTGCATGGTGTGTGTACGTGTGTGTGCAGCCGCCCCTTGCGTGCGCGGTGTGTGTACGTGTGTGTGCACTCGCCCCTTGCGTGCGCGGTGTATGTACGTGTGTGTGCAGCCGCCCCTTGCGTGCGCGGTGTAGGTACGTGTGTGTGCAGCCGCCCCAAGCGTGCGCGGTGTATGTATGTGTGTGTGCAGCCGCCCCTTGCGTGCGCGGTGGATGTACGTGTGTGTGCAGCCACCCCTTTCGTGCGCGGTGTATGTACATGTGAGTGCCGTCGCCCCAAGCGTGCATTTTGTGTGTAAGTGTGTGTGCAGCAGCCCCTTGCGTGCGCGGTGTATGTACGTGTGTGTGCAGCCGCCCCGTGGTTGCGCGGTGGATGTACATGTGAGTGGAGCCGGTCCTTGCGTGCGCGGTGTATGTACGTGTGTGTGCAGCCGCCCCTTGCGTGCGTGGTGTGTGTACATGTAAGTGCAGCCGCCCCTTGCGTGCGCGGTGTATGTACGTGTGTGTGCAGCCGTCCCTTGCGTGCGCGGTGTGTGTACGTGTGTGTGCAGCCGCCCCTTGCGTGCATGGTGAGTGTAAGTGTGTGTGCAGCAGCCCCTTGCGTGCGCAGTGTATGTACGGGTGTGTGCAGCCGCCCCTTGCGTGCGCGGTGGTTTTTCGTGTGTGTGCAGCCGGCCCTTGCGTGCATGGTGTGTGTACGTGTGTGTGCAGCCGCCCCTTGCATGGGCGGTGTATGTACAATTGAGTGCAGCCGGCCCTTGCGTGCGCGGTGGATGTACATGTGTGGGCAGTTGCCCCTTGCGTGCGCGGTGTATGTACATGTGTTTGCACTCGCCCCTTGCGTGCGCGGTGGATGTACATGTGTGTGCAGCCGAACCTTGCGTGCATGGTGTGTGTACCTGTGCGTGAAGTCGCTCCTTGCGTGCATGGTGTGTGTACGTGTGTGTGCAGCCGCCCCTTGCGTGCATGGTGTGTGTACGTGTGTGTGCAGTTGCCCCTTGCGTGCGCGGTGTATGTACGTGTGTGTGCAGCCGGCCCTTGCGTGCGCGGTGTGTGTACATGTGAGTGCAGCCGCCCCAAGCGTGTGTACATGTGTGTGCAGTTGCCCCTTGCGTGCGCGGTGGATGTACGTGTGTGTGCATGCCGGCAATTGCGTGCATGGTGTGTGTACGTTTGTGTGCAGCCGCCCCTTGCGTGCGCGGTGTGTGTACGTGTGTGTGAATCCTTGTCCTTGCGTGCATGGTGTATGTACATGTGGGTGCAGCCGCCCCTTGCGTGCGCGGTGTATGCCAGTGTGTGTGCATGCCGGCCCTTGCGTGCATGGTGTGTGTAAGTGTGTGTGCAGCCGCCCCGAGCGTGTGTACATGTGTGTGCAGTTGCCCCTTGCGTGCGCAGTGGATGTACGTGTGTGTGCATGCCGGCAATTGCGTGCATGGTGTGTGTACGTGTGTGTGCAGCCGCCCCTTTCGTGCGCGGTGTGTGTACGTGTGTGTGCACTCGCCCCTTGCGTGCGCGGTGTATGTACGTGTGTGCAGCCGCCCCTTGCGTGCGCGGTGTATGCCAGTGTGTGTGCATGCCGGCCCTTGCGTGCATGGTGTGTGTAAGTGTGTGTGCAGCCCCTTGCGTGCATGGTGTATGTACGTGTGTGTGCAGCCGCCCCTTGCGTGCGCGGTGTGTGTACGTATGTGTGCAGCCGCCCCTTGCGTGCGCGGTGTATGTACGTGTGTGTGCAGCCGCCCCTTGCGTGCGCGGTGTATGTACGTGTGTGTGCAGCCGCCCCAAGCGTGCGCGGTGTGTGTACATGTGAGTGCAGCTGCCCCAAGCGTGCGCGGTGTGTGTACATGTGTGTGCAGTTGCCCCTTGCGTGCGCGGTGGATGTACGTGTGTGTGCATGCCGGCAATTGCGTGCATGGTGTGTGTACGTGTGTGTGCAGCCGCCCCTTGCGTGCGCGGTGTGTGTACATGTGTGTGCAGCCGCCCCTTGCGTGCGCGGTGTAGGTACGTGTGTGTGCAGCCGCCCCAAGAGTGCGCGGTGTGTGTACATGTGTGTGCAGTTGCCCCTTGCGTGCGCGGTGGATGTACGTGTGTGTGCATGCCGGCAATTGCGTGCATGGTGTGTGTACGTGTGTGTGCAGCAGCCCCTTGCGTGCGCGGTGTGTGTACGTGTGTGTGCACTCGCCCCTTGCGTGCGCGGTGGATGTACATGTGTGTGCAGCCGCCCCTTGCGTGCATGGTGTATGTCCATGTGTGGGCAGTTGCCCCTTGCGTGCGCGGTGTATGTACATGTGTGTGCACTCGCCCCTTGCGTGCATGGTGCATGTATGTATGTGTGTGTGCAGCCGCCCCTTGCGTGCGCGGTGGATGTACGTGTGTGTGCAGCCACCCCTTTCGTGCGCGGTGTATGTACATGTGAGTGCCGTCGCCCCAAGCGTGCATTTTGTGTGTAAGTGTGTGTGCAGCAGCCCCTTGCGTGCGCGGTGTATGTACGTGTGTGTGCAGCCGCCCCGTGGTTGCGCGGTGGATGTACATGTGAGTGGAGCCGGTCCTTGCGTGCGCGGTGTATGTACGTGTGTGTGCAGCCGCCCCTTGCGTGCGTGGTGTGTGTACATGTAAGTGCAGCCGCCCCTTGCGTGCGCGGTGTATGTACGTGTGTGTGCAGCCGTCCCTTGCGTGCGCGGTGTGTGTACGTGTGTGTGCAGCCGCCCCTCGCGTGCATGGTGAGTGTAAGTGTGTGTGCAGCAGCCCCTTGCGTGCATGGTGTGTACGTGTGTGTGCAGTTGCCCCTTGCGTGCGCGGTGTATGTACGTGTGTGTGCAGCCGGCCCTTGCGTGCGCGGTGTGTGTACATGTGAGTGCAGCCGGCCCTTGCGTGCGCGGTGGATGTACATGTGTGGGCAGTTGCCCCTTGCGTGCGCGGTGTATGTACATGTGTTTGCACTCGCCCCTTGCGTGCGCGGTGGATGTACATGTGTGTGCAGCCGAACCTTGCGTGCATGGTGTGTGTACCTGTGCGTGAAGTCGCTCCTTGCGTGCATGGTGTGTGTACGTGTGTGTGCAGCCGCCCCTTGCGTGCGCGGTGTAGGTACGTGTGTGTGCAGCCGCCCCTTGCGTGCGCGGTGTATGTACGTGTGTGTGCAGCCGGCCCTTGCGTGCATGGTGTGTGTACGTGTGTGTGCAGCCGGCCCTTGCGTGCGCGGTGGATGTACATGTGTGTGCAGTCGCCCCTTGCGTGCGCGGTGTAGGTACGTATGTGTGCAGCCGCCCCTTGCGTGCGCGGTGTATGTACGTGTGTGTGCAGCCGCCCCGTGGTTGCGCGGTGTATGTACATGTGTGTGCAGTTGCCCCTTGCGTGCGCGGTGTATGTACAGTACCAACCCGCGGTAACGCAACTAGTTACGCAACAATGGTACTTTCCACGGCGACCGATCGAATGTTTGTTGCGTAACTACCAAGGACCGATACGGCCCAAAGTGGTGGCGAATTTCGTACTTGAAGTTCCGCACGAGACAGACTGACTGACTTGTTACGAGCTGACCACCGGCCCAACACGTAATGTACCTACAGAAGTACAGAACGTAAAAGGGGCCTGGCTGTGTAGTGTATACGTGCGAAGGTGGCCATGGCGGTGCGCGTTCCATGAAAACTTGCCTAATTTGTCGGCCGAAATGCAAAAAAGTTATGGAGATCGATGCTGTATGAAAGATACTCCAAAAGATGTTTTGTTGACGAAATATGCATTAGGTATGAAAGACCGCTGCCCTTCTTTAACCCACGGTTGCGAGGGGGTCTGATTCGCAAATCTGGCCGCGATGAATATATTAGATTGGCTTCTTGCCAGAGTGATAGCCAAGATTCCTGGTATTGAACGACGCAGAAGGGAGGGGTTTAAAGTGAGGAAATAGGAATCAAGCGAATTAGCTTTGATTTGTGGCCATTTCCGGTTTCCTTCGGAGGTAAAGTAAGCAGGCCTGCGCGAAGCGCATTCCAGCCTGCCATGGTTAACTCGCTTTCCTCGCGTGCCAGGCAGGTAATCAGGCCTGCTGCGGAAGGCTCTTTTTCTGCACCTCATCTACCAATCTGTTTGCGCTTGAACAGTCCGTTATGGCTTGGTTTTAGCGTCATCTCCGGGATGTTCTTACCGTTTTGTTCGCCGTTTTGTTTCCTCGCCAAATTTCCCGCAGCTTTTGCTATTTTGACTAACGTTTCCGGTGGCGTGCTTGTAAGATTGTCGAGAACTGGCCAGGAAGACATTGATTTTGCTGCACGTGCTTCATTTATTTTTTAAAGTTTGTATTAGAGAGTCTATATTGCGTAGTCAGGAAACCGACCTGACCTGCCTGGTGGCGGCGTCCTTGTTCCAAGAAGCGTGCAAAAGACTGGTCAGTTTCTAGGCGTTATTGCTGTTATTAACGGCATTGCTACATTTTAATCAGATTTTACTTTTCTCAGCATGCCATCTGCAAATTTTGTGGTCCATGCCTTACATGCATTCAGGCGTGCTGAATGCCTTGTAATCCATAAGCCCCGTGCTTTGTGGATGGTGGTTGGACATTACTGTAGGAGGTGATGGCGTATGTGCGTGGATGGTGCTTGAATGGTGGGGGGCTGCAGCAATGCGTGTGTGGATGGTGGTTGGATGGCGAGGGATTGCTGCCATGCATGCACTAATGGTTGTTTGATGGTGGTGGGCTGCAGCCATGTGTGCGTGGATGATGGTTGGATGGTGGGGGGTTGCAGCCATGTGTTGTGCGTGGATGGTGGTTGGATTGTGGGGGGTTCAGCCATGCATGCGTGGATGGTGGTTGGATGGTGAGGTTTTGCTGCCATGCATGCGTGCCGATGGTGGTTTGATGGTGGGGGGTTGCAGCCATGTGTGCGTGGATGGTGGTTGGAAGATGGGGGGTTGCAGCCATGTGTGCGTGGATGGTGGTTGGATGGTGGGGGGTGCAGCCATGCATGCGTGGATGGTGGTTGGATGGTGGGGGGATGCTGCCATGCATGCATTAATGGTTGTTTGATGGTGGTGGGCTGCAGCCATGTGTGCGTGGATGATGGTTTGATAGTGGGGGGTTGCAGCCATGCGTGCGTGGATGGTAGTTGGATGATGGGGGTGTAGGGAGTCCTTGATGGTGGGGATGTAGGGACTTCTTGATACTTCTAAGTCATGGATTATAATTAATGGATTAAAGTAAGCTTACTGATTAAATGAGACGAAATTTAGTTCAATTGACAATTGACAATTGACAATTGAATTGACAATTCAATTGACAATTCAATTGACAATTCAATTGACAACTCAATTGACAATTCAATTGACAACTCAATTGACAGTTCAATTGACAATTCAATTCAATCAATTCAATTCAATTCAATTCAATTCAATTCAATTCAATTCAATTCAATTCAATTCAATTCAATTCAATTCAATTCAATTCAATTCAATTCAATTCAATTCAATTCAATTCAATTCAATTCAATTCAATTCAATTCAATTCAATTCAATTCAAGTCAATTCAATTCAAGTCAATTCAAGTCAGTTCAGTTCAATTCAATTCTATTCAATTTAAATAATTCAATTCAACTTCGCATAGTCTAGCCGTAAATTTCTTGGATCATGAACAATGGGCAGTTGCAACCACCATCCATGCACGCATGGCTGCACCCCCCACCATCCCACCACCATCCACGCATGCATGGCTGCAACCCCCCACCATCCCACCACCATCCATGCACACATGGCAGCAAATCCTCACCATCCAACCACTATTTATCCACGCACGCTAGCTGCAGCCCCCAACCATCCAACCATCACAACCCTAAACCCTAAACAGTTGTAAGCCCAGCTCAGCATCTTATAATCCTCCTCCTCCTGGCTAAACTGTTTATTTTGACATGACATGGCCAGCATACTGACTGGCACATTATGCCCATGGTTTGTCACCAAGATTTTCTATCACCCGTATAAGCTTGAAAGCACCCTTGAAGCAGCCCATGGCCAAACAATCACGCAATATGAACGTAGCAAAAGAATAAATAACATCTATGAATGTTATTCAACGCATTTAGCGTTAGAAACATGCACTACCACACCATGGTGTGGCATTTGCATGGTAAAAAAAGAGGGCTTTAGAGAGGGCCAGGCAACGGTCGAGAAAGATCATCAAGGCTGAAAAGTGACAACGCCTCACAAGATTAAATTCATTTACAAACGTCAGGAAACCATGGGGGAACGATAAACCAGCCATACCTTGCATGGCTAACGTTACCTTGGCCCAGGCAGTGCCCGCAAAAGCGGCACTTTGCGGCACACAAGCTGTGATGTGACAGGGTGGTCAAAATCGTCACATCTTTACTGCCGCTGCCTATATTCAACGACGATGCATGATAACAAGTAATTAAATAAACCTAGACACCCGCCGGGTTGCGCCGTAAAGCACTTGTAGTAATCAATTCCGTCGAACCTGCCTGATCGCAGTTTTTCCCAGCAAGAACACTGACGGCACGTGGTAAATCGCATCCCCGCGAGCTAAAAATTGATCCGAATCATATTTGGGACGTATAAGCTCTATTTCCTGAGTTTGGCCGGGAAATTCGTCCGCAAACGTACAGTAAATTGCAAGCACGGGTGCAAAGCCGCCATGGCTAAGTCGTGCATTTCCGAAACGCGCACGGTGCCAATTCACGCACTTCAGGTTGCACGGTGTGGTCGTGCGATTCTGAGAAGTGCGCACCCGGGGGGAAACCGGCCCCTTGCGCACTCCCTAGTTACGCACTCCCTAGTAAAGTCGATAGATTGCGTACCTACACCTTTGGAAATGGCATTGTTTTCTTTCAAACGCACACTCCAGGTTGCGCGCGGTGTGGTTGTGCGATTCTGAGAAGTGCGCACCCGGGGGGAAACCGGCCCCTTGCGCACTCCCTAGTTACGCACTCCCTAGTAAAGTCGATAGATTGCGTACCTACACCTTTGGAAATGGCATTGTTTTCTTTCAAACGCACACTCCAGGTTGCGCGCGGTGTGGTCGTGCGATTCTGAGAAGTGCGCACCCGGGGGAAAACCGGCCCCTTGAGCACGCAAGTCGGTAGATTGCGTACCTTGGGAGACGGCATTTAGTACTTACATATGTGTCAGAGACGGTATTAGTACATAAGTGTCAGATGAGGGTACACATGTATCGGCTTCGTTGTGGATCACGCCACTAAAATGACTAAATACAGTAAGATAAGCTTACATACCAAGCGCCGACACTTAGCGTGTGGCATGGCAGTACATAGACCGAAGTGGAGCGTGACCCACAACGACGTTGTGGGTCACGCCACCACATAGATGTAGATACCAAGCGCCGACACGGCGTGTGGCAGTAGACCGAAGTGGAGCGTGACCCACAACGACGTTGTGGGTCACGCCACTAGCTACATACCAACGACACTTAGCGTGTGGCAGACTGGTAGTAGAGCATGTACCGGGCTGTTTCTACTACATAATACACCCGGCGTGTACACCTGTGTACACCCGTAGTGTACACCCGTGTGCACCCACTTACAGGCGGACTTGTGGATGATCAATTATATTTGTTCCTTTTAAAAATGATGATTTAATGTTTATAAATTGCAAGCTAAGATCAAGTGATGATGTATTGTAATTGTTGTACTATCTCCGACAGGACAACAGCTATCTATCAATGACCGACAGGACAAACAGCTATCTATCATCATTGATAGATAGCTGTTGTCCTGTCGTACGTACACGTGTATGTAGTATGTAATGCGTGCGCCGGACGAGGGTACACGCCGGTTCACGATGATCAAGTGTGAAAAATACGTACACCGCGCCCACAAATTTTTTGGTACATGCACGTTATCAAAGAGACAACCAGCGCAGGCCAGAAATCGGGAGAATCCGGACCATGGTAGCTCGAGCCTGCCGTTATCTTTTCCGCGTTTTCGAGTCGTTCAGGATGATGAAGATGAATGGTGATGGAAATGTGTATCCTTGTGCATTGAAATTATGGCTGGCTTACGTGTGGAGCGACGTTATGCACGTCCGATCCACGATTAGTACTTTACATATTAATGTGAGGATTTCGCACAAGCCATCGTCAATGATGCTATGCTTTCAGTACATATAAACAGTCCAAGCGAACACATTATATTTCATGAGCCTGTCGGGCAAAATTAATTTTGGCGTGTATGCCAAATTTTAACACGTCGATATGCCATGGCGGACCTGGTACTACGTACTGTACGTACCGGTGGCAGCCCTTACGCACCTTTCGTAAATACGAGGAAGCCAGACGTAATAACTGAGGATCGATCAATTTCAGACTTCTGACTTCCGCCGCATCCTTTTTAACCGCAACGCGTCAGTTCATTATTGGCCCCTACATCGAGGGTACCCCATGTTTGTTGCGTTTCTCCCTCGTTGCGGAACCGCAAAATCGGTGAGTGCCTTTTGCGGAACTGGCTATGGCGATTCTTCCTGACCCCGTATCTTTCTGTAGACATAAGCTTTTACGCAACGGAAGGTGGCGTTGGGTAGCCCTACACTTCCTTCATATAAATACGTCATTTAATTTTTTTTGATTAGTTGCGTAACTAGTTGCGTTACCGCGGGTTGGTACTGTACGTGTGTGTGCAGCCGGCCCTTGCGTGCGCGGTGGATGTACATGTGAGTGCAGCCGGCCCTTGCGTGCATGGTGTGTGTACGTGTGTGTGCAGCCGCCCCTTGCGTGCATGGTGTATGTACATGTGAGTGCAGCCGGCCCTTGCGTGCATGGTGTGTGTACGTGTGTGTGCAGCCGCCCCTTGCGTGCGCGGTGTATGTACGTGTGTGCGCACTCGCCCCTTGCGTGCGCGGTGTATGTACGTGTGTGTGCAGTTGCCCCTTGCGTGCGCGGTGGATGTACGTGTGTGTGCAGCCGGCCCTTGCGTGCGCGGTGGATGTACGTGTGTGTGCAGCCGGCCCTTGCGTGCATGGTGTGTGTACGTGTGTGTGCAGCCGGCCCTTGCGTGCGCGGTGGATGTACATGTGTGTGCAGTCGCCCCTTGCGTGCGCGGTGTGTGTACATGTGAGTGCAGCTGCCCCAAGCGTGCGCGGTGTATGTACGTGTGTGTGCAGCCGCCCCGTGGTTGCGCGGTGTATGTACATGTGTGTGCAGTTGCCCCTTGCGTGCGCGGTGTATGTACGTGTGTGTGCAGCCGGCCCTTGCGTGCGCGGTGTAGGTACGTGTGTGTGCAGCCGCCCCAAGCGTGCGCGGTGTGTGTACATGTGTGTGCAGTTGCCCCTTGCGTGCGCGGTGTGTGTACGTGTGTGTGCAGCCGCCCCTTGCGTGCGCGGTGGATGTACGTGTGTGTGCAGCCGGCCCTTGCGTGCATGGTGTGTGTACGTGTGTGTGCAGCCGGCCCTTGCGTGCGCGGTGGATGTACATGGGTGTGCAGTCGCCCCTTGCGTGCGCGGTGTAGGTACGTGTGTGTGCATGCCGGCCCTTGCGTGCAAGGTGTGTGTAAGTGTGTGTGCAGCCCCTTGCGTGCATGGTGTATGTACGTGTGTGTGCAGCTGCCCCTTGCGTGCGCGGTGTGTGTACGTGTGTGTGCAGCCGCCCCGTGGTTGCGCGGTGTATGTACATGTGTGTGCAGTTGCCCCTTGCGTGCGCGGTGTATGTACGTGTGTGTGCAGCCGCCCCTTGCGTGCGCGGTGTAGGTACGTGTGTGTGCAGCCGCCCCAAGCGTGCGCGGTGTGTGTACATGTGTGTGCAGTTGCCCCTTGCGTGCGCGGTGTATGTACGTGTGTGTGCAGCCGCCCCGTGGTTGCGCGGTGTATGTACATGTGTGTGCAGTTGCCCCTTGCGTGCGCGGTGTATGTACGTGTGTGTGCAGCCGCCCCTTGCGTGCGCGGTGTAGGTACGTGTGTGTGCAGCCGCCCCAAGCGTGCGCGGTGTGTGTACATGTGTGTGCAGTTGCCCCTTGCGTGCGCGGTGTGTGTACGTGTGTGTGCAGCCGCCCGTTGCGTGCGCGGTGGATGTACGTGTGTGTGCAGTTGCCCCTTGCGTGCGCGGTGGTTTTTCGTGTGTGTGCAGCCGGCCCTTGCGTGCGCGGTGTGTGTACATGTGAGTGCAGCTGCCCCAAGCGTGCGCGGTGTGTGTACATGTGTGTGCAGTTGCCCCTTGCGTGCGCGGTGGATGTACGTGTGTGTGCAGCCGCCCCTTGCGTGCGCGGTGGATGTACGTGTGTGTGCAGCCGCCCCAAGCGTGCGCGGTGTGTGTACGTGTGTGTGCAGTTGCCCCTTGCGTGCGCGGTGTGTGTACATGTGTGTGCAGTTGCCCCTTGCGTGCGCGGTGTATGTACATGTGTGTGCAGTTGCCCCTTGCGTGCGCGGTGTATGTACGTGTGTGTGCAGCCGCCCCTTGCGTGCGCGGTGTAGGTACGTGTGTGTGCAGCCGCCCCAAGCGTGCGCGGTGTGTGTACATGTGTGTGCAGTTGCCCCTTGTGTGCGCGGTGTGTGTACGTGTGTGTGCAGCCGCCCCTTGCGTGCGCGGTGGATGTACGTGTGTGTGCAGTTGCCCCTTGCGTGCGCGGTGGATGTACGTGTGTGTGCAGCCGCCCCTTGCGTGCGCGGTGTGTGTACATGTGAGTGCAGCTGCCCCAAGCGTGCGCGGTGTGTGTACATGTGTGTGCAGTTGCCCCTTGCGTGCGCGGTGGATGTACGTGTGTGTGCAGCCGCCCCTTGCGTGCGCGGTGTAGGTACGTGTGTGTGCAGCCGCCCCAAGCGTGCGCGGTGTGTGTACGTGTGTGTGCAGTTGCCCCTTGCGTGCGCGGTGTGTGTACATGTGTGTGCAGTTGCCCCTTGCGTGCGCGGTGTATGTACGTGTGTGTGCAGCCGGCCCTTGCGTGCGCGGTGGATGTACGTGTGTGTGCAGCCGGCCCTTGCGTGCATGGTGTGTGTACGTGTGTGTGCAGCCGGCCCTTGCGTGCGCGGTGTATGTACGTGTGTGTGCAGCCGCCCTTGCGTGCGCGGTGTAGGTACGTGTGTGTGCAGCCGCCCCAAGCGTGCGCGGTGTGTGTACATGTGAGTGCAGCTGCCCCAAGCGTGCGCGGTGTATGTACGTGTGTGTGCAGCCGCCCCGTGGTTGCGCGGTGTATGTACATGTGTGTGCAGTTGCCCCTTGCGTGCGCGGTGTATGTACGTGTGTGTGCAGCCGCCCCTTGCGTGCGCGGTGTATGTACGTGTGTGTGCAGCCGCCCCTTGCGTGCGCGGTGTAGGTACGTGTGTGTGCAGCCGCCCCGTGGTTGCGCGGTGTGTGTACGTGTGTGTGCATGTTGGCAATTGCGTGCATGGTGTGTGTACGTGTGTGTGCAGCCGCCCCTTGCGTGCGCGGTGTGTGTACGTGTGTGTGCACTCGCCCCTTGCGTGCGCGGTGGATGTACAGGTGTGTGCAGCCGCCCCTTGCGTGCATGGTGTATGTACATGTGTGTGCAGCCGCCCCTTGCGTGCGCGGTGGATGTACATGTGTGTGCAGCCGAACCTTGCGTGCATGGTGTGTGTACCTGTGCGTGAAGTCGCTCCTTGCGTGCATGGTGTGTGTACGTGTGTGTGCAGCCGCCCCTTGCGTGCATGGTGTATGTACATGTGAGTGCCGTTGCCCCTTGCGTGCGCGGTGTATGTACGTGTGTGTGCAGCCGTCCCTTAATTGCGTGCGCGGTGTGTGTACGTGTGTGTGCACTCGCCCCTTGCGTGCGCGGTGTATGTACGTGTGTGCAGCCGCCCCTTGCGTGCGCGGTGTATGCCAGTGTGTGTGCATGCCGGCCCTTGCGTGCAAGGTGTGTGTAAGTGTGTGTGCAGCCCCTTGCGTGCATGGTGTATGTACGTGTGTGTGCAGCTGCCCCTTGCGTGCGCGGTGTGTGTACGTGTGTGTGCAGCCGCCCCGTGGTTGCGCGGTGTATGTACATGTGTGTGCAGTTGCCCCTTGCGTGCGCGGTGTATGTACGTGTGTGTGCAGCCGCCCCTTGCGTGCGCGGTGTAGGTACGTGTGTGTGCAGCCGCCCCAAGCGTGCGCGGTGTGTGTACATGTGTGTGCAGTTGCCCCTTGCGTGCGCGGTGTATGTACGTGTGTGTGCAGCCGCCCCGTGGTTGCGCGGTGTATGTACATGTGTGTGCAGTTGCCCCTTGCGTGCGCGGTGTATGTACGTGTGTGTGCAGCCGCCCCTTGCGTGCGCGGTGTAGGTACGTGTGTGTGCAGCCGCCCCAAGCGTGCGCGGTGTGTGTACATGTGTGTGCAGTTGCCCCTTGCGTGCGCGGTGTGTGTACGTGTGTGTGCAGCCGCCCCTTGCGTGCGCGGTGGATGTACGTGTGTGTGCAGTTGCCCCTTGCGTGCGCGGTGGTTTTTCGTGTGTGTGCAGCCGGCCCTTGCGTGCGCGGTGTGTGTACATGTGAGTGCAGCTGCCCCAAGCGTGCGCGGTGTGTGTACATGTGTGTGCAGTTGCCCCTTGCGTGCGCGGTGGATGTACGTGTGTGTGCAGCCGCCCCTTGCGTGCGCGGTGGATGTACGTGTGTGTGCAGCCGCCCCAAGCGTGCGCGGTGTGTGTACGTGTGTGTGCAGTTGCCCCTTGCGTGCGCGGTGTGTGTACATGTGTGTGCAGTTGCCCCTTGCGTGCGCGGTGTATGTACATGTGTGTGCAGTTGCCCCTTGCGTGCGCGGTGTATGTACGTGTGTGTGCAGCCGCCCCTTGCGTGCGTGTTGTAGGTACGTGTGTGTGCAGCCGCCCCAAGCGTGCGCGGTGTGTGTACATGTGTGTGCAGTTGCCCCTTGCGTGCGCGGTGTGTGTACGTGTGTGTGCAGCCGCCCCTTGCGTGCGCGGTGGATGTACGTGTGTGTGCAGTTGCCCCTTGCGTGCGCGGTGGATGTACGTGTGTGTGCAGCCGCCCCTTGCGTGCGCGGTGTGTGTACATGTGAGTGCAGCTGCCCCAAGCGTGCGCGGTGTGTGTACATGTGTGTGCAGTTGCCCCTTGCGTGCGCGGTAGATGTACGTGTGTGTGCAGCCGCCCCTTGCGTGCGCGGTGTAGGTACGTGTGTGTGCAGCCGCCCCAAGCGTGCGCGGTGTGTGTACGTGTGTGTGCAGTTGCCCCTTGCGTGCGCGGTGTGTGTACATGTGTGTGCAGTTGCCCCTTGCGTGCGCGGTGTATGTACGTGTGTGTGCAGCCGGCCCTTGCGTGCGCGGTGGATGTACGTGTGTGTGCAGCCGGCCCTTGCGTGCATGGTGTGTGTACGTGTGTGTGCAGCCGCCCCTTGCGTGCGCGGTGGATGTACATGTGTGTGCAGTCGCCCCTTGCGTGCGGGGTGTGTGTACATGTGAGTGCAGCTGCCCCAAGCGTGCGCGGTGTATGTACGTGTGTGTGCAGCCGCCTCGTGGTTGCGCGGTGTATGTACATGTGTGTGCAGTTGCCCCTTGCGTGCGCGGTGTATGTACGTGTGTGTGCAGCCGGCCCTTGCGTGCGCGGTGTAGGTACGTGTGTGTGCAGCCGCCCCAAGCGTGCGCGGTGTGTGTACATGTGTGTGCAGTTGCCCCTTGCGTGCGCGGTGTGTGTACGTGTGTGTGCAGCCGCCCCTTGCGTGCGCGGTGGATGTACGTGTGTGTGCAGTTGCCCCTTGCGTGCGCGGTGGATGTACGTGTGTGTGCAGCCGGCCCTTGCGTGCGCGGTGTGTGTACATGTGAGTGCAGCTGCCCCAAGCGTGCGCGGTGTGTGTACATGTGTGTGCAGTTGCCCCTTGCGTGCGCGGTGGATGTACGTGTGTGTGCAGCCGCCCCTTGCGTGCGCGGTGTAGGTACGTGTGTGTGCAGCCGCCCCAAGCGTGCGCGGTGTGTGTACGTGTGTGTGCAGTTGCCCCTTGCGTGCGCGGTGTGTGTACATGTGTGTGCAGTTGCCCCTTGCGTGCGCGGTGTATGTACATGTGTGTGCAGTTGCCCCTTGCGTGCGCGGTGTATGTACGTGTGTGTGCAGCCGCCCCTTGCGTGCGCGGTGTAGGTACGTGTGTGTGCAGCCGCCCCAAGCGTGCGCGGTGTGTGTACATGTGTGTGCAGTTGCCCCTTGTGTGCGCGGTGTGTGTACGTGTGTGTGCAGCCGCCCCTTGCGTGCGCGGTGGATGTACGTGTGTGTGCAGTTGCCCCTTGCGTGCGCGGTGGATGTACGTGTGTGTGCAGCCGCCCCTTGCGTGCGCGGTGTGTGTACATGTGAGTGCAGCTGCCCCAAGCGTGCGCGGTGTGTGTACATGTGTGTGCAGTTGCCCCTTGCGTGCGCGGTGGATGTACGTGTGTGTGCAGCCGCCCCTTGCGTGCGCGGTGTAGGTACGTGTGTGTGCAGCCGCCCCAAGCGTGCGCGGTGTGTGTACGTGTGTGTGCAGTTGCCCCTTGCGTGCGCGGTGTGTGTACATGTGTGTGCAGTTGCCCCTTGCGTGCGCGGTGTATGTACATGTGTGTGCAGTTGCCCCTTGCGTGCGCGGTGTATGTACGTGTGTGTGCAGCCGCCCCTTGCGTGCGTGTTGTAGGTACGTGTGTGTGCAGCCGCCCCAAGCGTGCGCGGTGTGTGTACATGTGTGTGCAGTTGCCCCTTGCGTGCGCGGTGTGTGTACGTGTGTGTGCAGCCGCCCCTTGCGTGCGCGGTGGATGTACGTGTGTGTGCAGTTGCCCCTTGCGTGCGCGGTGGATGTACGTGTGTGTGCAGCCGCCCCTTGCGTGCGCGGTGTGTGTACATGTGAGTGCAGCTGCCCCAAGCGTGCGCGGTGTGTGTACATGTGTGTGCAGTTGCCCCTTGCGTGCGCGGTAGATGTACGTGTGTGTGCAGCCGCCCCTTGCGTGCGCGGTGTAGGTACGTGTGTGTGCAGCCGCCCCAAGCGTGCGCGGTGTGTGTACGTGTGTGTGCAGTTGCCCCTTGCGTGCGCGGTGTGTGTACATGTGTGTGCAGTTGCCCCTTGCGTGCGCGGTGTATGTACGTGTGTGTGCAGCCGGCCCTTGCGTGCGCGGTGGATGTACGTGTGTGTGCAGCCGGCCCTTGCGTGCATGGTGTGTGTACGTGTGTGTGCAGCCGGCCCTTGCGTGCGCGGTGGATGTACATGTGTGTGCAGTCGCCCCTTGCGTGCGGGGTGTGTGTACATGTGAGTGCAGCTGCCCCAAGCGTGCGCGGTGTATGTACGTGTGTGTGCAGCCGCCCCGTGGTTGCGCGGTGTATGTACATGTGTGTGCAGTTGCCCCTTGCGTGCGCGGTGTATGTACGTGTGTGTGCAGCCGGCCCTTGCGTGCGCGGTGTAGGTACGTGTGTGTGCAGCCGCCCCAAGCGTGCGCGGTGTGTGTACATGTGTGTGCAGTTGCCCCTTGCGTGCGCGGTGTGTGTACGTGTGTGTGCAGCCGCCCCTTGCGTGCGCGGTGGATGTACGTGTGTGTGCAGTTGCCCCTTGCGTGCGCGGTGGATGTACGTGTGTGTGCAGCCGGCCCTTGCGTGCGCGGTGTGTGTACATGTGAGTGCAGCTGCCCCAAGCGTGCGCGGTGTGTGTACATGTGTGTGCAGTTGCCCCTTGCGTGCGCGGTGGATGTACGTGTGTGTGCAGCCGCCCCTTGCGTGCGCGGTGTAGGTACGTGTGTGTGCAGCCGCCCCAAGCGTGCGCGGTGTGTGTACGTGTGTGTGCAGTTGCCCCTTGCGTGCGCGGTGTGTGTACATGTGTGTGCAGTTGCCCCTTGCGTGCGCGGTGTATGTACATGTGTGTGCAGTTGCCCCTTGCGTGCGCGGTGTATGTACGTGTGTGTGCAGCCGCCCCTTGCGTGCGCGGTGTAGGTACGTGTGTGTGCAGCCGCCCCAAGCGTGCGCGGTGTGTGTACATGTGTGTGCAGTTGCCCCTTGCGTGCGCGGTGTGTGTACGTGTGTGTGCAGCCGCCCCTTGCGTGCGCGGTGGATGTACGTGTGTGTGCAGTTGCCCCTTGCGTGCGCGGTGGATGTACGTGTGTGTGCAGCCGCCCCTTGCGTGCGCGGTGTGTGTACATGTGAGTGCAGCTGCCCCAAGCGTGCGCGGTGTGTGTACATGTGTGTGCAGTTGCCCCTTGCGTGCGCGGTGGATGTACGTGTGTGTGCAGCCGCCCCTTGCGTGCGCGGTGTAGGTACGTGTGTGTGCAGCCGCCCCAAGCGTGCGCGGTGTGTGTACGTGTGTGTGCAGTTGCCCCTTGCGTGCGCGGTGTGTGTACATGTGTGTGCAGTTGCCCCTTGCGTGCGCGGTGTATGTACGTGTGTGTGCAGCCGCCCCTTGCGTGCGCGGTGTAGGTACGTGTGTGTGCAGTCGCCCCTTGCGTGCGGGTGTGTGTACATGTGTGTGCAGTTGCCCCTTGCGTGCGCGGTGGACGTACGTGTGTGTGCATGCCGGCAATTGCGTGCATGGTGTGTGTACGTGTGTGTGCAGCCGCCCCTTGCGTGCGCGGTGTGTGTACGTGTGTGTGCATGCCGGCAATTGCGTGCATGGTGTGTGTACGTGTGTGTGCAGCCGGCCCTTGCGTGCGCGGTGTGTGTACATGTGAGTGCAGCTGCCCCAAGCGTGCGCGGTGTGTGTACATGTGTGTGCAGTTGCCCCTTGCGTGCGCGGTGGATGTACGTGTGTGTGCATGCCGGCAATTGCGTGCATGGTGTGTGTACGTGTGTGTGCAGCCGCCCCTTGCGTGCGCGGTGTGTGTACGTGTGTGTGCACTCGCCCCTTGCGTGCGCGGTGGATGTACATGTGTGTGCAGCCGCCCCTTGCGTGCATGGTGTATGTACATGTGCTTGCACTCGCCCCTTGCGTGCGCGGTGGATGTACATGTGTGTGCAGCCGAACCTTGCGTGCATGGTGTGTGTACCTGTGCGTGAAGTCGCTCCTTGCGTGCATGGTGTGTGTACGTGTGTGTGCAGCCGCCCCTTGCGTGCATGGTGTATGTACATGTGAGTGCCGTTGCCCCTTGCGTGCGCGGTGTATGTACGTGTGTGTGCAGCCGTCCCTTAATTGCGTGCGCGGTGTGTGTACGTGTGTGTGCAGCCGCCCCTTGCGTGCATGGTGAGTGTACCTGTGCGTGAAGTCGCTCCTTGCGTGCATGGTGTGTGTACGTGTGTGTGCAGCCGCCCCTTGCGTGCATGGTGTATGTACATGTGAGTGCCGTTGCCCCAAGCGTGCATTGTGTGTGTAAGTGTCTGTGCAGCCGGCCCTTGCGTGCATGGTGTGTGTACATGTGAGTGCAGCCGGCCCTTGCGTGCATGGTGTGTGTACGTGTGTGTGCAGTTGCCCCTTGCGTGCGCGGTGTATGTACGTGTGTGTGCAGCCGGCCCTTGCGTGCGCGGTGTGTGTACATGTGAGTGCAGCCGCCCCAAGCGTGTGTACATGTGTGTGCAGTTGCCCCTTGCGTGCGCAGTGGATGTACGTGTGTGTGCATGCCGGCAATTGCGTGCATGGTGTGTGTACGTGTGTGTGCAGCCGCCCCTTGCGTGCGCGGTGTGTGTACGTGTGTGTGCACTCGCCCCTTGCGTGCGCGGTGTATGTACGTGTGTGCAGCCGCCCCTTGCGTGCGCGGTGTATGCCAGTGTGTGTGCATGCCGGCCCTTGCGTGCAAGGTGTGTGTAAGTGTGTGTGCAGCCCCTTGCGTGCATGGTGTATGTACGTGTGTGTGCAGCTGCCCCTTGCGTGCGCGGTGTGTGTACGTGTGTGTGCAGCCGCCCCTTGCGTGCGCGGTGTATGTACGTGTGTGTGCAGCCGGCCCTTGCGTGCATGGTGTGTGTACGTGTGTGTGCAGCCGGCCCTTGCGTGCGCGGTGGATGTACATGTGTGTGCAGTCGCCCCTTGCGTGCGCGGTGTAGGTATACGTATGTGTGCAGCCGCCCCTTGCGTGCGCGGTGTATGTACGTGTGTGTGCAGCCGCCCCGTGGTTGCGCGGTGTATGTACATGTGTGTGCAGTTGCCCCTTGCGTGCGCGGTGTATGTACGTGTGTGTGCAGCCGCCCCTTGCGTGCGCGGTGTAGGTACGTGTGTGTGCAGCCGCCCCAAGCGTGCGCGGTGTGTGTACATGTGAGTGCAGCTGCCCCAAGCGTGCGCGGTGTGTGTACATGTGTAAAGTGCAGTTGCCCCTTGCGTGCGCGGTGGATGTACGTGTGTGTGCATGCCGGCAATTGCGTGCATGGTGTGTGTACGTGTGTGTGCAGCCGCCCCTTGCGTGCATGGTGTATGTACATGTGAGTGCAGCCGGCCCTTGCGTGCATGGTGTGTGTACGTGTGTGTGCAGCCGCCCCTTGCGTGCGCGGTGTATGTACGTGTGTGCGCACTCGCCCCTTGCGTGCGCGGTGTATGTACGTGTGTGTGCAGTTGCCCCTTGCGTGCGCGGTGGATGTACGTGTGTGTGCAGCCGCCCCTTGCGTGCGCGGTGTGTGTACGTGTATGTGCAGCCGCCCCTTGCGTGCGCGGTGTATGTACATGTGAGTGCCGTCGCCCCAAGCGTGCATTTTGTGTGTCAGTGTGTGTGCAGCAGCCCCTTGCGTGCGCGGTGTATGTACGTGTGTGTGCAGCCGCCCCGTGGTTGCGCGGTGGATGTACATGTGAGTGGAGTTGCCCCTTGCGTGCGCGGTGGATGTACGTGTGTGTGCAGCCGCCCCTTGCGTGCGCGGTGTAGGTACGTGTGTGTGCAGCCGCCCCAAGCGTGCGCGGTGTATGTACGTGTGTGTGCAGCCGGCCCTTGCGTGCATGGTGTGTGTACGTGTGTGTGCAGCCGGCCCTTGCGTGCGCGGTGTAGGTACGTATGTGTGCAGTCGCCCCTTGGGTGCGCGGTGTAGGTACGTATGTGTGCAGCCGCCCCTTGCGTGCGCGGTGTATGTACGTGTGTGTGCAGCCGCCCCTTGCGTGCATGGTGTATGTACATGTGAGTGCCGTTGCCCCTTGCGTGCGCGGTGTATGTACGTGTGTGTGCAGCCGTCCCTTAATTGCGTGCGCGGTGTGTGTACGTGTGTGTGCAGCCGCCCCTTGCGTGCATGGTGAGTGTACCTGTGCGTGAAGTCGCTCCTTGCGTGCATGGTGTGTGTACGTGTGTGTGCAGCCGCCCCTTGCGTGCATGGTGTATGTACATGTGAGTGCCGTTGCCCCAAGCGTGCATTGTGTGTGTAAGTGTGTGTGCAGCCGGCCCTTGCGTGCATGGTGTGTGTACATGTGAGTGCAGCCGGCCCTTGCGTGCATGGTGTGTGTACGTGTGTGTGCAGTTGCCCCTTGCGTGCGCGGTGTATGTACGTGTGTGTGCAGCCGGCCCTTGCGTGCGCGGTGTGTGTACATGTGAGTGCAGCCGCCCCAAGCGTGTGTACATGTGTGTGCAGTTGCCCCTTCCGTGCGCAGTGGATGTACGTGTGTGTGCATGCCGGCAATTGTGTGCATGGTGTGTGTACGTGTGTGTGCAGCCGCCCCTTGCGTGCGCGGTGTGTGTACGTGTGTGTGCACTCGCCCCTTGCGTGCGCGGTGTATGTACGTGTGTGCAGCCGCCCCTTGCGTGCGCGGTGTATGCCAGTGTGTGTGCATGCCGGCCCTTGCGTGCAAGGTGTGTGTAAGTGTGTGTGCAGCCCCTTGCGTGCATGGTGTATGTACGTGTGTGTGCAGCTGCCCCTTGCGTGCGCGGTGTGTGTACGTGTGTGTGCAGCCGCCCCTTGCGTGCGCGGTGTATGTACGTGTGTGTGCAGCCGGCCCTTGCGTGCATGGTGTGTGTACGTGTGTGTGCAGCCGGCCCTTGCGTGCGCGGTGGATGTACATGTGTGTGCAGTCGCCCCTTGCGTGCGCGGTGTAGGTATACGTATGTGTGCAGCCGCCCCTTGCGTGCGCGGTGGATGTACGTGTGTGTGCAGCCGCCCCAAGCGTGCGCGGTGTATGTACGTGTGTGTGCAGCCGGCCCTTGCGTGCATGGTGTGTGTACGTGTGTGTGCAGCCGGCCCTTGCGTGCGCGGTGGATGTACATGTGTGTGCAGTCGCCCCTTGGGTGCGCGGTGTAGGTACGTATGTGTGCAGCCGCCCCTTGCGTGCGCGGTGTATGTACGTGTGTGTGCAGCCGCCCCGTGGTTGCGCGGTGTATGTACATGTGTGTGCAGTTGCCCCTTGCGTGCGCGGTGTATGTACGTGTGTGTGCAGCCGCCCCAAGCGTGCGCGGTGTAGGTACGTGTGTGTGCAGCCGCCCCAAGCGTGCGCGGTGTGTGTACATGTGTGTGCAGTTGCCCCTTGCGTGCGCGGTGTGTGTACGTGTGTGTGCAGCCGCCCCTTGCGTGCGCGGTGTATGTACGTGTGTGTGCAGTTGCCCCTTGCGTGCGCGGTGGATGTACGTGTGTGTGCAGCCGGCCCTTGCGTGCGCGGTGTGTGTACATGTGAGTGCAGCTGCCCCAAGCGTGCGCGGTGTGTGTACATGTGTGTGCAGTTGCCCCTTGCGTGCGCGGTGTATGTACGTGTGTGTGCAGCCGCCCCTTGCGTGCGCGGTGTAGGTACGTGTGTGTGCAGCCGCCCCAAGCGTGCGCGGTGTGTGTACGTGTGTGTGCACTCGCCCCTTGCGTGCGCGGTGGATGTACATGTGTGTGCAGCCGCCCCTTGCGTGCATGGTGTATGTCCATGTGTGGGCAGTTGCCCCTTGCGTGCGCGGTGTATGTACATGTTTTTGCACTCGCCCCTTGCGTGCATGGTGTATGTATGTGTGTGTGCAGCCGCCCCTTGCGTGCGCGGTGGATGTACGTGTGTGTGCAGCCACCCCTTTCGTGCGCGGTGTATGTACATGTGAGTGCCGTCGCCCCAAGCGTGCATTTTGTGTGTAAGTGTGTGTGCAGCAGCCCCTTGCGTGCGCGGTGTATGTACGTGTGTGTGCAGCCGCCCCGTGGTTGCGCGGTGGATGTACATGTGAGTGGAGCCGGTCCTTGCGTGCGCGGTGTATGTACGTGTGTGTGCAGCCGCCCCTTGCGTGCGTGGTGTGTGTACATGTAAGTGCAGCCGCCCCTTGCGTGCGCGGTGTATGTACGTGTGTGTGCAGCCGCCCCAAGCGTGCGTGGTGTGTGTACATGTGAGTGCAGCTGCCCCAAGCGTGCGCGGTGTGTGTACATGTGTGTGCAGTTGCCCCTTGCGTGCGCGGTGGATGTACGTGTGTGTGCATGCCGGCAATTGCGTGCATGGTGTGTGTACGTGTGTGTGCAGCCGCCCCTTGCGTGCGCGGTGTGTGTACGTGTGTGTGCAGTCGCCCCTTGCGTGCGCGGTGGATGTACATGTGTGTGCAGCCGCCCCTTGCGTGCATGGTGTATGTCCATGTGTGGGCAGTTGCCCCTTGCGTGCGCGGCGTATGTACATGTTTTTGCACTCGCCCCTTGCGTGCATGGTGTATGTATGTGTGTGTGCAGCCGCCCCTTGCGTGCGCGGTGGATGTACGTGTGTGTGCAGCCACCCCTTTCGTGCGCGGTGTATGTACATGTGAGTGCCGTCGCCCCAAGCGTGCATTTTGTGTGTAAGTGTGTGTGCAGCAGCCCCTTGCGTGCGCGGTGTATGTACGTGTGTGTGCAGCCGCCCCGTGGTTGCGCGGTGGATGTACATGTGAGTGGAGCCGGTCCTTGCGTGCGCGGTGTATGTACGTGTGTGTGCAGCCGCCCCTTGCGTGCGCGGTGTAGGTACGTATGTGTGCAGCCGCCCCTTGCGTGCGCGGTGTATGTACGTGTGTGTGCAGCCGCCCCAAGCGTGCGCGGTGTGTGTACATGTGAGTGCAGCTGCCCCAAGCGTGCGCGGTGTGTGTACATGTGTGTGCAGTTGCCCCTTGCGTGCGCGGTGGATGTACGTGTGTGTGCATGCCGGCAATTGCGTGCATGGTGTGTGTACGTGTGTGTGCAGCCGCCCCTTGCGTGCGCGGTGTGTGTACATGTGAGTGCCGTCGCCCCAAGCGTGCATTTTGTGTGTAAGTGTGTGTGCAGCCGCCCCTTGCGTGCGCGGTGTAGGTACGTGTGTGTGCAGCCGCCCCAAGCGTGCGCGGTGTATGTACGTGTGTGTGCAGCCGCCCCAAGCGTGCGCGGTGTGTGTACATGTGAGTGCAGCTGCCCCAAGCGTGCGCGGTGTGTGTACATGTGTGTGCAGTTGCACCTTGCGTGCGCGGTGGATGTACGTGTGTGTGCATGCCGGCAATTGCGTGCATGGTGTGTGTACGTGTGTGTGCAGCCGCCCCTTGCGTGCGCGGTGTGTGTACGTGTGTGTGCACTCGCCCCTTGCGTGCGCGGTGGATGTACATGTGTGTGCAGCCGCCCCTTGCGTGCATGGTGTATGTCCATGTGTGGGCAGTTGCCCCTTGCGTGCGCGGTGTATGTACATGTTTTTGCACTCGCCCCTTGCGTGCATGGTGTATGTATGTGTGTGTGCAGCCGCCCCTTGCGTGCGCGGTGGATGTACGTGTGTGTGCAGCCACCCCTTTCGTGCGCGGTGTATGTACATGTGAGTGCCGTCGCCCCAAGCGTGCATTTTGTGTGTAAGTGTGTGTGCAGCAGCCCCTTGCGTGCGCGGTGTATGTACGTGTGTGTGCAGCCGCCCCGTGGTTGCGCGGTGGATGTACATGTGAGTGGAGCCGGTCCTTGCGTGCGCGGTGTATGTACGTGTGTGTGCAGCCGCCCCTTGCGTGCGCGGTGTAGGTACGTATGTGTGCAGCCGCCCCTTGCGTGCGCGGTGTATGTACGTGTGTGTGCAGCCGCCCCAAGCGTGCGCGGTGTGTGTACATGTGAGTGCAGCTGCCCCAAGCGTGCGCGGTGTGTGTACATGTGTGTGCAGTTGCCCCTTGCGTGCGCGGTGGATGTACGTGTGTGTGCATGCCGGCAATTGCGTGCATGGTGTGTGTACGTGTGTGTGCAGCCGCCCCTTGCGTGCGCGGTGTGTGTACATGTGAGTGCCGTCGCCCCAAGCGTGCATTTTGTGTGTAAGTGTGTGTGCAGCCGCCCCTTGCGTGCGCGGTGTAGGTACGTGTGTGTGCAGCCGCCCCAAGCGTGCGCGGTGTGTGTACGTGTGTGTGCAGCCGCCCCAAGCGTGCGCGGTGTGTGTACATGTGAGTGCAGCTGCCCCAAGCGTGCGCGGTGTGTGTACATGTGTGTGCAGTTGCCCCTTGCGTGCGCGGTGGATGTACGTGTGTGTGCATGCCGGCAATTGCGTGCATGGTGTGTGTACGTGTGTGTGCAGCCGCCCCTTGCGTGCGCGGTGTGTGTACGTGTGTGTGCACTCGCCCCTTGCGTGCGCGGTGTATGTACGTGTGTGTGCAGCCGCCCCTTGCGTGCGCGGTGTAGGTACGTGTGTGTGCAGCCGCCCCAAGCGTGCGCGGTGTATGTATGTGTGTGTGCAGCCGCCCCTTGCGTGCGCGGTGGATGTACGTGTGTGTGCAGCCACCCCTTTCGTGCGCGGTGTATGTACATGTGAGTGCCGTCGCCCCAAGCGTGCATTTTGTGTGTAAGTGTGTGTGCAGCAGCCCCTTGCGTGCGCGGTGTATGTACGTGTGTGTGCAGCCGCCCCGTGGTTGCGCGGTGGATGTACATGTGAGTGGAGCCGGTCCTTGCGTGCGCGGTGTATGTACGTGTGTGTGCAGCCGCCCCTTGCGTGCGTGGTGTGTGTACATGTAAGTGCAGCCGCCCCTTGCGTGCGCGGTGTATGTACGTGTGTGTGCAGCCGTCCCTTGCGTGCGCGGTGTGTGTACGTGTGTGTGCAGCCGCCCCTTGCGTGCATGGTGAGTGTAAGTGTGTGTGCAGCAGCCCCTTGCGTGCGCAGTGTATGTACGTGTGTGTGCAGCCGCCCCTTGCGTGCGCGGTGTGTGTACTGTGTGTGCATGCCGGCCCTTGCGTGCATGGTGTGTGTACGTGTGTGTGCAGCCGCCCCTTGCATGGGCGGTGTATGTACAATTGAGTGCAGCCGGCCCTTGCGTGCGCGGTGGATGTACATGTGTGGGCAGTTGCCCCTTGCGTGCGCGGTGTATGTACATGTGTTTGCACTCGCCCCTTGCGTGCGCGGTGGATGTACATGTGTGTGCAGCCGAACCTTGCGTGCATGGTGTGTGTACCTGTGCGTGAAGTCGCTCCTTGCGTGCATGGTGTGTGTACGTGTGTGTGCAGCCGCCCCTTGCGTGCATGGTGTGTGTACGTGTGTGTGCAGTTGCCCCTTGCGTGCGCGGTGTATGTACGTGTGTGTGCAGCCGGCCCTTGCGTGCGCGGTGTGTGTACATGTGAGTGCAGCCGCCCCAAGCGTGTGTACATGTGTGTGCAGTTGCCCCTTGCGTGCGCGGTGGATGTACGTGTGTGTGCATGCCGGCAATTGCGTGCATGGTGTGTGTACGTTTGTGTGCAGCCGCCCCTTGCGTGCGCGGTGTGTGTACGTGTGTGTGAATCCTTGTCCTTGCGTGCATGGTGTATGTACATGTGGGTGCAGCCGCCCCTTGCGTGCGCGGTGTATGCCAGTGTGTGTGCATGCCGGCCCTTGCGTGCATGGTGTGTGTAAGTGTGTGTGCAGCCCCTTGCGTGCATGGTGTATGTACGTGTGTGTGCAGCCGCCCCTTGCGTGCGCGGTGTGTGTACGTATGTGTGCAGCCGCCCCTTGCGTGCGCGGTGTATGTACGTGTGTGTGCAGCCGCCCCTTGCGTGCGCGGTGTATGTACGTGTGTGTGCAGCCGCCCCAAGCGTGCGCGGTGTGTGTACATGTGAGTGCAGCTGCCCCAAGCGTGCGCGGTGTGTGTACATGTGTGTGCAGTTGCCCCTTGCGTGCGCGGTGGATGTACGTGTGTGTGCATGCCGGCAATTGCGTGCATGGTGTGTGTACGTGTGTGTGCAGCCGCCCCTTGCGTGCGCGGTGTGTGTACATGTGTGTGCAGCCGCCCCTTGCGTGCGCGGTGTAGGTACGTGTGTGTGCAGCCGCCCCAAGAGTGCGCGGTGTGTGTACATGTGTGTGCAGTTGCCCCTTGCGTGCGCGGTGGATGTACGTGTGTGTGCATGCCGGCAATTGCGTGCATGGTGTGTGTACGTGTGTGTGCAGCAGCCCCTTGCGTGCGCGGTGTGTGTACGTGTGTGTGCACTCGCCCCTTGCGTGCGCGGTGGATGTACATGTGTGTGCAGCCGCCCCTTGCGTGCATGGTGTATGTCCATGTGTGGGCAGTTGCCCCTTGCGTGCGCGGTGTATGTACATGTGTGTGCACTCGCCCCTTGCGTGCATGGTGCATGTATGTATGTGTGTGTGCAGCCGCCCCTTGCGTGCGCGGTGGATGTACGTGTGTGTGCAGCCACCCCTTTCGTGCGCGGTGTATGTACATGTGAGTGCCGTCGCCCCAAGCGTGCATTTTGTGTGTAAGTGTGTGTGCAGCAGCCCCTTGCGTGCGCGGTGTATGTACGTGTGTGTGCAGCCGCCCGTGGTTGCGCGGTGGATGTACATGTGAGTGGAGCCGGTCCTTGCGTGCGCGGTGTATGTACGTGTGTGTGCAGCCGCCCTTGCGTGCGTGGTGTGTGTACATGTAAGTGCAGCCGCCCCTTGCGTGCGCGGTGTATGTACGTGTGTGTGCAGCCGTCCCTTGCGTGCGCGGTGTGTGTACGTGTGTGTGCAGCCGCCCCTCGCGTGCATGGTGAGTGTAAGTGTGTGTGCAGCAGCCCCTTGCGTGCATGGTGTGTACGTGTGTGTGCAGTTGCCCCTTGCGTGCGCGGTGTATGTACGTGTGTGTGCAGCCGGCCCTTGCGTGCGCGGTGTGTGTACATGTGAGTGCAGCCGGCCCTTGCGTGCGCGGTGGATGTACATGTGTGGGCAGTTGCCCCTTGCGTGCGCGGTGTATGTACATGTGTTTGCACTCGCCCCTTGCGTGCGCGGTGGATGTACATGTGTGTGCAGCCGAACCTTGCGTGCATGGTGTGTGTACCTGTGCGTGAAGTCGCTCCTTGCGTGCATGGTGTGTGTACGTGTGTGTGCAGCCGCCCCTTGCGTGCGCGGTGTAGGTACGTGTGTGTGCAGCCGCCCCTTGCGTGCGCGGTGTATGTACGTGTGTGTGCAGCCGGCCCTTGCGTGCATGGTGTGTGTACGTGTGTGTGCAGCCGGCCCTTGCGTGCGCGGTGGATGTACATGTGTGTGCAGTCGCCCCTTGCGTGCGCGGTGTAGGTACGTATGTGTGCAGCCGCCCCTTGCGTGCGCGGTGTATGTACGTGTGTGTGCAGCCGCCCCGTGGTTGCGCGGTGTATGTACATGTGTGTGCAGTTGCCCTTGCGTGCGCGGTGTATGTACGTGTGTGTGCAGCCGGCCCTTGCGTGCGCGGTGGATGTACATGTGAGTGCAGCCGGCCCTTGCGTGCATGGTGTGTGTACGTGTGTGTGCAGCCGCCCCTTGCGTGCATGGTGTATGTACATGTGAGTGCAGCCGGCCCTTGCGTGCATGGTGTGTGTACGTGTGTGTGCAGCCGCCCCTTGCGTGCGCGGTGTATGTACGTGTGTGCGCACTCGCCCCTTGCGTGCGCGGTGTATGTACGTGTGTGTGCAGTTGCCCCTTGCGTGCGCGGTGGATGTACGTGTGTGTGCAGCCGGCCCTTGCGTGCGCGGTGGATGTACGTGTGTGTGCAGCCGGCCCTTGCGTGCATGGTGTGTGTACGTGTGTGTGCAGCCGGCCCTTGCGTGCGCGGTGGATGTACATGTGTGTGCAGTCGCCCCTTGCGTGCGCGGTGTGTGTACATGTGAGTGCAGCTGCCCCAAGCGTGCGCGGTGTATGTACGTGTGTGTGCAGCCGCCCCGTGGTTGCGCGGTGTATGTACATGTGTGTGCAGTTGCCCCTTGCGTGCGCGGTGTATGTACGTGTGTGTGCAGCCGGCCCTTGCGTGCGCGGTGTAGGTACGTGTGTGTGCAGCCGCCCCAAGCGTGCGCGGTGTGTGTACATGTGTGTGCAGTTGCCCCTTGCGTGCGCGGTGTGTGTACGTGTGTGTGCAGCCGCCCCTTGCGTGCGCGGTGGATGTACGTGTGTGTGCAGCCGGCCCTTGCGTGCATGGTGTGTGTACGTGTGTGTGCAGCCGGCCCTTGCGTGCGCGGTGGATGTACATGGGTGTGCAGTCGCCCCTTGCGTGCGCGGTGTAGGTACGTGTGTGTGCATGCCGGCCCTTGCGTGCAAGGTGTGTGTAAGTGTGTGTGCAGCCCCTTGCGTGCATGGTGTATGTACGTGTGTGTGCAGCTGCCCCTTGCGTGCGCGGTGTGTGTACGTGTGTGTGCAGCCGCCCCGTGGTTGCGCGGTGTATGTACATGTGTGTGCAGTTGCCCCTTGCGTGCGCGGTGTATGTACGTGTGTGTGCAGCCGCCCCTTGCGTGCGCGGTGTAGGTACGTGTGTGTGCAGCCGCCCCAAGCGTGCGCGGTGTGTGTACATGTGTGTGCAGTTGCCCCTTGCGTGCGCGGTGTATGTACGTGTGTGTGCAGCCGCCCCGTGGTTGCGCGGTGTATGTACATGTGTGTGCAGTTGCCCCTTGCGTGCGCGGTGTATGTACGTGTGTGTGCAGCCGCCCCTTGCGTGCGCGGTGTAGGTACGTGTGTGTGCAGCCGCCCCAAGCGTGCGCGGTGTGTGTACATGTGTGTGCAGTTGCCCCTTGCGTGCGCGGTGTGTGTACGTGTGTGTGCAGCCGCCCCTTGCGTGCGCGGTGGATGTACGTGTGTGTGCAGTTGCCCCTTGCGTGCGCGGTGGTTTTTCGTGTGTGTGCAGCCGGCCCTTGCGTGCGCGGTGTGTGTACATGTGAGTGCAGCTGCCCCAAGCGTGCGCAGTGTGTGTACATGTGTGTGCAGTTGCCCCTTGCGTGCGCGGTGGATGTACGTGTGTGTGCAGCCGCCCCTTGCGTGCGCGGTGGATGTACGTGTGTGTGCAGCCGCCCCAAGCGTGCGCGGTGTGTGTACGTGTGTGTGCAGTTGCCCCTTGCGTGCGCGGTGTGTGTACATGTGTGTGCAGTTGCCCCTTGCGTGCGCGGTGTATGTACATGTGTGTGCAGTTGCCCCTTGCGTGCGCGGTGTATGTACGTGTGTGTGCAGCCGCCCCTTGCGTGCGCGGTGTAGGTACGTGTGTGTGCAGCCGCCCCAAGCGTGCGCGGTGTGTGTACATGTGTGTGCAGTTGCCCCTTGTGTGCGCGGTGTGTGTACGTGTGTGTGCAGCCGCCCCTTGCGTGCGCGGTGGATGTACGTGTGTGTGCAGTTGCCCCTTGCGTGCGCGGTGGATGTACGTGTGTGTGCAGCCGCCCCTTGCGTGCGCGGTGTGTGTACATGTGAGTGCAGCTGCCCCAAGCGTGCGCGGTGTGTGTACATGTGTGTGCAGTTGCCCCTTGCGTGCGCGGTGGATGTACGTGTGTGTGCAGCCGCCCCTTGCGTGCGCGGTGTAGGTACATGTGTGTGCAGCCGCCCCAAGCGTGCGCGGTGTGTGTACGTGTGTGTGCAGTTGCCCCTTGCGTGCGCGGTGTGTGTACATGTGTGTGCAGTTGCCCCTTGCGTGCGCGGTGTATGTACGTGTGTGTGCAGCCGGCCCTTGCGTGCGCGGTGGATGTACGTGTGTGTGCAGCCGGCCCTTGCGTGCATGGTGTGTGTACGTGTGTGTGCAGCCGGCCCTTGCGTGCGCGGTGTATGTACGTGTGTGTGCAGCCGCCCCTTGCGTGCGCGGTGTAGGTACGTGTGTGTGCAGCCGCCCCAAGCGTGCGCGGTGTGTGTACATGTGAGTGCAGCTGCCCCAAGCGTGCGCGGTGTATGTACGTGTGTGTGCAGCCGCCCCGTGGTTGCGCGGTGTATGTACATGTGTGTGCAGTTGCCCCTTGCGTGCGCGGTGTATGTACGTGTGTGTGCAGCCGCCCCTTGCGTGCGCGGTGTATGTACGTGTGTGTGCAGCCGCCCCTTGCGTGCGCGGTGTAGGTACGTGTGTGTGCAGCCGCCCCGTGGTTGCGCGGTGTGTGTACGTGTGTGTGCATGTTGGCAATTGCGTGCATGGTGTGTGTACGTGTGTGTGCAGCCGCCCCTTGCGTGCGCGGTGTGTGTACGTGTGTGTGCACTCGCCCCTTGCGTGCGCGGTGGATGTACAGGTGTGTGCAGCCGCCCCTTGCGTGCATGGTGTATGTACATGTGTGTGCAGCCGCCCCTTGCGTGCGCGGTGGATGTACATGTGTGTGCAGCCGAACCTTGCGTGCATGGTGTGTGTACCTGTGCGTGAAGTCGCTCCTTGCGTGCATGGTGTGTGTACGTGTGTGTGCAGCCGCCCCTTGCGTGCATGGTGTATGTACATGTGAGTGCCGTTGCCCCTTGCGTGCGCGGTGTATGTACGTGTGTGTGCAGCCGTCCCTTAATTGCGTGCGCGGTGTGTGTACGTGTGTGTGCACTCGCCCCTTGCGTGCGCGGTGTATGTACGTGTGTGCAGCCGCCCCTTGCGTGCGCGGTGTATGCCAGTGTGTGTGCATGCCGGCCCTTGCGTGCAAGGTGTGTGTAAGTGTGTGTGCAGCCCCTTGCGTGCATGGTGTATGTACGTGTGTGTGCAGCTGCCCCTTGCGTGCGCGGTGTGTGTACGTGTGTGTGCAGCCGCCCCGTGGTTGCGCGGTGTATGTACATGTGTGTGCAGTTGCCCCTTGCGTGCGCGGTGTATGTACGTGTGTGTGCAGCCGCCCCTTGCGTGCGCGGTGTAGGTACGTGTGTGTGCAGCCGCCCCAAGCGTGCGCGGTGTGTGTACATGTGTGTGCAGTTGCCCCTTGCGTGCGCGGTGTATGTACGTGTGTGTGCAGCCGCCCCGTGGTTGCGCGGTGTATGTACATGTGTGTGCAGTTGCCCCTTGCGTGCGCGGTGTATGTACGTGTGTGTGCAGCCGCCCCTTGCGTGCGCGGTGTAGGTACGTGTGTGTGCAGCCGCCCAAGCGTGCGCGGTGTGTGTACATGTGTGTGCAGTTGCCCCTTGCGTGCGCGGTGTGTGTACGTGTGTGTGCAGCCGCCCCTTGCGTGCGCGGTGGATGTACGTGTGTGTGCAGTTGCCCCTTGCGTGCGCGGTGGTTTTTCGTGTGTGTGCAGCCGGCCCTTGCGTGCGCGGTGTGTGTACATGTGAGTGCAGCTGCCCCAAGCGTGCGCGGTGTGTGTACATGTGTGTGCAGTTGCCCCTTGCGTGCGCGGTGGATGTACGTGTGTGTGCAGCCGCCCCTTGCGTGCGCGGTGGATGTACGTGTGTGTGCAGCCGCCCCAAGCGTGCGCGGTGTGTGTACGTGTGTGTGCAGTTGCCCCTTGCGTGCGCGGTGTGTGTACATGTGTGTGCAGTTGCCCCTTGCGTGCGCGGTGTATGTACATGTGTGTGCAGTTGCCCCTTGCGTGCGCGGTGTATGTACGTGTGTGTGCAGCCGCCCCTTGCGTGCGCGGTGTAGGTACGTGTGTGTGCAGCCGCCCCAAGCGTGCGCGGTGTGTGTACATGTGTGTGCAGTTGCCCCTTGCGTGCGCGGTGTGTGTACGTGTGTGTGCAGCCGCCCCTTGCGTGCGCGGTGGATGTACGTGTGTGTGCAGTTGCCCCTTGCGTGCGCGGTGGATGTACGTGTGTGTGCAGCCGCCCCTTGCGTGCGCGGTGTGTGTACATGTGAGTGCAGCTGCCCCAAGCGTGCGCGGTGTGTGTACATGTGTGTGCAGTTGCCCCTTGCGTGCGCGGTGGATGTACGTGTGTGTGCAGCCGCCC
This sequence comes from Mesostigma viride, assembly GCA_009746045.1. Taxonomy (NCBI): domain Eukaryota; kingdom Viridiplantae; phylum Streptophyta; class Mesostigmatophyceae; order Mesostigmatales; family Mesostigmataceae; genus Mesostigma; species Mesostigma viride. The sequence continues at coordinate 6,115 of RPFO01002102.1, read as the reverse complement.
CTTGCGTGCGCGGTGTAGGTACGTGTGTGTGCAGCCGCCCCAAGCGTGCGCGGTGTGTGTACGTGTGTGTGCAGTTGCCCCTTGCGTGCGCGGTGTGTGTACATGTGTGTGCAGTTGCCCCTTGCGTGCGCGGTGTATGTACGTGTGTGTGCAGCCGGCCCTTGCGTGCGCGGTGGATGTACGTGTGTGTGCAGCCGGCCCTTGCGTGCATGGTGTGTGTACGTGTGTGTGCAGCCGGCCCTTGCGTGCGCGGTGGATGTACATGTGTGTGCAGTCGCCCCTTGCGTGCGGGTGTGTGTACATGTGAGTGCAGCTGCCCCAAGCGTGCGCGGTGTATGTACGTGTGTGTGCAGCCGCCCGTGGTTGCGCGGTGTATGTACATGTGTGTGCAGTTGCCCCTTGCGTGCGCGGTGTATGTACGTGTGTGTGCAGCCGGCCCTTGCGTGCGCGGTGTAGGTACGTGTGTGTGCAGCCGCCCCAAGCGTGCGCGGTGTGTGTACATGTGTGTGCAGTTGCCCCTTGCGTGCGCGGTGTGTGTACGTGTGTGTGCAGCCGCCCCTTGCGTGCGCGGTGGATGTACGTGTGTGTGCAGTTGCCCCTTGCGTGCGCGGTGGATGTACGTGTGTGTGCAGCCGGCCCTTGCGTGCGCGGTGTGTGTACATGTGAGTGCAGCTGCCCCAAGCGTGCGCGGTGTGTGTACATGTGTGTGCAGTTGCCCCTTGCGTGCGCGGTGGATGTACGTGTGTGTGCAGCCGCCCCTTGCGTGCGCGGTGTAGGTACGTGTGTGTGCAGCCGCCCCAAGCGTGCGCGGTGTGTGTACGTGTGTGTGCAGTTGCCCCTTGCGTGCGCGGTGTGTGTACATGTGTGTGCAGTTGCCCCTTGCGTGCGCGGTGTATGTACATGTGTGTGCAGTTGCCCCTTGCGTGCGCGGTGTATGTACGTGTGTGTGCAGCCGCCCCTTGCGTGCGCGGTGTAGGTACGTGTGTGTGCAGCCGCCCCAAGCGTGCGCGGTGTGTGTACATGTGTGTGCAGTTGCCCCTTGCGTGCGCGGTGTGTGTACGTGTGTGTGCAGCCGCCCCTTGCGTGCGCGGTGGATGTACGTGTGTGTGCAGTTGCCCCTTGCGTGCGCGGTGGATGTACGTGTGTGTGCAGCGCCCCTTGCGTGCGCGGTGTGTGTACATGTGAGTGCAGCTGCCCCAAGCGTGCGCGGTGTGTGTACATGTGTGTGCAGTTGCCCCTTGCGTGCGCGGTGGATGTACGTGTGTGTGCAGCCGCCCCTTGCGTGCGCGGTGTAGGTACGTGTGTGTGCAGCCGCGCCCAAGCGTGCGCGGTGTGTGTACGTGTGTGTGCAGTTGCCCCTTGCGTGCGCGGTGTGTGTACATGTGTGTGCAGTTGCCCCTTGCGTGCGCGGTGTATGTACGTGTGTGTGCAGCCGCCCCTTGCGTGCGCGGTGTAGGTACGTGTGTGTGCAGTCGCCCCTTGCGTGCGGGGTGTGTGTACATGTGTGTGCAGTTGCCCCTTGCGTGCGCGGTGGACGTACGTGTGTGTGCATGCCGGCAATTGCGTGCATGGTGTGTGTACGTGTGTGTGCAGCCGCCCCTTGCGTGCGCGGTGTGTGTACGTGTGTGTGCATGCCGGCAATTGCGTGCATGGTGTGTGTACGTGTGTGTGCAGCCGGCCCTTGCGTGCGCGGTGTGTGTACATGTGAGTGCAGCTGCCCCAAGCGTGCGCGGTGTGTGTACATGTGTGTGCAGTTGCCCTTGCGTGCGCGGTGGATGTACGTGTGTGTGCATGCCGGCAATTGCGTGCATGGTGTGTGTACGTGTGTGTGCAGCCGCCCCTTGCGTGCGCGGTGTGTGTACGTGTGTGTGCACTCGCCCCTTGCGTGCGCGGTGGATGTACATGTGTGTGCAGCCGCCCCTTGCGTGCATGGTGTATGTACATGTGCTTGCACTCGCCCCTTGCGTGCGCGGTGGATGTACATGTGTGTGCAGCCGAACCTTGCGTGCATGGTGTGTGTACCTGTGCGTGAAGTCGCTCCTTGCGTGCATGGTGTGTGTACGTGTGTGTGCAGCCGCCCCTTGCGTGCATGGTGTATGTACATGTGAGTGCCGTTGCCCCTTGCGTGCGCGGTGTATGTACGTGTGTGTGCAGCCGTCCCTTAATTGCGTGCGCGGTGTGTGTACGTGTGTGTGCAGCCGCCCCTTGCGTGCATGGTGAGTGTACCTGTGCGTGAAGTCGCTCCTTGCGTGCATGGTGTGTGTACGTGTGTGTGCAGCCGCCCTTGCGTGCATGGTGTATGTACATGTGAGTGCCGTTGCCCCAAGCGTGCATTGTGTGTGTAAGTGTCTGTGCAGCCGGCCCTTGCGTGCATGGTGTGTGTACATGTGAGTGCAGCCGGCCCTTGCGTGCATGGTGTGTGTACGTGTGTGTGCAGTTGCCCCTTGCGTGCGCGGTGTATGTACGTGTGTGTGCAGCCGGCCCTTGCGTGCGCGGTGTGTGTACATGTGAGTGCAGCCGCCCCAAGCGTGTGTACATGTGTGTGCAGTTGCCCCTTGCGTGCGCAGTGGATGTACGTGTGTGTGCATGCCGGCAATTGCGTGCATGGTGTGTGTACGTGTGTGTGCAGCCGCCCTTGCGTGCGCGGTGTGTGTACGTGTGTGTGCACTCGCCCCTTGCGTGCGCGTGTATGTACGTGTGTGCAGCCGCCCCTTGCGTGCGCGGTGTATGCCAGTGTGTGTGCATGCCGGCCCTTGCGTGCAAGGTGTGTGTAAGTGTGTGTGCAGCCCCTTGCGTGCATGGTGTATGTACGTGTGTGTGCAGCTGCCCTTGCGTGCGCGGTGTGTGTACGTGTGTGTGCAGCCGCCCTTGCGTGCGCGGTGTATGTACGTGTGTGCAGCCGGCCCTTGCGTGCATGGTGTGTGTACGTGTGTGTGCGCCGGCCCTTGCGTGCGCGGTGGATGTACATGTGTGCAGTCGCCCTTGCGTGCGCGGTGTAGGTATACGTAATGTGTGCAGCCGCCCTTGCGTGCGCGGTGTATGTAGTGTGTGTGCAGCCGCCCCGTGGTTGCGCGGTGTATGTACATGTGTGTGCAGTTGCCCCTTGCGTGCGCGGTGTATGTACGTGTGTGTGCAGCCGCCCTTGCGTGCGCGGTGTGGTACGTGTGTGTGCAGCCGCCCAAGCGTGCGCGGTGTGTGTACATGTGAGTGCAGCTGCCCCCAAGCGTGCGCGGTGTGTGTACATGTGTAAAGTGCAGTTGCCCTTGCGTGCGCGGTGGATGTACGTGTGTGTGCATGCCGGAATTGCGTGCATGGTGTGTGTACGTGTGTGTGCAGCCGCCCCTTGCGTGCATGGTGTATGTACATGTGAGTGCAGCCGGCCCCTTGCGTGCATGGTGTGTGTACGTGTGTGTGCAGCGCCCTTGCGTGCGCGGTGTATGTACGTGTGTGCGCACTCGCCCTTGCGTGCGCGGTGTATGTACGTGTGTGTGCAGTTGCCCCTTGCGTGCGCGGTGGATGTACGTGTGTGTGCAGCCGCCCTTGCGTGCGCGGTGTGTGTACGTGTATGTGCAGCCGCCCCTTGCGTGCGCGGTGTATGTACATGTGATGCCGTCGCCCCAAGCGTGCATTTTGTGTGTCAGTGTGTGTGCAGCAGCCCCTTGCGTGCGCGGTGTATGTACGTGTGTGTGCAGCCGCCCCGTGGTTGCGCGGTGGATGTACATGTGAGTGGAGTTGCCCCTTGCGTGCGCGGTGGATGTACGTGTGTGTGCAGCCGCCCTTGCGTGCGCGGTGTGGTACGTGTGTGTGCAGCCGCCCCAAGCGTGCGCGGTGTATGTACGTGTGTGTGCAGCCGGCCCTTGCGTGCATGGTGTGTGTACGTGTGTGTGCAGCCGGCCCTTGCGTGCGCGGTGTAGGTACGTATGTGTGCAGTCGCCCCTTGGGTGCGCGGTGTAGGTACGTATGTGTGCAGCCGCCCTTTGCGTGCGCGGTGTTATGTACGTGTGTGTGCAGCGCCCTTGCGTGCATGGTGTATGTACATGTGAGTGCCGTTGCCCCTTGCGTGCGCGGTGTATGCTACGTGTGTTGCAAGCGCCCTTAATTGGATGCGCCGGTGTTGTACGTGTGTGTGCAGCCGCCCTTGCGTGCATGGTGAGTGTAACCTGTGCGTGAAAGTCGCTCCTTGCGTGCATGGGTGTGTGTACGTGTGTGTGTCAGCCGCCCCTTGCGTCATGGTGTAAGTACAATGTGAGTGCCGTTGCCCCAAGCGTGCATTGGTGTGTGTAAGTGTGTGTGCAGCCGCCTTGCGTGCATGGGTGGTGGTAACATGTGAGTGCAGCCGGCCCTTGCGTTGAATGGTGTTGTGTACGTGTGTGTGCAGTTGCCCTTGCTGCGCGGTGTATTACGTGTGTGGTGCACGCGGCCCTTGCGTGCCGCGTGTGTGTAAACATGTGAGTGAGCCGCCCAAGGTGTGTACATTGTGTGTGCAGTTGCCCTTCCGTGCGCAGTGGGGGGAAAAAAAATGGTAACGTGTGTTGTGCATTGCCGGCAATTGTTGTGCATGGTGGTGTGTACGGTGTGTGTGCAGCCGCCCTTGCGTGCGCGTGTGGGTACGTGTGTGTGTGCACTCGCCCCTTGCGTGGCGCGGTGTATGTACGTGTGTGGCAGCCCGCCCTTGCGTGCGCGTGTGTAATGCAGTGTGTGTGCATGCCGGCCCTCTGCGTGCAAGGTGTGTGCTAAAGTGTGTGGTGCACCCCTTGCGTGCATGGTGTAATGTAACTGTGTGTGCAGCTGCCCCTTGTGCGCGGTGTTGTACGTGTGTGTGCAGCCGCCCTTGCGTGCGCGGTGTATGTACGTTGTGTGCAGCACCGGCCCTTGCGTGCATGGTGTGTGTAGTGTGTGGCAGCCGGCCCCTGCGTGCGCGGTGGATGTACATGTGTGTGCAAGTCGCCCCTTTGCGTGCGCGGTGTAGGTATAACGTATGTGTGCAGCCGCCTTGCGTGCGCGGTGGATTGTCGTGTGTGTGCAGCGCCCCCAAGCGTGCGCGTGTATGTACGTGTTTGGTCAGGCCGGCCCTTGCGTGCCATGTGTGTGTACGTGTGTGTACAGCCGGCCCTTCGCGTGCGCGGTGGATGTACATGGTGTTCAGTCGCCCCTTGGGTGGGGTGTAGTACGTAGTGTGCAGCCCGCCCTTGCGTGCGCGGTGTAATGTACGCTGTTGCTGTGCAGCCTGCCCCGTGGTTGCGCGGTGTATGTACATGTGTGTGCAGTTCCCTTGGGTGCGCGGTGTATGTACGTGTGTGTGCGCCCGCCCCAAGCGGCGCGGTGTAGGTAACGTGTGTGTGCACGCCGCCCCAAGCGTGCGCGGTGTCGTGTAATGTGTGTGCAGTTGCCCCCTGGTGGCGGGTGTTGTACGTGTGTGTGCAGCCGCCCCTTGGCGTGCGCGGGTGTTTACGTGTGTGTGCAGTTGCCCTTGCGTGCGCGGTGGCATGTACGTGTGTGTGCAGCGGCCTTGCGGTGCGCGGTGTGGTGTACATGTGGTGCGAGCTGCCCCAAGCGTGCGCGTGTGTGTTACAATGTGTGTGCAGTTGCCCCTTGCGTGCGCGGTGTTGTAGTGTGTGTGCAGCCGCCCCTTGCGTGCGCGCGTGTAGGTACGTGTGGTGTGGCAGCCGGCCCCATAGCGTGCCGGTTGTTGTACGTGTGTGTGCACTCGCCTTGCGTGCGCGGTGGATGTACATGTGTGTGCAGCCGCCATTCGGTGCATGTTGTATGGTCCATGTGTGGGCAGTTGCCCCTATGCGTGCGCGGTGTATGTACAATGTTTTTTTTGCACTTACGCCCTTGCGTGCATGGTGTATGTTTGTGTGTGTGCAGCCGCCCCTGCGTGCCGCGGTGGTGTACGTGTGTGTGCAGCCACCCTTTCGTGCGCGGTGTGTAATGTACATGTGAGTGCCGTCCGCCCAAGCGTGCATTTGTGTGTAAAGTGTGTGTGCAGCAGCCCCTTGCGTGCGCGGTGTATTGTACTGGTGTAGCAGCACCGCCCCGTGGTTGCGCGGTGGATGTACATGTGATCGGAGCCGGATCCTTGCGTGCGCGGTGTAGTGTACGTGTGTGTGCA
>RPFO01000686.1:0-27959 GCA_009746045.1 Mesostigma viride | reverse complement strand
GTCATCGATTGCCCACTCTCGACGTCACCGAGAGCAACTTTACGATACTTGGCAGCATCACGTCAGACGCGGTACTACCTGTCACCTATGCCCCAACCACTCACGAGTTGGTTTCTTTCACTAGAGGCGAACCCGGATCCATGGTCTGGTCGGCGGTCGCACGCATCACTAAATTTAGCAAAGAAGCCACGTCCTTAAAGGTGTCCATATCGCGGGATACTTTTGAAGACTCCGCGGGCGTGAAAAATTTTGCCACGGAGTCCAGTATGTGGCAGAATCCGTTAGTCGTCTCCCTCCCCCCCTGTGGAGATGGCGGTTCTGGGTAGAAGCTTCCACACTTTCCGGCGTGTTGTCGAATCCCGTTATGTTAGATATCCAGTACATGCCTCAGGACGGAGATAGAGATTACCCAAGTGCTGCATCCATAATGGACTCTCTAAACTCCCTGACCGAAAACGGGGTTAGAAAAGTCACGATGTCATTTAAGACAAACAACATCGAAGCGACAGGGCTCGCGGTGGGTACGTTCTCTCTGGGATTGACCCCGAACAATACTGACATGTTTCGCCTGCCCGTCGATGTCGCGTGGTTCGCCGGGGCTCCCGGTACCATCACACTGACTTTGCCCAAGGATCTCGCCCCGGTGGACGCGGAGGGGTTCAGCAACGAAGAGTGCGTCCTCACGTGGACGATAATAGACTTCGGCCCGTCATTCGCTCCGACCCCGTTTGTCCTTGCCATGAACCAGCCTTCACTTGGGTGGCCGTCCGTGTTTACTTACACGATAACTCCGACGCCAGATCCCCCCGTATCTACCGTACGGCCGACTCTGTATGTGGTGACCGACACGGGGGTTAGCCCTGTTAAAACGCCCATAAATTACACAATTCTTTCTTTTGATCCAGTCACAGAGCTCTACACACTCCGGACTTATGACGTTTTGTCCAGCGACAAAAAGTGGCAGTTGGAATACGGCCCAAGGGCACTGCAGGGGCCGATTGGAGCCGCAGGCGTATCTCAGTATAACGATCAGCCTGTGATCGGAAGTGTCGCGCTTCCGGGAGCTAATTCCCTCTCCACTCGCGCCCGAATAACCTCCGCGTACATCGTCCCATAAACATCTTACCTATACAGGAGGCATCTGTACCATGTCCAACACTCTTACCATACGCGTGACGCTTTCACGAGACGTATCAGGCGTGACTGCCGACCTGTTTCGAGCGACCTTGACAAGCAGGACCACATCTTACATCGCGCATTTGCCCGTTGTGAGCATCGCTCCGGTCTCCGCGAGCGTCTACGACATAACGATCGACAAGAGCGGCGTGAGCGCGACCGTCGCGGCCGGTACAATCACACTGTACCTCCCCGCAGGTGTCCTCGACGCCGCAGGAGACACGAACGCGGACACATGGGTGACGGTGGACTTCCTCCAAGCGACGCCCTACCAGCCGTCCATCCAGGTGTCCACCCGCGCGCCGGACCAGGGCGCGGTGAAGTACATGAAAGCGGACATCACATTCCCGCGCGACGTCACGGGATTCGCGTCCGACAGCATCAAGATCCGACAGCAGGCCCCGGAATCCGCCAAGGGGTGGAAGTTCGAGCTGGGGGACGAATGCCCGTGCCTGACGAGGGGGCTGTTCACCGGGGTGTTCGCGGGCCCCCTGGGCGACTCGCTGGTGCCGCTGTCCATGCTCTCCAGCGGGGCGGACACGTACCGCTGGGAGTTCACCGAGTCCGCGGAGAGCACCGTGGGGACGCCCGCAAAGTCCTTCACGGGAGGCGGGGACCCTTTGGTGGTGGCGGACGGTGTCATAAAGGTGGGCGAGGGGGCGAGCCCGGTGACGAGCGGCCTCCCGTACGGCACATTCACGCTGTCGGTGCTCGTGATCCCCCAGCAGGACCTGTCCACTTCCACCGGGGGGGACAAGGACCTGATAGAGTACGGGTACGCGGACGTGAAGGTGACGAACGACGGCCACTTGCGTTTCTATGACGGCAACAACGCCTTCACGACGACCGCGACGGTCGACTCTGCGCCCTTTCACCTTGCCGTAACGAACGAGGGGTCCGCCTTCAAGGTGTACAAGGACGGTGCGCTGATCGGCTCGTCCAACGACAGTTATATGGGATACGGACAGCTGCGACTGTCTCAGGGCGTCGCGGGGTGGTCGATATGGTACACGGACGCGCGGGTGATCGCGGGGACGGCCGTCTCGGACTCGAACACGCTGGTGTACGGCTGGCGGGAGACGTACTCGCAGAGAAAGGCCAGAGAGTTCTGCCTGGAGTTCGACCTGGACACGACGGAGGTGCCGAAGGGCTCGCTGAACGTGGCCGTGGAAGAGGGCGCGGCGACGGACGCAAACGACAAGGCGAGTTCCGCGAACAACACCACGATCGAGTACCCTGAGCCGCTTCGGTTTTCGCTATCGTTCCAGGACGTGGTGGGACGGGCGCTGGATCCGACGGGCAATGGGCTGCAGAACTGGTTTCAGATGGTGGTGACTTGGAATAGAGCCGTGAGCGACTTCCAGACGAGCGGTTTCCAGGTGAAGTACGTCCGAGCCGGCGTCGAACCCGTCACGGTGCCGGTCACAAAGGTGACGCCCGCTTCGTCGTCTGGGGCGACATACACGCTACTTGTCGACAAGACAGAGGTGGGGGGGACGACGGGTTCATTGGCCTAGAGGTTTACAAAGAGACCGTGTTTGACGCAGTGGCCCCCACCGTGTCTAACGCGTATTTAGTCCGATACCATTTGTTTGTGTATGCAGAATCCCCTTTCCTAGACCCCCAAATCTGGTTGGATTTTGCAGATGCCGGAACCTTGTACACAGACACGTCTAAGACCACGCTCGTCACAGGTGATGGACAGCGCATACGGGCCGCGAAAAGCAAAACTATAAATCAATACACGTTTTCTGGAAATTGCTGGTACGTCCTCACACCCTCCTCTAGGCACGTGTTGTTTAAAATTTCGTACCAAGGTTTACGACAGGAACAGATCATGCATCACGGTGCTCATTCCCTGTTTTATGTAGCCAAGAAAGGTGCATACAAGCCGTGGCACTCTATTCTCAATATAGAAGACGGTGACAGCATACCTGCGGACTATCACCGTGTTGCGGGTCAGAGTTTGGGTTCATCACACTCCAATAGACCATTTGTGACTGGTTGGTTGAACACTTATGACGATGTCAACGGGCAAATCACAATTTATGACACCGGATTAACTTGGCCTGTTTTTTTCGTGGTTTCTGTTCGGTACACATCAGACAAAAAGACAGCCTGGAGAAACGGTGTCATAGTAGATCATAAAGAGGGAGTTGATGTTTCAACTCGGTCGCGCCCCGACGCGACTGTGCTCTTAAACGACGCCAGAGGTGAAGTTGAGTTTGGAGAGTTTCTATATTACCAACGTGCTTTGTCAGATGTGGAGATGGCAATCATAAATGCTGCCCTAATGGCTAAGTGGGCCGCGGCATTGTTGGGATTTCCAGACATTTGGGTGGATTTTTCAGATGTCTCAACGATGTACCAGGATGTCGAGGGGGCTGTCGCCGTCACGTCGAACGGGCAGTACATTCAATCCATTAAAAGCAAATCTTCCACTGAACGGATCTTTGCGGCACCCAGTGTCGATGATAGGCCCACATATATTAAGTCTTCAACAGAAGTGTACGCGTCGTTTACGGATTCCGATTCTCTAGTTATGGACGCTGTGATGCCCGTTGGTCCGTACACACTTTTTTACGTCGCAAGGAAAGGAATATCACCCGCTTCCCACACCGCCATCTGGATTGGTCGAGAAGACGAATCCTACATAAATCACGGTATCTCCGAGGGTGTTTTTTCCTCTGGCGTGAATTCGCATATTACTATTTTTCCCCACAGCGATCCGTGGTCAAAATTTTACTTGATAACCGAGCTCCACGCCACAAATGCATCTGGAAACAGAACAGTATGGAAAGACATGGTTCAGCTTGGCACGGTCAGTGGCGCCATGCCAAACGTCGCCTCCGACGCCAAAATGCACATTAATGGTGTTGGGTTGTCCCCTTCAGGTCCTACAGAAGGATATTGCGATTATGCTGAAATATTATACTACAATCGCGTGCTATCCACAGACGCCAGAGCGGCAATTCACAGTCTCCTCGTGACCAAGTGGGCCGCGCTCCTGTAGAGCAAAAAAATATCCCCGCCACGTTGTAAGAAGTTGTAAGAATGACCGACACGATCACGGTGCGCGTCACGTTCTCTCGCGACGTATTGGGCGTCTTGCCCCAGCTGTTTCAAGCCACGTTCACGGACGAGGTGACCGCCGAGAACATCCCGCTGACTGTGCAGTCCGCCGTGCCCGTCACGGCCAGCGTCTACGACCTGTTCATGGCCAGGGGCGCGATCCCCGCCACGGTGAAGGAGGGCATGATCAAGCTTTTCCTCCCGGCCGGCTCTCTGACGACGGTGGGGGAGGACAACACGAACGCGGACACCCAGTGGAACCTGCGGTTCACGCAGCCGACGCCGTACTACCCGACCATCACCATATCCAGGCGGGAGCCGGACACCGCCTGGGACATGCTTCTGAAGGTGGACGTGAGCTTCCCGCGCGACGTGACGGGGTTCACTGCGGACGCCATAAAGTTCCGGGTGGCGGACCCCGACCCCACAAAGCAGTGGGACTACGACTACCAGGCGCTCATGGATGGCCTGTTTGCTTCAAAGGGCGCCTTTACGGCTTTGGATGCCAGGAATTATCGTTTGGAATTCAATTACAGCCCGGCACGCCTGATGGTGCCTGTGGGGCAGTTGAACGTCTACATCGAGGAGGGTGCGGCCCTGGATGCCAACGAGAGACCATCGGCCGCCCACAACAACACGCTATCCTACACTTTCCAGGAGCCTTTGCAGATGTACTTGTCCTTTCAGGACTCTAACGGCGCGCCCGTCGATCCCGTGGGCAACGGCCTCAAGAACGTCTTCAAGATGGTGGTCACGTGGACCCGCTCGGTCGCCGGCTTCCAGGATAGCGGGTTCGTGGCCAAGTTCCTGAGACTGGGAGAGGCGCCCGCGAGCGTCCCCGTGACGGGCATCTCGCCGGTGGACGGGAGCGGCACCACGTACACCCTCACGCTGGACAAGACGGCGGTCGCGGGCACAAACAGCGGGTTCATAGGGCTGGAGGTGCCTGCTGGCACCGTGGCGGGCGAGAACGACCCCGCAGACCTGAACCCCTATCGCATCAGGTGGTACGGTTTCTCTTACTCGGCTTAACTGGTCACAACGCGAGGGCCGGGTATACGCGGTGTAGGCTCAGGGCGGTCAGCACGTACTGCAGCACGCGCCTCTTCCCCTCCTGCCATTCCCCGCACGCGCGGATGGCAGCCTCCACCTTCTGCCTGTGGTCGTCGAGCATGACCGAGGCCGCGTGGTGGTCGAGTATGACCAGGTGGGCGAAGTACACGTGCCATTGCGGAAGGTAGTCCATGTTGACAATGTTGATGATGTCGGGCGACACGACCTCCCCGTCCTCCCCCCCGATTTCCACCATCATCTCGACGACGTCGGTGGCGATCCGCTCGAGGCCGCACACGAGCGACTCGTGCTCCCTCATCGCCTTGACGAGCTCTGGGTGCTGCATGAGGTGCAGCGTGGAATGCCTCTGGTATCCCAGGTCGCGCACTTGCTTGTCCAGCCTCCACAGGTCCGCGGGGTGGAAGGGGATGCGGGTGACCGGGTCCTCGAACTTGCCGGAGGAGTTGATGTAGTCCACGAGGCTGAGGGCGTCGAACCCGACGACCTGGCGGTTGGGCCGCACGAACTTGAATACCCTCTCCTTGGGGGGCAGGGGCTCCATGAGGATGGGGTCCTCTCTGTTGTGGGGGATGAGGGCCAGGCGCCGGGCTATACACTTGCGCGCCCTCCACTTCCTGAGAACGGTGCGCCTGACCCACCGCTGGATCCGCATGGCGCACTGATTGGCGTAGACGGAGCACTCGAGCTGGCGCTTGGTGAGGTTCCGCAGGGGCACGATCCCTTGCATGATGGCTATCTTTCGGAGCTTGGCGATCGTTAGTCCGCCGTAGTACCTTTTGGGTATGACCCCCGAGGACGCCACTCCCAGACGCAGGGCGGGAACGCCGACCGCGGGCCTGAAGTCCTTCATGGTTGGTTCTAGTAGTAGGGTGGGATTACACCTGGGGGTGAGTTTTTTTCGACCCGTCTCTGAACGCGCTCGGGGTGCGGAATGTCTGTCAAGACTTTAATAATCTGGGTTGTTATTATGATGATAATCTATGGGTGCAAACACGAAAAAGAGGCTCTCCGCAGAAAAAAGGAAGGTGGTCAAAAGACACAGAGTGGCCATGAAAACAGAGAGCGAAGGCGTGGATATAGAGGCACTTAACGAAAGGATGCAAACCCTCGGTGTGGGCACGGATGAAGGGGAGGCGTCACTGACGTCCTTGCCGGGCGGGTTGCAGAGAAGGATCCTTGGCGAGTACATCATGAAAAGGAATCCGTCTAAGGCAGAACTGAAGCAATTGTCGCTAATGAGCAGAGATTCTGCGGGGGCGGTAGTGGACGCCGCCCCGCGTCAGGCCGATGCGAGGTTCGAACGAGCGCTGAGAGAGGAGAGGGTTGCTCAAAACAGGGCGGACGCCGCCGAAATGACCGGTATTTATGTCGATCCACACGATTTTGAAGCCGCCACAACCCTCGTGCGTCAAAGCGCAAGGGCGTACAACCAAGCCCTCCACAAAACGTGGGACGCAAAACGCGATATAGCCAAACGGCACGCCTATGCTAACCGCGTCAGTCGTGTGCTCGGTGAACCTCCCCCGAATCCAGGCAACCACCATCTCACCCGCCCCGACGTTACTTTGTCCCTTTTCCTGGGCGAACAAGGGGAGGACCCGTTACACCCGCCGCTGTCGAACACGGGCGACCGCGCTTTACGATGGCACGAGCTAAGAAAGCGACGGGATGATGCCGACGAAAAGCGTCACAGGGCTGAACTATCCGCAATGATCCCCGCCGAGGTGGAGGCTCGGGACAACAGCAGAGAGCCCGCGCATCGTTTTCGACCACCTCGCGGCGACGTTCAGCGGGTATGGGATCGAGGGGGATATCTTAGCAGAGGGGTAGGACAGGAATTCACTTTAGACAGTACCTTTAACGGAAACCCGGAATACGTCATTGACAGGACTCGAGGACTGCGGGCGATGGACGAACAAACTCGGCGCGACATGTTCAACGCCATGCACGACCTGAAAGCAGACCGCAGGGGTGTCCGTCGCGCGGCCGGTCTGGAATGGCCCCGAATCGACGAGCACATAGCATCCGACTTGTATCAAAACGACATCGTGAACACCCCACCAATGTGAATTTTCACTGTTAAGGAAGCTTCCGAATCCCTCTCACGGCTCGAGAAATGCGTTCGGAAGCGACCACCACCCGTGGTCTCTGAAAATTTCCCTGAGCCAGGCGGCGAGACACACCTGTCACGGATCGACAAGGGGTAATCAAGATCATCCAGCTCTTCGCGTTTATTTTGAGTATTCTAATTTCTGTGTATCAATTCATAAGAACACTTGCTTAACATGTCTCAAATTGTCGTTCAGTATTTACAGCCTGTCCATGCACTTCCGGATGGCGACCAGGATCCTTTTGCCAACAAGATCCGCGTGACGCCGGATGGAAAGATTTCAGTTATCGACGTCATCAAACATGTTTTGTTCACCCAGGAGGATGGTACACTCACAAAAAATGCTGGCATTCACGCCAACACCGCCTTTTCACGGTTAAGGGAGGAGCATCGAGAGGTTTACTCTGTTTGTGTACACCTCAAATTCCCCGGTCCAGGGCAGCGAGACACGCCCGTCACCGACCGACAAGGTGTCATCAAGATCATCCAGCTCTTGCCCGGTAAGAAGGCCGCCACCTTCCGCCACTCCATGGCGGTGCTGCTGGAGAAGTACCTGGACGCGGACCCGGGGCTCATCCAGGACCTGCACGAGAGGTATCGCGAGAAGACCGGCGAGGAGTTCACGCCTCTGCCCCGCCAGCAAGTCACAGAGGCCCCTCGCATCAAGGCCTGCGAGAAGACGAAACTGGACATGCGCGCCATCAAGGACAGCAGCTCCCAGCCCGTCCCGGCTCGATTGTACGCCATCGTTAACAATAACGCCAACAAACTGGCGACGGGGTACGAGTACACCGCCGACTACAGGAGGGACCAGGGGCTCACGAAGAAGAGCCAGGCAACCCGCGACACGTTCACGGACGGGATGTGTTCCTTGACCGAATTCTTCCACCAGCGACATCTGTCCATGGTGTCAAAGGGGGGCGACCCGGAGAGGGTGGCCATGGACATCGTGGAGGCCCTGACGCCGGGTCTCGAGAAGCTGGGTCACTACGAGGAGGCGCGCGAGTACCGCGGACCGGAGTTCGCCGCCAAGAACAAGCGCCTTATGCTGTCGAACCAGGCACTGAATAGGGATGCCAGAATTAAGCTAACGGCTTAAAGTTGTGAACCTGGACAACTTCCGCTTGTCCGATTCTTTTGTTCGCGTATATTGTTCAAATGAGCATTGAGGCACGACACAAACTCCTAATGCTCGTGACAGATAAGATCAATGAGGCGCTGTCACCGTATGGGGATCGATCAAACCTTCCCCAGCACCTTCTTTTGTGGAAATGGCTACGAAACTCTATTGGAATTGGTGTCTCTCGTGGTGGAGAGGGAGCAAGGGAAGAGGACGGCGACTCGATTCCAGAAACCGAGACGGTTTATTATGACGCCGACGACACCTTAGGCGCCGCTGAAGAGGATTACGACGACACCTTAGGCGCCGCTGAGGAGGATTACGAATTGAATGACCCCAGAGGTGTGGATGGTTAATAATTGACAGTTTATTTCAAGCTTTCTCTTTATTCAATAAGCCTAATGAGCGGACCAAACAAAGGAGGTCGGAAAGTCCAGGATCTTGCACCTCTTCCTTTCCGACTCGAGCCCGCAGCGGGCGTTCGCGAGTTCGGTCTCGGCTTTCTCGAGCCGCTCCTTGAGCGAGGCGGAAACTTTTTTCTCGGCTTCCAGGGCCGACTTCAGGGCCTTGTTTTCCTTCTCAATTTTGGCCCTGGCGCGACTGGCGCGCTTCCTCGCGGCGTCCTTCTCCCGCTTGCATTTTTTCTTCCAGTCCGCGAGGTTGCCCTTGACCTCCTCCATCTGCTTCTGGATGTGGGACTGGAAAACCTGAAGTTCGGCGACTTGGGCGGGGGTCGGAACCACGACCACGGGCCTCTGTTTGATCTCGGCGCTGGAAACGGGCGCGGACGAGGCGGAGTCGTCCGACGAGGACGAGGAGCAGTCCGACGAGGAGGAGGACAGGCTGGAAGACACGGCGGCCATGATGCGGCGGCTGGGGTTGCTGTTTTGTCCTGTGGCTGGTGGTGAGATGAGAGTGAGGCGAGAAGGGGGGCCTGCGGCCTTTTATCCTTCTCCAGCCTTGCCACACGGTTACAATAATGGCTCCATCCTGTAAACTGTGGCGGTTACAAAAAGTGTTCCGACTTGGCAGTGGTTAGGAAAAGAGTCCTGACTTGGCAGCGGTTACAAAAAGTGTCCTGTGCAACTCGTCGTCAGTTACGCCTGGAACACGGCCAGCGGGGTGGCGGGGTTCGCCGAGCCGTTGACAAACCGGAACACCTCCAGCGCGTCCCCGTTGGCCACTAGTCGGAACTTGGTGGTGCCCGTCCCGATCTCCACCATGGATGTGGAGGGGGCGCCGCCGACGCCCCCGGAGATCCCTACCGTGCCCGTCGCGTTGACCCCTATCTCCACCCCCGTGGCGCTCCTCAGCTTGACGGCGTTGGAGGAGAACGAGAGCTTGGTGGACTCCGCCCCCGAGATCGGCTGGTACACGAGGGAGGCCTCGTCGCCGGTCTGTTTGAGCACTATGCTGCCTGTCTGCGAGTTGTCCTCCGAGACGGTGGTTAATTTTTTGGTCTGGATGTTTTTGAAGAAGAGGGTCCCGGTCGCGTCGAAGCGGTTGGGAGGCATGCTTGCGGTATATATCACTGTGATATTCTTTACACGGCGGCCTTGACGCCCTCCGCGATGGCCGCGGTGACCACCGCTGTCTTCCCGCGCTTCGAGAGGTACACGTACGCGAGGACGGCGGCTATCCCCACCCCGGCCACGAGGAAGATCATGCCGTTGTTCCTGGACTCCTGTTTGGCGATCTCCCTCATCCTGCCCTCGAACGCCGCCTGCTGCCTGGCCACCCTGGCGGCGTGCTCGATCTGCGCCGAGCGTCTCTGCGCGACCCCGGGCGGCGGGGGCATGGGACTCTCTATGTGGATGGGCTCGCGCTCGTACTCGGACGCCGGCGGGCGCGAGGGGCCGCCGGAGGACGGTCCGGCGGGCCCGGAGGCCTGCGCGGACGACTCCTCCTCCTCCGCGGTGGGGGAGAACGTGAAGGCCTTTCCTAGAGGCGCACCGATGGACGACATGATGCTATATTATAGACAAGGAAATTGCGCGCGTCGGGAACGCACGCGTCTTTACTTCCTCATGATGGTACTGTCAAACGCCCTTCCGACGCTCCTGAGAAAAAAAAATCACTCGTCGAGGTAGTCCTCCACCAGGTCGGCGGTGGTCAGGAGCCGCTTGGCCACCACCTCGGGCTTCTTGACGGCCAGGATCGGGGAGAGCACGTTCTTGAACACGCGCTCGAGGTACTTCTCGATGTAGTGGCTGTCCGGCTTGACCGGGAACTCCTCCGACGTCACCCACTGGGCGAGGACGCGCAGGAACTTGGCGATGGCCTTGATCTCCCCGCTCTCGATGCACGGGTACACGGTGGAGGCGAAGTACTTGTCGAAGGCCTCCCGGTTCTGACACGTGAGTATGACGGGGAGTACGCGCTCGACGACCCTGAGCCCCTTCCTCCCGTGGTCGCTGATGGACTCCTCGGCGTTCTTCCAGCCGTCCAGGACGGCCGTGATGACCTTCTCCATGTCCGGGGGCAGCCCCTTCTGGTTTCGGATGTGCATGAGACACACGACCTCCACGTCGCTGACGGTGCCCTCCAGCTTCTCGGACTCCAGCACCCCCGCCAAACGCACGACGATCGTCTTCAAGATGGTCTTGCACTCCTCCGCCCCCTCCCCGATCATGGCCTGCACCGTCTGGATCATGGTGTGGGGGAACGCCCACTTGTGCATGGTGCCGCGGATGCGAACCTTCACCTCCATGGCGACCTCTGGTGATACTACCCTTAGCGCGGATAAATGCCGATCCTGAAACGCGCACGGTCGCCTACTTAGGCAGAACCGGCACCAGCACCAGGTGGTATATCGCGAGCCCTATCACGATCAGAATGAGCGGCAAAAACGCCTTGTACCCCCGGTTATCCTTGGACGGGTTGGCGTGCGCCCACCACAGCTGGGAGGGGAGGGTCGCGACGATCGCCTTGACGACGTCCCTTACCAGTTCGGGGGTGATAAAGCGCGACAGTAGTGCCATCTTTCGTAGTAGACCGCACACATTTTTGCCAGCCGTCCGTCTTCACGCGATTTCGAGCGCTTCGTCTACGGCCCGATTAATTTGTGGGATACATTTGTAGACCATGTCGGCCATTCAAGCGTTCAACAACATGATGGGGATGTTCCTCGAGGAGCTGGAGCTCGCCTTCCCGCGCGAGAAGGCGCTGTCCGGGATCATCGCCGCCTTCCAATTGGCGTGCAAGACGAACGCCCGACTGCCCGTGGAGGCTTTCATGGAGGCCATCACCCCTCACGTGGACGCGATCATGAACAAGAACGCGGCGGTCATCACCGACAAGACCATAGGGCAGATACCGTACCTGAAGGACATCAACCTGGAGGCCAACTGGAGCGGCGCGCCTGACGCGACCAAGGAGGCGATATGGCAGTACCTGCAGACCCTGGTGGTCCTGGGCATCGGGGTGACGGAGATCCCCGTCGACATCCTCACGCAGGCCGAGGAGATGGCGCAGAACTTCGCGGCCAGGATCCACGAGAACGGGGAGGACCCCGAGAAAGCGTGCATGCAGCTTTTCAGCCAGATGATGGGCGGGGCGATGCAGGCCTTCCCGCAACTGGAAAATTAAATCACCGCGTGTAGTAGTATCCAGCAGCACTCATGGGCTTCTACCGCGCGTTCAAGGAGGGCCTGTTCGAGGACATGCTGTCCTTCTGGCCCCTGCAAGCCAACATGGACGGGAGGGAGCGCTTCCTCGCCGCCAAGAGGTTCGGGATCTACTCGGGCGTGCTGACCGCTCTGGTCACCGGGTCCGTCACGGCGGCCATGTACGGGCTCGCGATCGCTATTGTGTCGACGATCGTGTGGCTCGTGGATTGCCGCCTGATGAGAGGCAGGGGCCCCGGGAAGAACCCCTACAACAACTACGTCCCCGGCGTGCCCCCCGGCTCTCTGCCTGCCCAGAGGGCGTGCGGAGGAGGCGGCGACAGGTCGGGCTTTCAGAACGTAATAGAACCGTGGGATCTCGGGGACGCGACCAGGATGACCAACATGCCCCATCCCGACACGTTGGAGAGGCGCGGTTACTAGTTCATACGCTTTTTATTATCCGTAAAGTAATAAGGAATGGAAACGGCTATCCAAACTGGCAAGGCTCACAGTTTGCATTTCAGGCAGCGCGTGGCTCTAGATATCCACGACAGGAAGAATTCTCGACAGACCGTGCAGTCCATCGCGAACAGGTACGCGATCGACAAGAAGACGGCGTGCAAGTACTATCACCTCTGGCTGCAGGACAAGGAGAACCAGCTGGATTACACCAACCCGGAGCACCTCGCTAGGTCGGTCCTCAAACCCCTGGCGCGCGTGCGGAAGGTGCCATCTCAGGTCCCGGGCCATCCCAGGTTCCGGTACGAGCTGATAGACCGGCGCCCCGAGCGCGTCAGGAGGTTCGGAGAGGAGACCTGGAAAAGCATCTCCGACTTGTTGGCCAAGATACAGACCGAGCACGTCCCCACGTTCACCGCGGAGGACATCTGCCACTTCGTGAACAAACAGGGCGCCAACGACCCGGTCGTCAGCAAGTTCGCGGGCCTGCCCGAAAAGAGCCACGCCATTTTCCAGGACCTGTGGAACCTCCTCCCGACCCGGAACGGCGCGAAGGAGCTGCTGCGGACCTCCGACGTGAAGTACGCGCGGATGGAGCACAACCTCTCGTACAAGACGGTGGCGTACGACTACATCGAGAAGGACGTGCAGTACGTCAAGGAGAAGACGCGCGACTTGAAGACGCTCCAGGGGACGCTGTTCGCGGAGAACTGCGTGTTCCTGGACGAGTTCAGCATGCAGATGAACGCGGCCCCTCGTCGAGCGTGGGCGAAGGAGGGGGAGCAGCCTCGACTCCGCCGCCGCGAGCAGACGGACACGAAGACGATCGTGTGGGCGGCGATGAAGTGGCCCAAGGACGACAACAAGCCCTCCTTTTTCATCCGCATCTTCCCCCCCGTCCCCGCGCGGATCGGGAACCACATGCCGGCCACCAACAAGCCGGAGGAGGAGCTGTGCGAGACCCTGAGGGACCAGGGGTGGTGGGAGGGGGTGATGACGGTCGTGGGGGACATGTGCAGACAGATCGTGGGGGAGCAGAGCGGGGTGCGGCTCTTCGTGATGCAGCCGACTCTTCAACTGGCGTCCAAGCCGGGGGGCGGGCTCTACGAGTGGTTCGTGAGCGGGAGGAGGCCGAGGGAAAAAAAGCCCTGCCCCTCTCTGCCGAAGACGTTCGGGGACGTCACACCGAGCGGCCATCCAGCCGTCAACGGGCGAGAGGTCTACAAGTACACCCCCAACGAGTCCGACATCTGGTGCGAGAGGATGCGCGCCCTGTACTGGGATCAGCTGCCCGACGAGACCCCCATCGCGTCGTTCGTCGACATCTTCAAGAGCGACCAGGAGAAGGTGCTCTTCATCCTGCGGCTGGCGGCGTACGACTTCGCCATCCGCCAGCACGTGAACGAGCACAACTACAAGGTCGACAATCGCACCTACGGCGACCCCCCCCAACACCTGGTTGGGGCGCGGCAACGACCGTGCGTTCGACGTGTCGGACGTGCTCCAGCCCACGAAGGACTTGGCTCGCTCCCACAGGCTCATGGCGTACGACGACACGGTCGGGCGCTTCGATTACGAAGAGGACTTCGAGGACAGCATCCAGCTCATGCTCGAGTTCCTGTACGACAAACTCAAGAACTCGGATCTTCTGCAGATCTACCAGGTCCTGTTTGAGCCGCAACTGAGTCAGGAGAGTTTCGCGATCTCCAATGAAATAGAGAAACAGCTCGTGAACCCTCTGCAGCCCCTTTATTCGAGAGAATACCACGACGCGGTGAAATCGAGGACCAGGGCGGACGCGGACAGACGGGAGAATCTGAAGCAGAGGGACATGGCCCTGCCTCGAGCCATCTACGCGGCCTTGAACTTCTCCACCCAGAAAACATCCCAGAAATCCGAACTGACGGCCACGGAGATCGCGGTCCAGGTCTGGAAAATGGTGCATTACTGCAAGGGCGACAAGGACAAGCTGTACGAGAACCTGAACACGGTCCTCCCGTCTGTCCAGGAGACGGGGGAGGAGTACGCGTACGGAGAGAGGGGACAGAAGGACAAATACTACAACGGAGATTCGTTCCCGGACAAACTCCAGAAGGCCATCAAAGACAAGGCGAGAGCCCAGTACAACATAGGCACCATACGGCAGACACACGTCTCGCCCATCACGCGCAAGGTGTCGCAAATGAGAGAGCGCAACGTGGGCGCCGCCCCCATGGCGGTGAGCAAGCAGCTCTTCCGGCTGTTCATGCAGACTCTGCCCGACAGCTTCGTGGTGGGGAAGACGATCCTGATGGACAACGCCAGCATTCACAGCCCGCCCTCGAACAAGGACATCGCGCTGAACAAGGACCTGCCCCCCGAGCTCAGGGTTTTCCCCCAGTCCGAGCTGTCGCCGATCGCCGGGCTGCTACGTAGGAGGGGCGGCGGCGACGGGGTGCTGTTGCCGCCCACGGAGATGACAAAGGACGAGCGGCGTCCGGCTCTCATATTCACGCCGCCGTACTCGCCCGAGCTGAACCCGATCGAGCAGGCCTTCAACACGATCAAGCACTTCATCCGCAAGGAGAGCTACCAGCACACCCGCACGCGCTTCAACCTGTCCGTGGCGATCATCAACTCGGTCCACGTGTTCGTGCGCCCC
Organism: Mesostigma viride; assembly: GCA_009746045.1. Lineage (NCBI taxonomy): Eukaryota > Viridiplantae > Streptophyta > Mesostigmatophyceae > Mesostigmatales > Mesostigmataceae > Mesostigma > Mesostigma viride. Next base: position 12,699 of record RPFO01000686.1, on the reverse strand, counting down.
CACGCGATCAAGAACTACATGCTGTGTGCCGGGTACCGCAGCGTCGAGAAGAACGTGAAGCCCCGTGTGGCTCCCGCCGTCACGGCCGACGAGGACGGCACGGAGCAGATCCAGCAACTCAAAGGGCGGGACACGTGCGTGGCTCGATTCGTGGACGGGAAGTACGAGGACCCCGACAAGAAGAAGCGCCCGTTGAACCCCGCAAGGCCCGCACAGCTCATGGCCCCCGCCCAGGCGTTCGGCGGGTTCGCACCCCGGCCTCACTGCCCCGGGACCCTGGGCGCGGACGACAGCCTCACCACGTACGAGAACGGGCGGTGCAGGAGGCCGCGGACGGACGAGTACTGGGTGGGTCAGTCGGTGCGCGTCCTCGCGAAGAGCGGCGAGTGGAAGGAGGCCTCCATCCTCGCGCTGCCGGACGCCAACAAGAAGGTGCGCGTGAAGAACCGCGAGGGCGTCCCCACGAACCCGTGGTTCAGGGTGCGGTTCGAGGAGCCCGTGTGCGAGGACAAGGGGGCCGCGAACGAGGGCGGCCGCGTGTGCTCGGTCATGGTGAACAGGATCCGGCCGTCCGAGGAGCGACAGGCGCAGACCATCGCGGCACGGAAGGCCGTCGAGGACGAGAACGCCACGTTCAAAGAGGAGCAGCGCAGGAGGCGCGAGGCGGAGTTCAAGAACCAGGAGCAGCGGATCGTGGAGCTGCGGAAGTCGTTGTATCTGTCTCCCGAGGGCGCCCCGATGGCCGGGGAGCGCCGGCGTCACGAGCAAAAGGCCAAGGAGATCATGAGGAGTCTTCTAGAGAAGCTCCGAGATGAGCGGGCTCCCCCCCCGCGCCTCCTCGTTCGGCGCCGGATGGGTCTCGACGTTCGGAGCGTGTTCAGCAGCAACCTCGGCCGCCCCCTCTTCCTCCGGTGGAGCGGCCACTCGCTTTGCCCTCCGTCTACGTGGAAGTCGATGCTTAGGGGCCGCCTCCTCGATCCTCGCGACATCCTTGAGGCATCTCGCGACCGAGTACAGGAAGAAGAGGAAGCACGCGTACAGGAGGAAGTACATGTCGTTTACCATAGGGCAACACGTCTTCTCCGGCGGAGGCGCGCAAAAAAAATATGGAGGTGTACTTGTATACGCTATCAGGAATCATGCCGGTTCGGACGAGGAGCGTGACTGGGAGCCGCCGACAGGTGATGTACGGGACCGCCTTGCAGACGGTGGGGGAGCTCAAGGCGAAGGACCTGGACTACAACAGTCAGGGCGAGATCGTGTCCAAAAAGAAGCGTCTCCAGGGCCTCATGGCGAAGGGCAACATCAAGTATTGGACCCAGTTCGTCAACGGTATCCGGAAGAGCAAGGGCGTGGACCTGGGCACGGCGATGACCATGGCCAAGGACGCCACCAACACGGAGCTGGCCCGGCGCCGCCTGCCCGCGACGCCCGAGAACAAGCGCACCATCTGGGCGGGGTTCCTGGGCCAGCAGCTGAGTGTCCCCGTGGGTCGCAGTTACGTTAAATAGTGCCGGAACCTTTTGCCGCCTGAGGCAAATCGGTCCGTAACACTATTTTGCCCGGAATAACCACTTCCGAGCACCCAAGTTAATTCGGCCGAATTAACTTGGGTGCTCGGAAGTGGTTATTCCGGGCAAAATAGTGTTACGGACCGATTTGCCTCAGGCGGCAAAAGGTTCCGGCACTATTTAACGTAACTAAAACCTGGCCTCATGGAGGGGGACGAAGAGCCCGAGACATCCGCCTAGGCCGCTGAGCACGCACCACTAAATGCGCCGGAACTGCCTCAGTGAGGATTCGAACCCCTGACCTCCAAGGTGCACAGGTTTTAGTTACGTTAAATAGTGCCGGAACCTTTTGCCGCCTGAGGCAAATCGGGACGGAACACTATTTTGCCCGGAATAACCACTTCCGAGCACCCAAGTTAATTCGGCCGAATTAACTTGGGTGCTCGGAAGTGGTTATTCCGGGCAAAATAGTGTTACGGACCGATTTGCCTCAGGCGGCAAAAGGTTCCGTCACTATTTAACGTAACTAAAACCTGTGCACCTTGGAGGTCAGGGGTTCGAATCCTCACTGAGGCAGCTCCGGCGCATTTAGTGGTGCGTGCTCAGCGGCCTAGGCGGATGTCTCGGGCTCTTCGTCCCCCCTCCACGAGGCCAGGTTTTAGTTACGTTAAATAGTGACGGAACCTTTTGCCGCCTGAGGCAAATCGGTCCGTAACACTATTTTGCCCGGAATAACCACTTCCGAGCACCCAAGTTAATTCGGCCGAATTAACTTGGGTGCTCGGAAGTGGTTATTCCGGGCAAAATAGTGTTCCGTCCCGATTTGCCTCAGGCGGCAAAAGGTTCCGGCACTATTTAACGTAACTAAAACCTGTGCACCTTGGAGGTCAGGGGTTCGAATCCTCACTGAGGCAGCTCCGGCGCATTTAGTGGTGCGTGCTCAGCGGCCTAGGCGGATGTCTCGGGCTCTTCGTCCCCCTCCACGAGGCCAGGTTTTAGTTACGTTAAATAGTGCCGGAACCTTTTGCCGCCTGAGGCAAATCGGTCCGTAACACTATTTTGCCCGGAATAACCACTTCCGAGCACCCAAGTTAATTCGGCCGAATTAACTTGGGTGCTCGGAAGTGGTTATTCCGGGCAAAATAGTGTTACGGACCGATTTGCCTCAGGCGGCAAAAGGTTCCGGCACTATTTAACGTAACTAAAACCTGTGCACCTTGGAGGTCAGGGGTTCGAATCCTCACTGAGGCAGCTCCGGCGCATTTAGTGGTGCGTGCTCAGCGGCCTAGGCGGATGTCTCGGGCTCTTCGTCCCCCTCCACGAGGCCAGGTTTTAGTTACGTTAAACAGTGCCGGAACCTTTTGCCGCCTGAGGCAAATCGGTCCGTAACACTATTTTGCCCGGAATAACCACTTCCGAGCACCCAAGTTAATTCGGCCGAATTAACTTGGGTGCTCGGAAGTGGTTATTCCGGGCAAAATAGTGTTACGGACCGATTTGCCTCAGGCGGCAAAAGGTTCCGGCACTGTTTAACGTAACTGTCGCCGCGCCCCACGGCGCAGGCGGACCGGTCCGCTCCCGTGAGCGGATAAATGTGCGATACGGTTGAATCATGAAGACCTGGGTGTTCCTGGACCTGGACCAGTGCGCGAGGGACATGCAGGCGGTGGACGGCGCGTCCTGCCACGTGGTGGCGTACTGCGGGAAGGCGTACGCGGGTCCTGAGCCGCTGCAGGGGGAGGTGATGCGTTCCTGCGCCCTGTCCCGCGAGGCGGCGGACGCCCTCTTCCATTACGACCTGGGCCGGCGCGTGCGGTCGGGCGCGATGGACCGAGGCGACAGGGTCTGCGTGGTGTCGCGGGACGCCTCCTGGCACAACGCGCAGTACCACCTGGCCGCGGACGGGTTCACGAACGTGATCATGTGCACGGGGACCAAGGACATGCCCCCGGACGTCTGCAAGCGCCCCGCGGACTCGCTGTCCGCGTTCCTCGCGGCGACGGGCCTCCCAAAGAGCGAGAAGGCGCTGCTCAACTTCGTGCGCAATAACGTGGCTCCCGACAGGCGGGAGGAGTTCTATTCCAGGATGACGACCGCCAAATGAGTCCGGGGGGAAAAGAGTATCTTATCATATTGGATGAATAAAGCATGTACCAATTGTCTCTGCTAACCGCCTTGTTGGTATTCACCTACGCCCTCCTGTTCGACCGCGACCTGTACATCCCCGGGCTGGACGGGGGGGCTGACCACGGGCCCGAGGAGATGGGGCTGATGGTGCGCGACGTGCTACCCCGCCCCGGGCCCTGCGTGCACGTCCCCCATGCGCTCCGGCCCGAGGAGTACGTGGTCTTCAGCGACCACAAATTCTAATCTAACCAATCAGCAATAGAAACATGCCGGCCATTTACATGATGTCCGAACAGGCCTCCGCGGAGGTCACGGGCAGGCAGATGGACAGCCTGCTCGACAACAACTACAACTTCCCCGCGACCGAGTCGCAGGCCTCCGCCATCGTCATGCTCGGTGGACGGATCGACCCGACTTTGGAAGGCGTGCGGGTGAAGGGCGGGATCCAGGCGGCCATGAACAACCGCCCGATCACCACCGACGAGCGCGTGCTCGCGCCCTTCAACCACATGTTCTGGGATCGCATGAAGAGGGGCGACCGGTGGGTGTCCGGCGGCAGTCTGCTGCTGACCAACCTCCCATCCGGCGAGCTGGAGCCCTACGACTACTGAGCGTTGCGCGCTTAGAGACAGACTAGTATCTACGCTACAAGAATCAGGAACTGTCGCCGTCGAGGTGTCGCGCCAACGAACTCTCCTCCGACAGCTCAGGTCTTGATCCTCTTCGGTCCGCTCCTGGAAAACCGCTCCAGGTTCAGGGGGCGGGTCAGGAGTAAATCGTCCCTCATTTCTTGCTTGTTTTCGTTCACCAGCTCGACCGGTGCCGGGCCCTCGGGGGGCTTCACGAAAGGAGCCATGTCCTTGAGCACGTCCTCGGCGACGTTGCGCAGGTCCTTCTCCTCGCCCGGGTTCTTCGTGCGCTCCATCACGTTGAACATGTAAAACCAGCTGTTAGCCAACTGAGCGTCTTCCATGGCGTCCCTGGCGCTCCCGTGCCTGATGCCGTTCAGTTGCTTGAGACTGCCGGCGTCCATCCCGGTCGCCGCCTCGCACGTCTTGGCGCCCAGGAACGCCATCACGGGGGCCACGCGCTCCTTGGGCAGGTTCGATGACACGAAGTCCGCCAGCTTGTGCTGCGTGTCCTTGGCCCTGATGCGGAGGGAGGGGTCGACGGCGCGCACCGGCGCGACGTAGTCGGGCCTCTTGCGGCTGTTGCCCGGCTCGGTGCGGATCAGCACCGTGGTGGCGGTGCCGTGGACCGCGTCGTGGGCGTCGCGCACCACCTGCATCACGGTGATGTCGCCCGCCATGATGCGGGTGACCCAGCTCCAGGCCAGAGCTCCGAAGTCGGGGGAGATCCAACCGGCTAAAGGAGACACGAGCTCGGGGTGGATCCAAACACCCCTTTCCTGGACAGGGCCAGTTCTCACCATGTCAAAAGCCTTTTTCGTATTGAACACAGAATCGTGTTCTATGTCTTTGGATCTTTCCAAAGCCGCTATGTGGGCTTTTGAGCTGTCTAGTCGGAACCAGCTTTCAAATCGCTTCTGCCCATTGGAGGCTGCCCAAGTCAGGTTCTGAGCGTGTATCATGCGATCTGCCTTCCTCACCATGATCTCCTTTTCCAGATCGACCTCAAAATAAAGAGCGGGTTTCAGTTTAAATATCCACATGCTATCTGTCTCATTCGTTAATTCAAACAGGGCGTGCGTGAACGGGGTTGTAAAAGACCTTGGGGCATTGGAGAGAGCCATCGATATTTGCATTAATCTTACATAATAAAAAGACTTCTCTAAACGCACCTACCAAACAACAAGCAGGTGGATCCAGATTCCGCGGTCTTCGTTGGGACCAGCCGTCACAGTCTCATAACCTCGCGGCGACGTCAGAGCGCTCTCACCTCCCAGTCGCCTTTCCAGCAACCCGACAAACGCTCAGATGCGAGTTCTATTGTCCGGTGCCTTTCTAAGGCGGCCACGAACGCTTTGGAGCCTTCTAAAAGCAATCTCTAACTTGCCACTATTGACTACTAGAATCTATTCTAACTTTGCTTGTCACTGTATTGACTACTAGAATTAAATCCCAACGTACTAGTACAACCACTAGAGATGCTCGCGATCATGTCCGCCGTCGCCGTCGCGGGGTACCTGTTCCGCCCCACGGAGAGACGCCAAGACCACTACTCGGTGCCGTCCGGGGTCCTGCAGTCCATCCGGCCCACGGCGCCACCGCCCAACTCACTCAACGCGCCCATGATACCGCAGTACTCGTCCAGGGGCGGGTACGGGTCGGGCAACCCCGATTACGTCAACGCCCCCAACCACACGATGGGGTGGGGGGGCGACACCCCCGGGATGGACCTGACCGTCAACCCGCCCTCTCGCGACCCGCGCATCATGTTCGCCCCCGGCGGGTACCCCCGGCCGTCCGCGTACGGCCCCGGCGCCTCTCGGGTGGTGGACGGGGGCGGCATCCCCGGGCCGGTGCTGACCGAGGAGCGCCAGCCCGTGCTCGCGAACGAGTTCACGGGCGAGGTGGGGCCCGACCGCGTGTTCGAGGGGGAGAAGACCTGGCACATGAACCTGTACAGGGAGCGGGACGCGCGGACAGCGCCCGACATCCTCAACAGGAAGTGGAGCATCCCGGAGCCCCGTCTGCGGGTGAACAGGCCCAACCCCCAGCAGGCCCACATGGAGCAGCGGGACCTGCCGACCGTCAACGCGGTCAAGCCGCTGGCCACGCGCGCGGGGGTGGAGAACCGCCCGCCGCCCGCGACGTACGAGGACGCAACCGCCCCCAGCGGATGATGGACGTGTTCCTCGACACGGTGCTTCCTGAACGTGCCGCGCTCGCGGCGCCCAACGCGCACGTGTCCGACGCGTACAACGGGTTCCAGGGGGTGGGGTGGGCCCACCTGCAGACGTTCTCGCGGCCCCCGCCGGGGAAGAGGGAGGCGCTCATCGACTCGCTGTCGGCCCACCCGGCCCCTCAGGGCGACGCGGACCTGCCCCAGCTGCAGATCGGGGCGCACGCCAACGCCAACCACCGCGGGCCGCTGAACCCGAAGACGTGGGAGAACCGGTTCGCGAGCGCGGAGTTCGGCAACCCAGAGGGCTACGTGCGCGACCAGACCCACACGCACGTGGTGCGCAAGGACGTGTGTCCCGCGCTGACGTCCGCGGCGGACGTGCCCGACACGAGGGAGCTGAAGAGGGACCAGATGATGACCGGGCGGTTCCCCAAACTCGACGAGGCCGAGCTGACCGCCGTGCGGTGGGCCGAGGCCGACCTGACGGCGTACACCGACCAAGTGCACGACCAGGGCAAACGGGAGGAGCGCCCCGGGCGCGTGGGGGTGGCCGACGTGGTGCGCGACGTCACGGGGCTGTCGGCGCAGCTCGCGTACGAGAGCCTCAAGGAGAACCCGTACTACATCGAGAACGCGAACCATCGCGTGCTTCAACCGCGGCCGGAGTAATCGCCCTCGTCCTCGTCGTCATCCCCGTCTTCATCGTCATCGTCCACCGGTTCGTCGTCGGGTTCCGCGTCGTCGTCCTCGTCGCGGTCGGACCCGTCGTCGATGAAACTGCTCTCGTAGCTCCCGTCCTCCTCTTCGGATTCGTCCAGGTCCCGGTCGTCCTCCTCCTCGTCGTCGGTGCGGTCGTCCAGGGGGGTCTCTTGGGGTTCGTATCGAGCGGGGGGGCGGGACAGCCTGCCCCTCCTGGTCAGGTAAGAGGTCGTCGGTCGCTCCATATCGTCTCCTGTTTTAGCGCCACATTTTTGCGGGGGAGATAAGCGCTCGGATTTTTTTTTCTTTCCATTGAGTATAGTATCACAATGACCCTGTATCCCTTCAGCTCCAACATCCCGACGCCGACCAGGCGGTCCCCGCAAGCCCAGCAGCGAGTGGACGAGTTGGCGACCAAGATCTTCACCCCGTACGAGCTGCAGAAACTCAGGACGTACATCCCAGGGATCCGGTTCGTCATCGAGGAGGCGGAGCAGTACTCGCAGAACATCCTCGAGGACGACCCCAGGGAGGAGCTCATCACGAAGCTGCGGAAGTTCGTGGGATCCGTGTACATCTACGACATCCTCACCAACCTCATGCGCGACATCAACGAGCGCGTGAGGCGCGCGACCGACTCGGCGCTCGGGGAGACCAGCGTCTCCCAGATGGCGAAGCTCGTGAACGCCCTGCGAGGGTTCGTGGCGTACGGCGTCGACGTCGATGGCGCGGTGAAAGGCACCGACGGTGTAAGCCTCGAAGCTGATCAGAAGGCCGCCAACGCGCAAGTGTACCTTTACCGCATCCCCGCCGACGTCCTGGCCAAAATCACACTGCTGCAGGATTACCAGACCGCATTCGCCGCTGGTGCGCCCCCTACGCCCGAACAGCGATTGGAAGTGTCTATTCCCGGCGTCGCCGGTCCCGGTGGCGTCGGCCTCGTCCCTAATACTGCCGCCGGCTGCGATATTCACAGGCTGCCGGTCAGCGGGATCGCGTCGACCAGTCAGGCGAAGTACATCCGCGCCTTCAAGCTGTCCCACAACGCCCTCCCGAGTTACAGCCTGCTGCTGGGCGGCGACCCGACCGACTGCAGCATCCCCGCGCGGCTCATCCAGCAACTCGCGTCCTCCGAGATCGACTGCTCCTACCTGGGCATTCATCACCGCGAGCGGCTGTCCGCGTTGGGTCTGGACTTCCCGCCCGACGTCAAGCTCGCCGTCGTCAAGAGCCGCCAAGCCGTCAAGAAGGATTTCTACCAGCCTCGACCCGGAGCAGCTGCTGTTAATTACGCGGACACCTTCTCTAACAACGACCGCGGCATTCAGGTAAAAACGATTGACGGGACACAATCCGTTGTCGTTTACCGCCACCCTTTTATCAACGGGAATCCTTTGGCAGGGGTTGTGCCCATAGACGACTTCCGGTTCACCTCCGAGTACACTACGGCGGCTGCAGGAGACACCGAGGCTGTAAAGAGTGCCGGCATGAAACCGTTTTACACTTTCGATAACGTCATCGCTAAGTTCATCAAGCGCGACATCCTGTCCTTCAACCGGCTGCGGACGTCCATCCTCAACAACATCGACCAGTGGGCCAAGAGCAACGGCGCGCTCCTGATGGTGAACAATACGGGAGGCACTAAGGGCGGCCCCGGGTATTACTCGGATCTGCTTACGGCCGACTACTTCGTCAGCGGCCTGCCCCAGCCCGGCTGCCCGTCCGGCAGCGCCCCGGTGTTCTACGACCGCGACCCGAGCGACCCGAAGGCGCGTGTGGTGGACCAGTACATCGTGGCCGCGGACAACACGCTGGTGGAGAACCCGGACGCGCGGTACGGCCCGATCTGCCAGCGCCGGAAGGGCGTCCGCGACATCATGTCTGGCGCTCCGGATATCGACGCGATGGGGGGGTACGCGAACTTCCCTCAGCACTTCATGCGCGCGTACCGTAAACGCAAGCCGGCCGCCCGGAAGAGCACGCGGTCGAGGCGGTAGGCGTTATTCGGTCGGAAAAATTGTGGTGGTACTGTACAAGTAGTCATGGACGACCGCAGCCGCTCGCCGTCGCCGTCCGCCCTCCCCCGCTGCGTGGTGTTCGCGATCGAGCTGCAGGAGCGGTACCGCCGCGCGGACGCCCGCTGGGACGAGATGATGGCCAGACGCGACGAACGGTTTCCCATTCCGACCCAGTTGGGGCTGTCGGACGCCCGGGCGCGGACTCCGTCCCCCCCCCGGTCGATCGCGTGGGCGGACGGCTGCGGGGATGACGAGAGACGACGCACGCTCTTGCGCGACCTGTGGGACCTGGACGCGCCCGACGATTGACGCGCGGACGGATCGGAGGCGCGCTTAAAAGGCCGGATTTGTTTTATGCGGGAGTGGTATATACCCGCACGCTGCCATGGAGGAACTCACCGGACTCGCCCGCCGATTGCGATCAGCCCCCGCCGTCCCCGTCATGCCCGTCTCTCGCGCCATGCCCGCCCCCGCGCCGTCACCGACCCCTCGAGTGCCCGTGGTGGCGCGACTGGACCCGGCCGCGGATTACGACGCGGGTTCCGTGCACGACAGCCCGTCGCCCGAGCAGTCCTTCGGCGGCTCGTCCGCGTACTCGGAGCCCCCGCCGGCGCACGCCGTCAAGAGCGCCGCGGTCGTGCGCGCGGACGTGCCGGCGCGCCCCAAGGGCGCCCCGTTCGTCCTGCCCGCCATCGCGGGCGTGGCGTCGGCGATCGGCGTGATCCACCTGGGCCCCCGCGCGTTCCCGAAGCTGTTCAAGGACGAGAAAGGCGCCGTAAACAAGAACAAGGCCAACCTGGGCGGTGTGGCGTTCGGCGTGGTCGTCTTTTTCCTCGCGAGGTACTTCTTGTCTTGATGAAAAAGGTTCGTTCAAATCGATAAAAAACATATCCCGACCCCTATCATACAACCAGCAGCCATGGTGGCGACGGAGGAGGACCCGGTGGTGAACATCAACGTGTTGGTGGACAGCAAGCGGGAGTACGTGGACCAGCTGGAGGGCGCGCTGGTGCAGCCCATCTTCGAGTGCGTCCGTAACATCCTGCACGACGCCTTCAACGTCTGCAACGTGAAGCCCGAGTACGACGAGCTGCAGTGTTTCTCCCAGCTGATGTCCGAGATCCCCTCCTGGAACGGCGACATCATCTCCGAGGAGACGGAGCAGGTGATCAAGCACGTGCCGTACCTCAAGGACCTGCTGAAGGCGTACTTCGTCTGCACGAGCATGATCCTGGGCTCCATCCGCATCTCCAAGGACAAGAACCAGAAGATGAAGGTGAAGGTCCCGAGCCCCCAGAAGTTTGTGCACCTGGTGCTGAAGCTCCTCTCCTCCGCGATCGTTGACGAGGTGGGCCACTTCGTCAGCCGGAAGGACCACCACTCCATGCGCCAGTCGGCGGCGGACGACGGGCAGCCTGAGGGCCACCTGGTCGGGGAGTACAAGCTGAACCGGCGTCACACGCACAAGGGCATCTGCGAGAGCGTCAAGAGCGCCTTGCACCACCTGATGCCCATCGACGACATCCTGAAGGAGTACATGGAGGACATCCTGGGGAAGGACACGTTCTCCGCGGACCACGCGCGCCCGACGGACGCGAAGGAGGGCGGCGCGCACGAGACCAAGTCGGTGAAGATCTCCGCCAAGCCGGTGACGGCGGCCGCCCCGCCGCCCCCGCCCGCGCCTTCGACGGCGGGAGCGGACGAGGAGGCAGAGGAGGTCACGGTGGAGGAGGAGGAGGACAACTTCTAGATAGGCCCCGATTGATAAATAAAATGCTTCCGTTTACCATATACGCAACATGGCGAGCGTCCACATCGCCGCGGACGGGCGGAAAGTGTTCTCCGTGCCGTCGTGCAAGTTCAAAGAGTCGAACGCGAAGGTGCAGTCGTTCTCGCTGAAGCCGTCCACGTTCCAGGCGATCCTGGGCACGATGCGCACGGGCGGGGAGATGGGCGGCACGTTCACGGTGGACACGACCCAGCGGGTGCTAAACAGCGCCAAGGTCACGCGCATCGGTCAGGCGAACTCTGTGGACATCCCCCACGGGGTCCTGGAGTGGCACACGCACCCCTCAGACTGCGGGATGACCGAGTGCTCCCTGTCCAGCCCGAGCGACACGGACGTCATGGTGTTCCTGGAGGACGCGCTGACCGACAACCTGGGCCACATGGTGTTCAGCCTCGCGGGCACGTTCGTGGTTACGTTCACCCCCTCCCTGGTGCAGAGTCTGCGGGACTCGGGGTCCCGCCGAGAGAGGTGCGAGCAGATCCAGCGGCGTTTCCGCGACCTGCAGCGGGAGTTCTCCCGGCGCTTCCAGCACGCCTCCACGGAGGAGGAGAAGAACCGCCACGAGTCCTGGCACCGCGAGTCCTGGCTGAAGCTGGCCCGGGAGTCGGGGTTCGTGGTGGACTTCTTCCCGTTCGGGGTGGCGCCCCGGGTGCGCCTGCTGGTGGCGGACTGTTCGTCTTCTCGGCCTTTCCAATCTCATCTCTCTGTATAGATGGACGTGCGGCTGAGGAAGTTCGACCCCGCGTGGATCAAGGACGACGGGGTGGTGTGCATCGTGTCCAAGCGGGGGGCGGGCAAGACGACCCTGGCCACCGACATCATGTTCCATAAGCGGCACATCCCGAGCGGGATCGTGATGTCCGGCACGGAGGGGTCCAACAAGCACTGGCAGGGGTACGTCCCCCCCTGTTCGTGTACAATCGCTTCAACCGCGGGGCCCTGCGGTCTCTGATCAAGAAGCAGAAGAGGGACTGCAAGGCGGGCGTGGGTGAGCCGTGTTTCGTGCTGCTGGACGATTGCGTGTACGACCGCACGGTGATGCGCGACCCGTGCATCCGTGAGATCGCGCTCAACGGGCGTCACATGAAGATCTTCTTCATGTTCATCAGCCAGTACACGATGGACATCACGCCCGACATCCGCTGCAACGTGGATTACGTGTTCGCCCTCCGCGAGAACATCATCATGAACCGCGAGCGGCTGTACCGCAACTTCTTCGGCGTGGTGCCGACGTTCGAGGCGTTCTGCGAGATCCTCGACCAGTGCACGCAGAACTACGAGTGCCTCGTGGTCGACCACACGAGCGAGTCGAACAAGATCGAGGACGTCATATTCTGGTACAAGGCGACCCCCAGGGAGCACAAGTTCCGCATCGGTTCCCCGCCTTCTGGAAGTACGGTACGCAGAACTACGACCCCAAGAAGGATTCCGGGACCGACAGCGACAAGGAGGACGCCAACCAGCGGCGACGAAAGAGCAACACCCGCGTGGTCAAGGAGGAGGACTGAAAAAGGATGAAAATGCTCGGTCGGGAGTTCGCTTAACTCCCGCAAAAATGGATCTAACTGGAGAGTATCCTGCCATGAACCCGGAACAACTCGAGGGCATCCATTCGCGGCTCGGCGAGCTCGCCAAGATGATCGCCAAGATGAGCAGACGGGTTGACGGGCGCCTCGAAGAGATCGAGAAGTGTCTGTACGACATCTGCGACGTCATGTTCGAGTCCGAATCGGAGGACGAGGACGCC
>RPFO01001242.1:0-27971 GCA_009746045.1 Mesostigma viride | reverse complement strand
ACCACAAGGACGCCAGAGATGAGCGCGGAGGTTCTGTCTTGCGCAGCTTCAAGACTAAATGCCATGGTGGCGGAGAGCAACGGCATTAAGAAGAGGAAGAACTGTGACGGCGGGCTTCCTGAAAATTGGGCGGAATCTCTTCGGGATAACATCAAGAAGGCTTTTGGCGACTTGGGAACATCTGAGAAGGATCGTGGGCTTAGGTGGGCCTTGTGTGGACTTGTTACGAAGGCAATGGAGGGCGTCCCGGACAGGATTGTGGAGGCGCGTTCGGGATTGACAGGCGCTTTGTCGCAACTGTTCGGGGTCACAGGGATGGAATGGAAGAAGGGGAGGACGACCTTTTGATGAGTGCGCCAGAGAGGAGGAGGAGGAAAGACGAGCTTTCCGACGGAAGTCATTGCCCTGATACAAGCGTGCTGGAGGGATGATAACTTGACGCGGGCGTCTCCGAACATGAAGGATGTTCATTGTGAATGGACCAGAAGGATTACAAACTACACTAGCGTTTTCGGAGGGTGCGCGCTACTATACTGTCTCCAAGTCGAAGATTTACGAAGTGTTCATTTCCCGCCATCCGGAGTTGAAGCCACCGCGGCGGATGGACAGTAGGGAGGGGGGGGGGGGAGGAGAGGAGGGTGTGAGGGGGGAAATCAGGTGATTTTGGAGACGGAGGCAGGGATGTCAATGCTACGCACGAATCAGAAGAGCACAGTTCATGTGGGATACACTACTTTTTGCAAGCATATGCCCGCATGCGTCAAGGGGCGGTGGAAAATGCGGAACTTGTGCGCATGCCAGCACCACACTACCATGCAGTCCATGGTTGGGGGGTTGGCCAAATTTCGTGCAACTTTTCATGCCAGATGCGAGTGCGGACCTGAATGCCACGCGTGCGATCATGGTAGCCAGCTCGACGTGGGGTCGTCCGTGCCCACATGTTCCATTTTCAAAGCCACTCACACGACAGAGTGGGTGAACAAGTTTACTTGTGAGGTGGAGGGGATTCATAGGGAGGGGGGAGGTTCGAGGTCGTCTGTGGGGTCGTCGCGGCCGCAGGTTCAGCCTTTTCAGGGCGAACTTGAGGATCTGCCCATGCATGGGAGGGTGCTGGACGACGAGGAAGGGGTGCCCGATCATGACCTGGGCGAGGAGTTGGGGGTTTGCTCGATCCGGCGTAAGGCTTGTGTGTTGGGCACTTGCCTGGCTCCCAAGTGTGGAATTCGGAACTTCATGTTATGCGAACGGGAGGAGGCTTCCAACCACCTGATTTCATGGACCAGATACGAGATGCAGGATGTGCCGCCGGGTGCGGTTCTTGGGCCAGAGGTAATTTTTAGTGGAGTGGTTGCGCCCCAAGGCGTTTCTTTTGCAATGTTTCCTGAAGTTCTTGGGCCAGAGGTAATTTTTAGTGGAGTGGTTGCGCCCCAAGGCGTTTCTTTTTTCAATTTTTCCTGAGGTCCTGTCTTTTTTCTTTCTACAGGTCATTGGTGGGTCGAAGTTGATGTCTTTTCTGTATGTGCACACTGCGCATATGCAGGACGACTGTGACGAGATCGCAAAGGCTGGTGGGCAGCGATTGACGCAAGTCGACGTCAAGTCCACACCAACGGAGCTAAAGGAGGCAATTGTGGACAAGTGGCCGGACTTCATCCAGCATTGCTTCAACGCGTGGTGGCAAGCGGACGCCTCCAAGGAATGTCTCTCAAGGATGCGGGTGGGGGACCTTGTATGCCACACAGATTACGCCGAGAACTACCAGTCTTACACCTATCACAATCTCCAAGCACAGTATTGGCATCCAGTCACATTCGTCCTTATGCCCTGGATCGTGCGCTACTTGGATCCAGCGTCGGGAAAGGTCGTGAGAAGGGAGTTTCACTTCATCGGACAGGGCGGAATGAAAAGGGACGGGCGGGCCTCCGTTTTGCTATCCTCAAAATCCTGGCGACACTACGGTCAGAAGGGGTAGAGGTGAAGCGCTTCATTGGGTGGTCGGACAATTGCTCCATGCAGTTCAAGTCAAGGAATGTGATCGCGGAAGTGGCCCGGCTGCTGACGGAGGATCCGCACCTGGAGTCATTTGAGTGGAATTACTTTGGGGAGCAGCACGGAAAGGGGAGGTGGATGGAGCTGGTGGACTGTGAAGTGCATGTTGAGGAGGTGGCACATCAGGGAAGAGAACCAGGACAAACAGACGGCCGCCCAGTTGGTGGAGAATCTGGCGTCGGGGGCGGTGGGCGGGACCACAACGACCAGGCGTAACTTCTTCGAGTTCCCCGAGGTAATTAAGTGTACAGTCCTCGTTCAGGGAATAGTTACGCCGGCCGTCGTTTCTAGGGCGTTCTTGGAGTCCTGGCGATCAGGAGTGCTTAATAAAACACAACTAGCTCGATGGTCTCGTAACTTCAACTTTCCCTTGTGCAAATCTTGTCTTCGACGCGCAGGTGCTTCCTTACAGCCCAGGGCGCGGCGAAATCAAAGGAGTGAAGAAGGCGCACTGGTGGCGCATGGACAAGTCGAATGTGACGCGCTTAATGCTGCGCCAGTATTCCTGCTATTGTGGCGGTGCGTGCGCCGAGGAAAGGTGGTGGGATTGTCGAAAGGAGTGGACCGACATGGACGGCTGGAATGTGGGAGGTGCTCGGATGAAGCTCCACAAACTGGGGAGCCAGTGCAAAGGAACCCAAACGGACAAGGGGGGCACGCAGGGACGCGACTGAACAGACTACAGGCAGAGAGGACGATGATGGGAAGGAGACTGAAGCTGCGAGACATTTTTGCCGTCGAGTCCTACTCTGGTGATGAGTCCCACGATCCAGATCATCCATATTGGCTAGCGGAAGTCTTGCAGGAGCCTTATCAGGTGGCCGCTACTTTCGTGAGGCGAGTGGCCGACAGAAACGGCAAGGTCGATAGGGAGTTGTTCCGTAAGGGACAATGGGTGGTGGGGGTGCGCTACTGGGACAGATTTCCGGGTATGGCGACGATGTTCAAAATGGACGCCGATGCGCAAGCTGAACAGCCAAACTTGGTCAATTGCTACCTGTGCATGGACGCGGGGTTCGAACACACCATTGTTGTCAACCCAGCTAACAATCGCCAGGCCATCTTGACCATTCCGACAGACGTCGAGAAACGGCTCACGAACTTGGCCAAGAAGAGACCTGTTGAGTAGGCCAGCTCGCCCGGGCTTGGTTGGACGAGGTGGACAGCCTTGAGAGCACGTGCTTCGTTGTGAGCACTTGCCTTTCAGCCGTGATTTGCAAACGAGTTCCTTGTCCTGAATTGTAAAGCTCGATTCATGCTCTTTTAAGGAAGTGTATAATATTATCCAGATCATGTATATATTTAGATCTAGACCTGAGTTCAAATAACATTTCTTAGAGGGCTGAGATGCGCGAGGTCCAGCATACATGTATATATCCATGGAGACATGTTACAAACTCAAATGTTTCATTGTACGTACCACTAGCTCGTCGACGGGGGTATCCCATGTAATGTATGATTTATGAATTAATTAATCGCTTAATTGTACAATTTAAATGGATCATGAACTTGTCAAGTGGCCTAATTTGGTTTATTTGGTTCATCATTTATTGATGTCAATCATTCTTAATTGAATCTCGAGCAATAGCAATCATGAAGCACATCCTAATCATGTGATTCGCATAATGAGAATAGGCAACAAGTGCTAAGTACTTTGAGGAATGCGGGGTTGGTCAGGTTATTATAGAGCTAGAGCTACAAACGGCACATATATTGCAAACTTTGCGCTCCAGGCATGGAATTTCAAAAGTACCAAAATTGGAGCAGTAGATGTTGGGGACGCCCATCACCAGAGTAGGACTCGACGGCAAAAATGTCTCGCAGCTTCAGTCTCCTTCCCATCATCGTCCTCTCTGCCTGTAGTCTGTTCAGTCGCGTCCCTGCGTGCCCCCCTTGTCCGTTTGGGTTCCTTTGCACTGGCTCCCCCAGTTTGTGGAGCTTCATCCGAGCACCTCCCACATTCCAGCCGTCCATGTCGGTCCACTCCTTTCGACAATCCCACCACCTTTCCTCGGCGCACGCACCGCCACAATAGCAGGAATACTGGCGCAGCATTAAGCGCGTCACATTCGACTTGTCCATGCGCCACCAGTGCGCCTTCTTCACTCCTTTGATTTCGCCGCGCCCTGGGCTGTAAGGAAGCACCTGCGCGTCGAAGACAAGATTTGCACAAGGGAAAGTTGAAGTTACGAGACCATCGAGCTAGTTGTGTTTTATTAAGCACTCCTGATCGCCAGGACTCCAAGAACGCCCTAGAAACGACGGCCGGCGTAACTATTCCCTGAACGAGGACTGTACACTTAATTACCTCGGGGAACTCGAAGAAGTTACGCCTGGTCGTTGTGGTCCCGCCCACCGCCCCCGACGCCAGATTCTCCACCAACTGGGCGGCCGTCTGTTTGTCCTGGTTCTCTTCCCTGATGTGCCACCTCCTCAACATGCACTTCACAGTCCCACCAGCTCCATCCACCTCCCCCTTTCCGTGCTGCTCCCCAAAGTAATTCCACTCAAATGACTCCAGGTGCGGATCCTCCGTCAGCAGCCGGGCCATTTCCGCGATCACATTCCTTGACTTGAACTGCATGGAGCAATTGTCCGACCACCCAATGAAGCGCTTCACCTCTACCCCTTCTGACCGTAGTGTCGCCAGGATTTTGAGGATAGCAAAACGGAGGGCCCGCCCGTCCCTTTTCATTCCGCCCTGTCCGATGAAGTGAAACTCCCTTCTCACGACCTTTCCCGACGCTGGATCCAAGTAGCGCACGATCCAGGGCATAAGGACGAATGTGACTGGATGCCAATACTGTGCTTGGAGATTGTGATAGGTGTAAGACTGGTAGTTCTCGGCGTAATCTGTGTGGCATACAAGGTCCCCCACCCGCATCCTTGAGAGACATTCCTTGGAGGCGTCCGCTTGCCACCACGCGTTGAAGCAATGCTGGATGAAGTCCGGCCACTTGTCCACAATCGCCTCCTTTAGCTCCGTTGGTGTGGACTTGACGTCGACTTGCGTCAATCGCTGCCCACCAGCCTTTGCGATCTCGTCACAGTCGTCCTGCATATGCGCAATGTGCACATACAGAAAAGACATCAACTTCGACCCACCAATGACCTGTAGGAAGAAAAAAGACAGGACCTCAGGAAAAATTGAAAAAGAAACGCCTTGGGGCGCAACCACTCCACTAAAAATTACCTCTGGCCCAAGAACCTCAGGAAACATTGCTTAAGAAACGCCTTGGGGCGCAACCACTCCACTAAAAATTACCTCTGGCCCAAGAACCTCAGGAAACATTGCAAAAGAAACGCCTTGGGGCGCAACCACTCCACTAAAAATTACCTCTGGCCCAAGAACCGCACCCGGCGGCACATCCTGCATCTCGTATCTGGTCCATGAAATCAGGTGGTTGGAAGCCTCCTCCCGTTCGCATAACATGAAGTTCCGAATTCCACACTTGGGAGCCCGGCAAGTGCCCAACACACAAGCCTTACGCCGGATCGAGCAAACCCCCAACTCCTCGCCCAGGTCATGATCGGGCACCCCTTCCTCGTCGTCCAGCACCCTCCCATGCATGGGCAGATCCTCAAGTTCGCCCTGAAAAGGCTGAACCTGCGGCCGCGACGACCCCACAGACGACCTCGAACCTCCCCCCTCCCTCATCCCCTCCACCTCACAAGTAAACTTGTTCACCCACTCTGTCGTGTGAGTGGCTTTGAAAATGGAACATGTGGGCACGGAGGACCCCACGTCGAGCTGGCTACCATGATCGCACGCGTGGCATTCAGGTCCGCACTCGCATCTGGCATGAAAAGTTGCACGAAATTTGGCCAACCCCCCAACCATGGACTGCATGGTAGTGTGGTGCTGGCATGCGCACAAGTTCCGCATTTTCCACCGCCCCTTGACGCATGCGGGCATATGCTTGCAAAAAGAAGTGTATCCCACATGAACTGTGCTCTTCTGATTCGTGCGAGGCATTGACATCCCTCCTCCGTCTCCATAATCACCTGATTTCCCCCCCTCACGCCCTCCTCTCCCTCCCCCCCCCCCCCTCCCTAGTGTCCATCCGCCGCGGTGGCTTCAACTCCGGATGGCGGGAAATGAACACTTCGTAAATCTTCGACTTGGAGACAGTATAGTAGCGCGCACCCTCCGAAAACGCTAGTGTATGTTTGTAATCCTTTCTTGTCCATTCACAATGAACATCCTTCATGTTCGGAGACGCCCGCGTCAAGTTATCATCCCTCCAGCACGCTTGTATCAGGGCAATGACTTCCGTCGGAAGCTCGTCTTTCCTCCTCCTCCTCTCTGGCGCACTCATCAAAAGGTCGTCCTCCCCTTCTTCCATTCCATCCCTGTGACCCCGAACAGTTGCGACAAAGCGCCTGTCAATCCCGAACGCGCGCTCCACAATCCTGTCCGGGACGCCCTCCATTGCCTTCGTAACAAGTCCACACAAGGCCCACCTAAGCCCACGATCCTTCTCAGATGTTCCCAAGTCGCCAAAAGCCTTCTTGATGGTATCCCGAAGAGATTCCGCCCAACTTTCAGGAAGCCCGTCGTCACAGTTCTTCCTCTTCTTAATGCCGTTGCTCTCGGCCACCATGGCATTTAGTCTTGAAGCTGCGCAAGACAGAACCTCCGCGCTCATCTCTGGCGTCCTGTGGTTGTTTGCTTTCACGCGTTCCGCCATGATAGGAAAGATGTCATTGGCAATTTTGTACCCCTTGTTCTCGATGTACTTGTCGCTCCGGGGACCGCGAAGTGCAGGCTCCCGGTCGTCCTTGGACAAGGGACGCGAACCGTCGGAAACGGCCCCCCGCCCCGATTGCGCCATCAGACTTTGGTCAGACGGCAGCTGATTTTTTTCGCCTCTTAATCCCGCGGCACCGAAAGCCCTGAGGATGAGTAATGATAAATAATCACCATTAAAGACACGACGAAAACGATGGGCATCAAACAAGAACGACAAGCGTCATTAATAACGCCGGCCGGCGCAACTGGATACATGTAAACCATACAAAAGTGATTTTATGAAACACATACAGTTTGTCATTAATAACGACGGCCGGCGTAACTCGGGCGCAATTAAAAACCATTAAGAAGCAACTCAGGATATGCAGGCAGAAATCCTTCAGGTGTAAAAAAGATGTACAAACACACTTTTGGTAATGGGGCCTGATTGCGCAACTGCAAGATACCATTGGAAACGCCGGCCGGCGCAACTGGATGCATGTACATAAACCATACAAAAGTGATTTGCACAAAACCCCTACAATTTGTCATGAGTAACGACGGCCGGCGTAACTCGGTTGCATTTGAAAACCACAAAGAAGCAACTCAGGTAGTGAAGGCGGAAATCCCAGAGGTGATAAAATGTTCACCAACACAAAATGTTGATAAGCGTGCAAGCTTTTGCAAGTGCGCGCAAGATACCATTGGAAACGCCGGCCGGCGCAACTGGAACACCAAAACAAAAAACTTGATTTGCACGAAACCCATTCAGTTCGTCATGGATAACGACGGCCGGCGCAACTTCATGGCACTCACCACTTTCACCAAATGCCATGTCGCCATTATATTGAGGAAAGCGAAGTATGCCCACTTAAAGCTGTGGTCTGCAGAACATTGACACAAAATATGCA
The DNA here is from genome assembly GCA_009746045.1 of Mesostigma viride. Taxonomy (NCBI): domain Eukaryota; kingdom Viridiplantae; phylum Streptophyta; class Mesostigmatophyceae; order Mesostigmatales; family Mesostigmataceae; genus Mesostigma; species Mesostigma viride. The sequence continues at coordinate 20,279 of RPFO01001242.1, read as the reverse complement.
TGGTATTTCAAGCAATGAATGCTATGTGTCAGGCATCAATGTCTTTATTGTATCCAAATGTGGTTAGGACGGAGGTTTACATTGGTTGCTATTTTAAGACAATGGCGTATAACCAAACATTGCACACACTCAAGAGTGTACTTATGCTGAACTGGAAAGGAACAATAAACCCCAATAAGGTAGATATTTTTCTTTTACATTTTAATTTTTTATATACTAGTTTATATAATATTATATTATATTAATTATATTATGCTATATTATGTTATATGAAATAACATTAAAATTAACATAAAATTAAAATTATATATTAATTATAGTATATTATATAATTTATATTATATATTATATTCACGATGCTCTGTGTATTAATGAGATATCAGACACACCTACATCACATCGCCTTCGCCTTGATGTTTCCGTTGTATGGGTCCGGTCGGGCGTTGGTAGCTGGTCGACAACAATTCTACATTTCCTAAAAAAAAATGCGACCGTGCCTACATTCGAAGGCGCGCTGTGGCTGACCTGAACTATCGGTGAACACCTCGGCGTCACTTGACCGGCCTAGGTTGACATTTCGGCAGAGTAACGCTGCTTAAAGGATCATTGCGTAGTTCGAGCGATTTGGCTCTTTATATATGTTTTTGGAGACGACGAGCAAGCATCCGATTGGTCAGCCAATTCCTGTCCAGTCCTCGGACAGTGTCCAATCCGGTGCTTGGGATCCAGAAAACGTGCTCGAGCCTGGCCACTCTGTCGCGGGCGCCGCGCTAGTGGCGTCGCGCCCAAACCTGACCAGGCCATAGGAAAGGGCGGGGGCGAATGCAAGAATTATTGTTATATCCTGACCTGTCCTGGGGAAGGTCCGGGGCGAATGCAAGAATTAATATACCTGCGTATGCAACCAACACGGCCGATCCACATACATAATCCGACTGAGCTGGACGGTACGGACCAAATTTCGGTGCAAATTGAGGCCCAAAAGCTATGTCGGCACGGTGCGCGCACCCCTTGCGGTAGTGGCCATGGCGACTGCCTTTAGACGAAACGTGACAAATCTGGCACGCGGAAAGCAGAAAAAATGCTCGATTGTTGGAGAAAATTAGTTACTGATTCTAATTTATGGCGGGATGGTTGCGATCTATAATGTCGCGGGCTTTTTTTCTTTGCCATCGGCAGGGGGGGTCCGGCCTGAATTTCTGTCGGGATGAATAAAGTATAATGGATGCCTGCCGGGTTGATTGTCGATTGTTGCCAGTTTTGATGGTCGTAAGGAAAGCTAGTTTAATGATGTTTCTAAAGCCGTAAAAATTCCCGCTGCTATCTTTACCTTTCCCGTCATTTTGCGGTAAGATAACATTAGCCCTGCGCGATGCGTACTGCCCAACCACTCCATGAAAGGGTGGACTTTCTTGTGCGCCTGGGCACGAATAAATGCCCGTTATGGTACGTTCTTGTGTTAAACGTCTTAAGCTAGCGTTTTCCTGCTTTCTTAGCTCGTTGAGCGTAAGCTTTTTGCCTTCTTTCCGGCCAGATGCAGCCAGAAAGTTGCGGGTCCTGGCGCTGCATCGCTGGATTCCTGGGTGTCTTTTAGCTAGTTAATCGTCTGTGACGTGGCTGGCTTTCTGCAGCGCGTGGCCCGCAACCTGTCGGGAAGGTGTAATGCTTTTATTTCCATGCTTCTCTGAAATTTCTTGTGCTTTATAGACAGTTGTGTTCGAGGAAATTCACGCGGTCTTCCTAAGCAGCGGCATCATTTTCCCCAGACACTGACGAGCTGGCACCTGTCTCCTAAAGAGAGCGGCTCGTGCTTGTTAGAAAGGAGGCAGTGTGCATTTTGCGGGACACAATGCTTTGGTGGCACATGCGTCAGGTAGGCTGTTCCAATGGTCTCTTCACCTTTCCCACTGAGTAAATGTTAGCATTTGTCATGCTAACCAGAGCAGCTAGCCACAGGTTGGCTGGATAAAAAGTCAGCTTATTTTCTCTTTATATACTGCGTGTGTGGTCCTCCACGTGTCCGGCTTGTTGGGCATTTTGGAAGAGGGTTTATAATGTGTTGTTGGGTGGAACAACTTGGTTGTTGGCACAAAATCACACATTATTAGCCTGAGATAGGCATGACATATGCTGCTCAGGCGTGTCGTCCTACCAGCCTTGTTGTTAAGGGTAGACTCACAAGGCTGGCTGTGCCGATGGAGGGGTGGGGCGTGCTAGCCCCCCCCACACCCACGCATGCATGCTAGCCCACCCCCACACCCACGCATGCATGCTAGCCCACACTCACACCCACGCATGCATGCTAGCCCACCCCCACACCCACGCATGCATGCTAGCCCCCCCACACCCACGCATGCATGCCAGCCCCCCCCACACCCACGCATGCATGACAGCCCCCCCCACACCCACGCATGCATGCTAGCCCCACACACACACCCACGCATGCATGCCAGCCCCCATACACACCCACGCATGCATGCCAGCCCCCCCCACACTTACGCATGCATGCTAGCCCCCCACCACACACCACGCATGCATGCCAGCCCCCCACACACCCACGCATGCAGGCTAGCCCACCCCCACACCCACGCATGCATGCCAGCCCACCCCCACACCCACGCGTGCATGCCAGCCCACCCCTAGCTTGAGCGTGCTTGTAAAGTTTTTGCATGGTTTATTAAAATGAGTGGAATATGTATTTATTGCATTAAATGTTAATTTTATCATGAATGAAAATGGTCAACATTGCCGAAGTGCCCCTAAATTGCTCAATATTGTGTGCTCAAGAATTCAATGAGGATTGTCATCATGGAAACCCGCACAAATTCACGATTCCGGGCATGCATGTGAAAGTATCAAGAACAATTTTCAATTAAGAATGGTATCTCATTGTTCCATGAATCAATATGACTCCATGTACGTAGACAAGCCATGATGACCCCATGGGAGCCTAAATCCTCATCATTAAATACATAAATGCCACCCATGTACGTAGACGGGCCATGATGACACCAATGGAGCCTGAATCCTCATCATTTTGTTTTCTTTGACATCCATGTACATACGTAGGCCAGCCATGATGACACCAATGGAGCCTGAATCCTCATCATTAATTACATACATGCCATCCATGTACGTAGACAGGCCATGATGACACCATGGGAGCCTGAATCCTCATCATTTACTATTCCTTGACATCCATGTACGTAGACGGGCCATGATGACACCATGGGAGCCTGAATCCTCATCATTTACTATTCCTTGACATCCATGTACGTAGACGGGCCATGATGACACCATGGGAGCCTGAATCCTCATCATTTTGTTTTCTTTGACATCCATGTACATACGTAGGCCAGCCATGATGACACCAATGGAGCCTGAATCCTCATCATTAATTACATACATGCCATCCATGTACGTAGACAGGCCATGATGACACCATGGGAGCCTGAATACTCATCATTTACTATTCCTTGACATCCATGTACGTGGACGGGCCATGATGACACCATGGGAGCCTGAATCCTCATGATTTACTATTCCTTGACATCCATGTACGTAGGCCAGCCATGGAGACACCATGGGAGCCTGAATCCTCCTCATTAATTACATACATGCCATCCATGTACGTAGACAAGCCATGATGACCCCATGGGAGCCTGAATCCTCATCATTTTTTTTTCTTTGACATCCATGTACGTAGACGGGCCATGATGACACCATGGGAGCCTGAATCCTCATCATTAATTACATAAATGACATCCATGTACGTAGACGGGCCATGATGACACCATGGGAGCCTGAATCCTCATCATTAATTACATACTTGCCATTCATGTACGTAGACGGGCCATGGAGACACCATGGGAGCCTGAATCCTCATCATTTACTATTCCTTGACATCCATGTACGTAGACGGGCCATGATGACACCATGGGAGCCTGAATCCTCATCATTAATTACATAAATGCCATCCATGTACGTAGACGGGCGATGATGACACCATGGGAGCCTAAATCCTCCTCATTAATTACATAAATGCCAACCATGTAGGTAGACAAGCCATGATGACACCATGGGAGCCTGAATCCTCATCATTAAATACATAAATGCCATCCATGTACGTAGGCCAGCCATGGAGACACCATGGGAGCCTGAATCCTCATCATTTACTATTCCTTGACATCCATGTACGTAGGCCAGCCATGATGACACCAATGGAGCCTGAATCCTCTTCATTTTTTTTATGAGAGGATTCAGGTTACATAAATGCCAACCATGTAGGTAGACAAGCCATGATGACACCATGGGAGCCTGAATCCTCATCATTAAATACATAAATGCCATCCATGTACGTAGGCCAGCCATGGAGACACCATGGGAGCCTGAATCCTCCTCATTAATTACATAAATGCCAACCATGTACGTAGACAAGCCATGATGACACCATGGGAGCCTGAATCCTCATCATTTTTTTTTCTTTGACATCCATGTACATACGTAGACAAGCCATGATGACACCAATGGAGCCTGAATCCTCATCATTAATTACATACATGCCATCCATGTACGTAGACAGGCCATGATGACACCATGGGAGCCTGAATCCTCATCATTTACTATTCCTTGACATCCATGTACGTAGACAGTTACGTTAAATAGTGCCGGAACCTTTTGCCGCCTGAGGCAAATCGGTCCGTAACACTATTTTGCCCGGAATAACCACTTCCGAGCACCCAAGTTAATTCGGCCGAATGAACTTGGGTGCTCGGAAGTGGTTATTCCGGGCAAAATAGTGTTACGGACCGATTTGCCTCAGGCGGCAAAAGGTTCCGGCACTATTTAACGTAACTAAAACCTGGCCTCGTGGAGGGGGGACGAAGAGCCCGAGACATCCGCCTAGGCCGCTGAGCACGCACCACTAAATGCGCCGGAGCTGCCTCAGTGAGGATTCGAACCCCTGACCTCCAAGTTGCACAGGTTTTAGTTACGTTAAATAGTGCCGGAACCTTTTGCCGCCTGAGGCAAATCGGTCCGTAACACTATTTTGCCCGGAATAACCACTTCCGAGCACCCAAGTTCATTCGGCCGAATTAACTTGGGTGCTCGGAAGTGGTTATTCCGGGCAAAATAGTGTTCCGGCCCGATTTGCCTCAGGCGGCAAAAGGTTCCGGCACTATTTAACGTAACTAAAACCTGTGCAACTTGGAGGTCAGGGGTTCGAATCCTCACTGAGGCAGCTCCGGCGCATTTAGTGGTGCGTGCTCAGCGGCCTAGGCGGATGTCTCGGGCTCTTCGTCCCCCCTCCACGAGGCCAGGTTTTAGTTACGTTAAATAGTGCCGGAACCTTTTGCCGCCTGAGGCAAATCGGGCCGGAACACTATTTTGCCCGGAATAACCACTTCCGAGCACCCAAGTTCATTCGGCCGAATTAACTTGGGTGCTCGGAAGTGGTTATTCCGGGCAAAATAGTGTTCCGGCCCGATTTGCCTCAGGCGGCAAAAGGTTCCGGCACTATTTAACGTAACTTAGACGGGCCATGATGACACCATGGGAGCCTGAATCCTCATCATTTTGTTTTCTTTGACATCCATGTACATACGTAGGCCAGCCATGGAGACACCATGGGAGCCTGAATCCTCATCATTTACTATTCCTTGACATCCATGTACGTAGACGGGCCATGATGACCCCATGGGAGCCTGAATCCTCATCATTTTTTTTTTCTTTGACATCCATGTACGTAGACGGGCCATGACGACACCATGGGAGCCTGAATCCTCATCATTAATTACATAAATGACATCCATGTACGTAGACGGGCCATGATGACACCATGGGAGCCTGAATCCTCATCATTAAATACATAAATGCCATCCATGTACGTAGGCCAGCCATGGAGACACCATGGGAGCCTGAATCCTCCTCATTAATTACATAAATGCCAACCATGTACATACGTAGACGGGCCATGATGACACCATGGGAGCCTGAATCCTCATCATTTTGTTTTCCTTGACATCCATGTACATACGTAGGCCAGCCATGGAGACACCATGGGAGCCTGAATCCTCCTCATTAATTACATACATGCCATCCATGTACGTAGACAAGCCATGATGACCCCATGGGAGCCTGAATCCTCATCATTTACTATTCCTTGACATCCATGTACGTAGGCCAGCCATGGAGACACCATGGGAGCCTGAATCCTCCTCATTAATTACATAAATGCCAACCATGTTCGTAGACAAGCCATGATGACACCATGGGAGCCTGAATCCTAATCATTAATTACATACATGCCATCCATGTACGTAGACAAGCCATGATGACCCCATGGGAGCCTGAATCCTCCTCATTAATTACATAAATGCCAACCATGTACGTAGACGGGCCATGATGACACCATGGGAGCCTGAATCCTCATCATTACTTACATAAAGGCCATCCATGTACGTAGGCCAGCCATGGAGACACCATGGGAGCCTGAATCCTCCTCATTAATTACATAAATGCCAACCATGTACGTAGACAAGCCATGATGACCCCATGGGAGCCTGAATCCTCATCATTATATACAAAAATGCCATCCATGTACGTAGACGGGCCATGATGACACCATGGGAGCCTGAATCCTCATCATTAATAACATAAATGCCATTCATGTACGTAGGCCAGCCATGATGACACCATGGGAGCCTGAATCCTCATCATTAATTACATACTTGCCATTCATGTACGTAGACGGACCATGGAGACACCATGGGAGCCTGAATCCTCATCATTTACTATTCCTTGACATCCATGTACGTAGACGGGCCATGATGACACCATGGGAGCCTGAATCCTCATCATTACTTACATAAAGGCCATCCATGTACGTAGACGGGCCATGATGACACCATGGGAGCCTAAATCCTCCTCATTAATTACATAAATGCCATCCATGTACGTAGGCCAGCCATGGAGACACCATGGGAGCCTGAATCCTCCTCATTAATTACATAAATGCCAACCATGTACGTAGACAAGCCATGATGACCCCATGGGAGCCTGAATCCTCATCATTAATTACATAAATGCCATCCATGTACGTAGACAAGCCATGATGACACCATGGGAGCATTGGTTGGCATTTATGTAATTAATGAGGAGGATTCAGGCTCCCATGGTGTCTCCATGGCTGGCCTACGTACATGGATGTCAAGGAGTAGTAAATGATGAGGATTCAGGCTCCCATGGTGTCATCATGGCTTGTCTACGTACATGAATGGCAAGTATGTAATTAATGATGAGGATTCAGGCTCCCATGGTGTCTCCATGGCTGGCCTACGTACATGGATGTCAAGGAATAGTAAATGATGAGGATTCAGGCTCCCATGGTGTCATCATGGCCCGTCTACGTACATGGATGTCAAGGAATAGTAAATGATTAGGATTCAGGCTCCCATGGTGTCATCATGGCTTGTCTACGTACATGGTTGGCATTTATGTAATTAATGAGGAGGATTCAGGCTCCCATGGTGTCTCCATGGCTGGCCTACGTACATGGATGTCAAGGAATAGTAAATGATGAGGATTCAGGCTCCCATGGTGTCATCATGGCTGGCCTACGTACATGGATGGCATTTATGTAATTAATGATGAGGATTCAGGCTCCCATGGTGTCATCATGGCCCGTCTACGTACATGGATGTCAAGGAAAAGTAAATGATGAGGATTCAGGCTCCCATGGTGTCATCATGGCTTGTCTACGTACATGGTTGGCATGTATGTAATTAATGAGGAGGATTCAGGCTCCCATGGTGTGACTCTCCATGGCTGGCCTATGTACATGGTTGGCATTTATGTAATTCATGAGGAGGATTTAGGCTCCCATGGTGTCATCATCGCCTGTGTACGTACATGGATGGCATTTATGTAATTAATGATGAGGATTCAGGCTCCATTGGTGTCATCATGGCTTGTCTACGTACATGGATGTCATTTATGTAATTAATGATGAGGATTCAGGCTCCCATGGTGTCATCATGGCCCGTCTACGTACATGGATGTCAAAGAAAAAAAAAATGAGGAGGATTTAGGCTCCCATGGTGTCATCATGGCCCGTGTACGTACATGGATGGCATGTATGTAATTAATGATTAGGATTCAGGCTCCCATGGTGTCATCATGGCAAGCCGGACACGTGGAGGACCACACACGCAGTATATAAAGAGAAAATAAGCTGACTTTTTATCCAGCCAACCTGTGGCTAGCTGCTCTGGTTAGCATGACAAATGCTAACATTTACTCAGTGGGAAAGGTGAAGAGACCATTGGAACAGCCTACCTGACGCATGTGCCACCAAAGCATTGTGTCCCGCAAAATGCACACTGCCTCCTTTCTAACAAGCACGAGCCGCTCTCTTTAGGAGACAGGTGCCAGCTCGTCAGTGTCTGGGGAAAATGATGCCGCTGCTTAGGAAGACCGCGTGAATTTCCTCGAACACAACTGTCTATAAAGCACAAGAAATTTCAGAGAAGCATGGAAATAAAAGCATTACACCTTCCCGACAGGTTGTGGGCCACGCGCTGCAGAAAGCCAGCCACGTCACAGACGAACTTGCTTAAAAACATCCAGGAATCCAGCGATGCAGCGCCAGGACCCGCAACTTCATGGCTGCATCTGGCCGGAAAGAAGGCAAAAAGCTTACGCTCAACGAGCTAAGAAAGCAGGAAAGCGCTATCTTAGGACGTTTAATACAAGAACGTACCATAACGGGCATTTATTCGTGCCCAGGCGCACAAGAAAGGCCACCCTTTCATGGAGAGGTCGGGCGCGCATCGCGCAGGCCTAATGTTATCTTACCGCACAATGACGGGAAAGGTAAAGATAGCAGCGGGAATTTTTACGGCTTTAGAAACATCATTAAACTAGCTTTCCTTACGACCATCAAAACTGGCAACAATCGACAATCACACCTGCAGGCATCAATTATACTTTATTCATCCCGACAGAAATTCAGGCCGGACCCCCCCTGCCGATGGTAAAGAAAAAGAGCCCGCGACATTATAGATCGCAACTATCCCACCATAAATTAGAATCAGTAACTAATTTTCTCCAAGAATCGAGCATTTTTTCTGCTTTCCGCGAGCCAGATTTGTCACGTTTCGTCTAAAAGCAGTCGCCATGGCCACTTCCGCAAGGGGTGCGCGCACCGTGCACCCACTTTTCACGGTACGGAGGGTACCGCGGAATTTTTTTGGCGCGGAAAATATTCGCCGCGCCGAGTCCCCTTAACCATGCATGCATGCCCGTCGTCTCCAAACATTGCATTACATGCACGTGACGGCGTGTTCCCTCGGTCATGGTGCGCGGCGGTGCCAGCTGGACTGATGTCATGCCCTCCACGTAGGCTCGTTCTACATTTCAGAACTGATCCATGGCGCATAATTAGAATTTTGTAAGGTAGAATCAGGTTCTGAAGGTTCTACATAGTAGCCTAGTAAGGGTACACTAACATGTAGCCCAGTAGTTACTAATCCTGCGATCATGATGGAATATACATGTAGTGATACTAATCGATACATGTAGTACACATGGTTGGCGCACAGAATGTTGTACAACCTGCCCTACATGTCGGAAAAACGCACACTCTGACAAACGTGATTGAAATATATTGTACAACATCATCACTAACGCTACATCCGGAACTGTTCTAGTGAATAGCATTACAATGTACTCCCCCGGCAGGTGTGGGTGCCCGAGTACTTGGGAGTCTGAACACGCAGTGTCGACTCCTATTGGTGCAAAGGCATTCTTGTCGTCTCTTCATTTTTTATTCTCCGTTACCACTATATATTGTAATTCTTACGGCACCTTCCAAAGTCCCTGGTGTGTGTCAGTGCAGCGTCGACATGGCATGCGTGGAGGATATTTGCGTACGTACGACGAATCATGTGAAACGACTGGTCCAACCTAAAAAAATTTTGAATTTTTGCCGTGTCCAGTAACGGTCCTAGGTTGCACCCGCGGGCCGTTCCGGCAGCTGTACAGAATAGATCAGAAAGATACGCCGCGGAATGACGCCAGTGCCCGGCAAATGTGAGTCGGGAACTGAACAGTCACTACAAACGTCGAAAATCTATTGCTCCACCCCCCCAAAAAAAGCGTTCCGGAACTGTTCGAAGCGAATAGCACTGACAGGATTCGAACCTGCGTCCAGAGTGAGGTTGCGGAGTGAGGGAGGCCAGCCATCATGGTCCGCACACAAATCTGGCTCGGGTCCGATCCCTGTCAGTGCTCTTCGCTTCGAACAGGTCCGGAACGCTTTTTTGTGGGGATGGAGCAATAAATACTCGACATTTGCAGTGACTGTTCAGTTCCGGGCTCACAAATGATTTGCCGGGCACAGGCGTCGTTGCGCGGCGTATCTTTGTGATCTTTTCTGTACAGCTGTCGGAACGGCCCGCGGGTGCAACCTAGGACCGTTACTGGACACGGCAAAAATTTAAAATTTTTCAGGTTGGACCAGTCGTTTCACATGATTCGTCGTACGTACGCAAATATCCTCCACGCATGCCATGTCGACGCTGCACTGACACACACCAGGGACTTTGGAAGGTGCGCACCCTGCCCGCCCAGGTAATTGATGCGGTGTTTTGCAGGCGCGCACCGCCGGATGCGCCCACCACGCCCGCCACCGCACGTCCAGTGACCGTGATGGTGTGGTAGCCAGTGGCCGACTGTGGTCTACGTTGTTTTTCGCCTGCGGGTGCAGCCCCCATAGTTCGTCACCTCCGCGAAGGCAGAGTCGAAAACGCCTACCATTGTTGCGAGGCCCGTTCCGGCCGCTTTGCACAAAGCTCCAGTAAGTGCCTTGCGTATTTTTCGCGAATGTCCGCATGCCTTTCAAAATCACTTTAAGCTTCTAGATCTCCTACCTGTCCAGGTATTATGGATCAGGATGTTTCGGCGACGTTATAATCTGCTTCTTGGCTGATTAACCGCGTGCTGTCGTCTCGGAATGATAGCTATTTCCCTCATCCAATGGATTTTCGGCGCGGACCCCCTATACAATCTGTATGCAGGAATACGGCCAACAGACGCTGCCAAAGGTGGAGAAGAAGACACCCACAAAGCCAGCGCCATTCGAGCTTCCAGGGGCTAAGTGAGTGCTGTCGACATATTACAACTCGGCTCTCTTTCCAAGTTCCCATGTAGAAGTTGCCAGGTATGATGCCGAGTTGTGAGGGTATTGATCCCCCCCCTCTCCCTCTTATTTTTCACCAGGTTTTTCATGCGGATTTTTAATCCCTTTTGCGTCATGCTCCTTGTAGCGTGATGTCGTCGATTGTCACTCACAACCATGCTATCATTGTGGTTCGTTATTTTTCGCCTGCGGGTGCAGGTCACGAGCGTTGCGTGCGGTGCGTCATCAATCCAAGAACAAAACATGTCAAGGACATGGTCCTTGTATTTGTACCCACCTGACCTGGCTAGATAGATAGAGGCTCTTGTACAGGAGCCACTGTTTTTTATCCCGTTGGATTTGGCCTACAAATGAGAAAGTTGTGGCCAGTTTTAGTAATCAGGGATTAGTACCTATGCCAAGTGGATCCTTATAGGCAGCTGACAAATCTGTCTATGTCAGCTGACCTATGACATGTCAGATGAGAATCTATGACAGGACAGTTGACTGATTGACATGTACACTGTGCATGTCAGATGTGGCGCTGATATGTTCACGCCAGATTTACTTCATCATCATCAGATCACACACAGAGAGATCTTTTATTAAATAGTTAGATTACTGTGCAGCAGTTACAAGTTAAGACTGTACATCAGTTACAAGATAAGGCTGTACAGCAGTTACAAGATAAGATTTATTCTTGTCTAGATCTGATTGGTAGCCTGTACACTGACCTAACCTGATTGGTGGCCTGAGTATTACATGAGAATATTCCTAGGCACATTCCTAGCCAGCCAATCAGGTCATTCCAGTTTTCTGCCTGTGTTTTTTCCTCGAGTTAATAAAACAACTGAGGAGCCTTGCCAAAGGTACTCCTCACTATCATTCTGCCTCAAACTGAGTCTCTGTCTCTTTGCTTCCATCCTCCATAGCCTGTACCTGCAAGGACAGGCACATTTGGGTTCCAATCACAAGCATTGTAGAAGGCAAACCCATTAGTTCTTTCAACATGGTATCGGAGGTTTGATGCCTACCCTGCATTTGAGGAGCAGAGACATTCATCTGACTACCCCAGAGACAACACCCAGACCCAGATCAACCATGGAGGATCAAGACACCCAAACTGCTACCAGACAGCCTGACTACACCTCTCTTGTTTCAACAGTTGCCAAGAGCTGCAAGAAATTTGTTGGTGCAGCTGGTGATGATTACAGCAAGTGGGAGGAGTGGAAGAATTTGTTTTTGGCTGTTGTCAGTCTTTTCAGTTTGGATGCTGTCCTGCTGGGTACTGAGGAGAATGACAGGGCTGATAAGGCCCTGTGGGCAGCTTTGCTCACCTGTCTAACAGGTGAAGCTGCACGCCTAATGGCCACTGTGGCCAACAAAACTGGTAGCCAAGCATGGCAGTGTCTCATGGAGAACTATGAGCAAACCAGGCTAACCAAGAGTCACAGGTTTGAGCTGAGGAGCAAGCTGCACCGCCTACAGAAGCTTCCTAACGAGACCATGCAACAGCTTGTGAGGAGGGCGGAGCTTCTACGTGCTGACTACCAGGCTGCAGGGGGAGTCATCCAGGACCGTGATTTTGCTGCCATTCTACTGGGAGCACTGACAGACGAGTACCGCCCTGCGCTGGTGTCTGTACGGTTCAACGAGGAGGACCCACTACCTGTGGTGAAGAGGGCACTCATGGAGGCGGAGGATCTGCTCAAGGGGGGACGTGCTGTGGTGAAAAAGGAGAGTGCTGGCACTGGCCAGGCCTACCACACCAACAGCAAGGGGAACGGGGGGACCAAGAAATGCAGTCACTGTGGCCTGTCAAATCACAAGGACAAAGACTGCTGGAAGGAGCATCCTGAGAAGGCCCCACGCTGGTACCCCAACCAGCACAGGGGGGCAAGGGCGGCAACCGAGGGAACCAGAACAAGGGACGCAACGCACCTGCTGGATCCGCTGCCAACGCAACTCAGGAGGCGGCTGAACTGCCGCCTGGCTTCTGCATGGTCACCATCGCCGAGGAGTCGCCGTCGACGCCGCTGGAGGCTGCTGCTCTCACGCAGTATACGTGCGACAACCTCACCTGGGTGCTGGACTCGGCTGCGAGCAGCCACATGTCCCCGTGCCGTTCTGACTTTGTGTCTCTGACCCCCCACAGCAGGGCAATCGCTGGCTCCGGCGGACAGCTGCACGCTACCGGCCAGGGCACCATCGCTGTGGAGCTTCCTGGCCACAGCGTGCGCTTGCAAGGAGCGCTGCTTGTACCTGGCCTGAATGCACGACTCCTTTCAGTCGCGCAACTCGCAAAGGCAGGTCACAAGGTGGATTTCCACAAAGAGACAGTGGTGCTGGATAACAAGCATCACAAGATCGCCATGCAGAACAACATCTACGTGTTACCTGCGGCGAAGACAGCGCCAGCGATGGCTGCTGTGACGGTGGAGCGGCCGGTTAACCTGCTGCTGCACTGGCGTTTGGGCCATGCTGGTGCCGACCGCATCAAGAAGCTGGTTGCCATCCCTGCATCCAACTTGACGACGAGGAGTCCAACTGCTCCTGGCTGCCCATCCTGCCCGGCTGGCTTCATCAAGCGCCAGCCATTTCCGCCAGGGCAGCGGCGATCCACTGTGCCGCGCGCCAAGCTTCATGGCGACCTGCTGGGCCCGATGAGCGTCGAGTCGCTGGGGGGAGCCCGCTACTTCTTGGGCATCACTGACGATGCCACTCGGTGGCGATGGGGGTTTGCGCTCAAGACCAAGGACGAGGCGGTGGGGCGGTTTGCAGAGCTGCTCGTCCGCGATATTCGCCCCTTCTACGCCGGCTCTGTCGTGCTGCGCACCGACAATGACGCGGTCTTCACCGGTCAAGCCTGGCGGGCGGTGTGTGCTGAACACCGCGTCCACCAGGAGTTCTCCGCGCCTTACTGCCCTGAGCAGAACGGCGTAGCGGAGCGGCTCTGGGGCCTGGCAATGGGCATGACTCTGCGATGTTGACACACGCCGGCCTGGGGAAGGCATACTGGGCATTGGCACTCCAGTGTGCTATTTATATCCTGAACCGCCTGCCGTGCTCCTCGAATCCTGGTGATGCCACGCCACACTTTTTGCTGACAGGTCATCACGCTGATCTGTCGCACATGCGCATTTTCGGCTGCCCAGCCTGGCATCGTGTGGAAGGGCATCGTGGCAAGCTGGAGGCCAAGGCCATGCCTGGCATTTTTGTCGGTTATGCTCCCGACTCGCCGGCATATCTGATCCTGGACTCCGCCACTCGCACTTTGGTGCAACGTCGCCACGTGGCCTTCAATGAGGCCTGGCGCAACGACGCCCTGCCATCACCTCAGCTGCTGCCGGCACTGGTGGAGGGGGAGGAGGCTTCCGAGCTTCTGCTGCCACCGGTCACTGAGAATTCTGTCCCTGGGCCTGATACTACTCTGGCCCTACCGCCCTCTGGTCCTGTGACTAGAGCCATGGCGCGGCGCGCCGCTGCCAGCAGTGAGGACGCTGCTGTGGGCGCTGCCAGCAGTGGGGGCACTGCTTTGGGGGATGCCAGTGGTGAGGGGGGCTCGCCACTGGAGGCTTTGTCGGGGGATGCCAGTGGTGAGGGGGGCTCGCCACTGGAGGAGGCGCCAGCGCCAAGTCCTGAGCCCAAACCCGCTGAGTCTGAGTCTGCACCTGTTTTCGCACCAAGTCCTGCGCTGGAGGCGTCGTCGGCTTCTACCTCTACACCACCTGGACACGTGTCGACGGCAGACACACCTGCTGCTGAATCTCCTTCTTCGTCCCAGCTACACAAATTAGTGCAGGCCCTCCGCGGCAAGCAACCGGCTGCCGCTATGGCCACTGCTGCACTGGTGTCCGACGGCGTTGCACATGATCCCCTCGCTCAGGTGTTACCCACAACCCCTCTTGATCGTGTTTCCCCTAAATGGGCTCGTTTTTACCCTGACTACATGAGTGTGCGTGATCTGTTTGATACTTTCTCACTCCACACTAGCTCAGGTTCCACGTCCATCCCCTCCTCTTTTGCTGAGGCCCATGCTAGCCCTGAGTGGCGTGCTGCGATGGATAGTGAGCTTTCTAGCATTCGCGAACATGCAGTATATTCACTCGTTTCTTCCAAGTCTCTTCCTCGCACTGCCAAGGTCCTTCCATCTCGGTGGGTGTTTGCTGTCAAAAGCGATGGCCGTTTCAAGGCCCGTTTTGTTGTGAAGGGCTTTGCTCAGCGGGAAGGCATAGATTTCACTGAGGTCTTTAGCCCTACTGTTCGTTCCTCCACCATTCGTTTGGCACTAGCTTTTGGTGTCTCGTCTGGGTATGTGCTGAAGCAACTTGATGTTCGCACTGCGTTTTTGTACGCCCCACTTTCTGAGGACGTCTATGTGCGTCCTCCTGCTGGCTTTGAGCAGCGTGATGCCGCTGGTGATGTGCTGGTGTGGAAGCTGCAACGCAGCCTCTATGGCATCAAGCAGGCACCACGTAACTGGCACAAAACATTTAGTGCCTATCTTCTCTCCGATGGTGCTGTACAAAGCCCAACGGATTCCTGCCTGTACGTGTATCCCACGTCTCGTACGTTTGTGTTTG
This sequence comes from Mesostigma viride, assembly GCA_009746045.1. NCBI lineage: Eukaryota > Viridiplantae > Streptophyta > Mesostigmatophyceae > Mesostigmatales > Mesostigmataceae > Mesostigma > Mesostigma viride. The sequence goes on along the minus strand of RPFO01001242.1, from coordinate 4,517 downwards.
TCCATGTCGACGACATTATTGCAGGCAGTCCTTCCTCTTCCTGGCTGGCCTCGTGGTCTCATCGTTTGGCCAGCAAGTTTCAGATCACCGAGTCCGATGACCCTTCTTTTTTCCTCGGTGTTTCTCTCCATGTCGACCCTGTTTCCCGGTCTCTTTCCTTGCACCAAACTGTGTATATTGAGGCCCTGGCTGCCCGCTTTGGGCTTTCTCCCTCCTTCCCTGTACGCACCCCGGTCAGTGTGTCCCGTGTTAGTCCCCAACGCGAGGGGGGAATGCAGCTCAATGCCCCGGACACCCAGCTGTATCAGTCCAAAACCGGTGCCGTGCTGTATGTCGCGCTGTGGACACGTCCAGACATTGCTTTTGCTGTCAACCAACTGGCTCAGCACATGCAGGCACCCACGGCAGCCCACATGGAGGCTGCCGACCGCCTGATCCGGTACCTCTACACCACGAGGGACAAGGGTCTGCGGTATGGTCAGGAAGGGGGGCTGGAGGCCTGGACTGACGCTGACTGGGCTAACTGCCCAGAGTCCAGACGCTCTGTGACGGGCAACCTGGTCCTGTTCCGGGGTGCGCCCGTGGAGTGGTGCAGCCGCAAGCAACCCATTGTTGCTCTGTCTTCCTGCGAGGCAGAGTACATTGCTGCGAGCAGCGTCACCCAGCTGGTGCTGCCACTCAGGCGCCTGCTGGGAGACCTGGGTGCACCGGTGGAGGGGCCCACGACCGTGCTGTGCGACAACACTGGCGCGGTGGCCCTGGCCAAGGATCCTGTGCACCCCAAGCGCACCAAGCACATCGACGTGCGCTACCACTTCATCCGTGAGCAGGTGGAGGGGGGCTCCATCTGCATGCGTCACTGCCCTGGCAAGGACAACCTGGCTGACATCTTCACCAAGGCCCTGGGAAGGGCACGGTTCATCACCCTGCGGGACAAGCTGCTGGTGTCTACTTAGATATGCAGTTGTATATGCCCACAGGGGCTGAGAGCTTTTTTGCTCTAAGTGTTATACTTGACAGGATAGCACTAGAGCAAGGTCATGTGTTGTAAGGGGGGTGTCAAGGACATGGTCCTTGTATTTGTACCCACCTGACCTGGCTAGATAGATAGAGGCTCTTGTACAGGAGCCACTGTTTTTTATCCCGTTGGATTTGGCCTACAAATGAGAAAGTTGTGGCCAGTTTTAGTAATCAGGGATTAGTACCTATGCCAAGTGGATCCTTATAGGCAGCTGACAAATCTGTCTATGTCAGCTGACCTATGACATGTCAGATGAGAATCTATGACAGGACAGTTGACTGATTGACATGTACACTGTGCATGTCAGATGTGGCGCTGATATGTTCACGCCAGATTTACTTCATCATCATCAGATCACACACAGAGAGATCTTTTATTAAATAGTTAGATTACTGTGCAGCAGTTACAAGTTAAGACTGTACATCAGTTACAAGATAAGGCTGTACAGCAGTTACAAGATAAGATTTATTCTTGTCTAGATCTGATTGGTAGCCTGTACACTGACCTAACCTGATTGGTGGCCTGAGTATTACATGAGAATATTCCTAGGCACATTCCTAGCCAGCCAATCAGGTCATTCCAGTTTTCTGCCTGTGTTTTTTCCTCGAGTTAATAAAACAACTGAGGAGCCTTGCCAAAGGTACTCCTCACTATCATTCTGCCTCAAACTGAGTCTCTGTCTCTTTGCTTCCATCCTCCATAGCCTGTACCTGCAAGGACAGGCACATTTGGGTTCCAATCACAAGCATTGTAGAAGGCAAACCCATTAGTTCTTTCAACAAAACACGATGTGGCTAAACCCTCCCTCCCTCCCTCCCTCCCTCCCTCCCTCCCTCCCTCCCTCCCTCTCCCTCTCCCTCTCCCTCTCCCTCTCCTCTCCTCTCCCTCTCCCTCTCCCTCTCCCTCTCCCTCTCCCTCTCCTCTCCCTCTCCCTCTCCCTCTCCCTCTCCCTCTCCCTCTCCCTCTCCCTCTCCCTCTCCCTCTCCCTCTCCCTCTCCCTCTCCTCTCCCTCTCCTCTCCCTCTCCCTCTCCCTCTCCCTCTCCCTCTCCCTCTCCCTCTCCCTCTCCCTCCTCTCCCTCTCCCTCTCCCTCTCCCTCTCCCTCTCCCTCTCCCTCTCCCTCTCCCTCTCCCTCTCCCTCTCCCTCTCCGTCTCCCTCTCCCTCTCCCTCTCCCTCTCCGCTTACGCCCTCCCTCTCCCTCTCCCTCTCCTCTCCCTCTCCCTCTCCCTCTCCCTCTCCTCTCCCTCTCCTCTCCCTCTCCCTCTCCCTCTCCCTCTCCCTCTCCTCTCCCTCTCCCTCTCCCTCTCCCTCTCCCTCTCCCTCTCCCTCTCCTCTCCCTCTCCTCTCCTCTCCCTCTCCCTCTCCCTCTCCCTCTCCCTCTCCCTCTCCCTCTCCTCTCCCTCTCCCTCTCCCTCTCCCTCTCCTCTCCCTCTCCCTCTCCCTCTCCCTCTCCCTCTCCCTCTCCCTCTCCCTCTCCCTCTCCCTCTCCCTCTCCTCCTCTCCCTCTCCCTCTCCCTCCTCTCCCTCTCCCTCTCCCTCTCCCTCTCCCTCTCCCTCTCCCTCTCCTCTCCCTCTCCCTCTCCCTCTCCTCTCCCTCTCCCTCTCCCTCTCTCTCCCTCTCCCTCTCCCTCTCCTCTCCCTCTCCCTCTCCCTCTCCCTCTCCCTCTCCCTCTCCCTCTCCCTCTCCTCTCCCTCTCCCTCTCCCTCTCCTCTCCCTCTCCCTCTCCCTCTCCCTCTCCCTCTCCCTCTCCCTCTCCCTCTCCCTCTCCTCTCCCTCCTCCCTCCTCCCTCTCCCCTCTCCCTCCTCCCTCTCCTCCCTCCCTCCCTCCCTCCCTCCCTCCCTCCCTCCCTCCCTCCCTCCTCCCTCCCTCCCTCCCTCTCCTCCTCCTCCCTCCCTCCCTCCTCCCTCCTCCCTCCATCCCTCCTCCCTCCCTCCATCCATCCCTCATCCCTCTTACGGTTACGCTTACGCTTACGGTTACGCTTACGCTTACGCTTACGCTTACGCTTACGCTTACGCTTACGCTTACGCTTACGCTTACGCTTACGCTTACGCTTACGCTTACGCTTACGCTTACGCTTACGCTTACGCTTACGCTTACGCTTACGCTTACGCTTACGCTTACGCTTACGCTTACGCTTACGCTTACGCTTACGCTTACGCTTACGCTTACGCTTACGCTTACGCTTACGCTTACGCTTACGCTTACGCTTACGCTTACGCTTACGCTTACGCTTACGCTTACGCTTACGCTTACGCTTACGCTTACGCTTACGCGTACGCGTACGCGTACGCGTACGCATATGCTTACGCGTACGCTTACGCTTACGCTTACGCTTACGCTTACGCTTCCCTCCCTCTCCTCTCCCTCTCCCTCTCCCTCTCCCTCTCCCTCTCCCTCTCCCTCTCCCTCTCCCTCTCCCTCCCTCTCCCTCTCCCTCCCCTCCCTCTCCCTCTCCTCTCCCTCTCCTCTCTCCTCTCCCTCTCCCTCTCCTCTCCCTCTCCCTCTCCCTCTCCCTCTCCCTCTCCCTCCCTCCCTCCCTCCCTCCCTCCCTCCCTCCCTCCCTCCCTCCCTCCCTCCCTCCTCCTCCCTCCCTCCCTCCCTCCCCTCCCTCCCTCCCTCCCCCTCCCTCCTCCCTCCTCTCCTCTTCTCTCCTCTCTCTTCTCTCTCTTCTCCTCCCTCTCTCTTCCTCTCTTCTCTCTCCTTCTTCTCTCCTCTCTCTCTCTCTCCTCCTCTCTCTCTCTCTCCTCCTCTCTATCTCTCTCTCCTTCTCTCTCTCTCTCATCTCCAACTCACTCTTCTTCTCTCTCTCTCCTCTCTCCTTCTCTCTCATCTATCTCTCTTCTCACTCCATCCTCGTCCTCACTATCTCTCGTCCTCTCTCTTCTCTCTTCTCCTTCTTCTCTTCTCTCTCTCTCTCTCCGTCTCTCTTCATCTCTCTCTTTCTCTCTCCTCTCTCCTCTCTCTCCTCCTCTCTCTCCTCTCTTCCATCGTCTCTCTCTCTCTCTCTCTCTCTCTTCTTCTCTCCTTCTTCTCTCTCGTCTCTCTCTCTCTCCTCTGCTCTCTCCTCTCTCTCTCCTCTCTCCCTCTCTCCGCCTCCCTCGATCTCTCTCGTCCTTCTCTCTCTCTCTCTCCGCTCTTTCGTCTCTCGTCTCTCTTCTTCATCTTCATCTCTCTCTTCTCAATCTCTCGCTCTCTCTCTCTCTCTCCTCTCTCTTTCCGTCTCTCCTGTTTCTCCTCCCGTCTCTCTCATCTCTCTCTCTCTCCTCTCTCTCTCTCTCTCTCTCTCTCTACTTCTCTCGTTCTCCATCGTCTCCTCTCCTTCGCTCGCCTTCTCTCTCTCTCCTCGTCTCCGCTCCCCGTTCTCCCCTCTCCTCTCCGTCTCTCTCGTCTCTCTGCTCTATCTCCTTCTCTCTCTCTCTCTTCCTCGTCCAGCGCCTGCCTCTCTCTCGCTCGAGTCTGCGCCTCTGTTCTCGTGCCCCGTCTCTCTCTCC
>RPFO01002003.1:0-27993 GCA_009746045.1 Mesostigma viride | reverse complement strand
CATGGAATATATGTGCTCATGATCTCCCAACGGAGGCATGTTATATAATTTAATTTAACCCTTAGTCCGTTAACCCCCGACCTGTCGGGGGGTTTGACTAACGGTCGAATTTCGCGCCGCCCGAGAGCGCCGCGCCACTTGTGACGGATGTCAGTGGTCCGGTGGGTCCGGGAACACTTAGGGACGAAGGTGATGCATAGGTTTGGGGGTAATATTCGCCATAGCCTGGTAATTACAACGTGCATTGAGAATGTATCACGTGACTTTGGCGGGAAATTTTCGCTCGCGCGCGCGCGTAATGAGATATGGCTGCCAACGTGCCGCTGTTACGAAATGTTTGCGTCTCACGGCTTGAAACGGTTCAGAATGTTGCTCAGAATGACGATGCATGATTTTCGTAGGTCAGGCACGGCCAGATTTATAGGGTTGGGAAAATACAGGTAGGAAAATATAACTTTCCTGGTCGTCAGTTCCAGATGAGTCATAGCTTATCATAGGTCGATTTCCTCCCTATGGCCGGGCAATCTGCGCCAGCCCGGGCATCCAGTTTGGGTATGGGACGTCAGCTGCAGCGTTTGCTGAGAATGCGGACTAGTTTAGTAGCCATCTTTGCACGGAACATCGACCTGGTAGTCATGGCGGATCATGAAGTATGCGGCTATGGCGGCCTTTGCATGTAGAGCATCAGTATGTGTGAGATATGAGGGTCCCGGCCAGCGGAATCCGGGTAGGGCATGAACGAGCCAGGTACGACAACGTATTTGCGTGTTGTTTGCAGCGGAATACGTATCCCATGCATTATAAATGACGATTTTATCCATGCATATTTCAGCAAGTTCCATGCCTGTTGTAAAGAGTGGTATTAGCCCTGAAAGTGCCCAGTTTTTGGCATTTCTTTGGAGTATACCACTCCGTCAGTGCCGGTAGGCAACGTGTTTGTATTCCAGCACTTTTGGCAGCCTTTGATAGCTTGTTATAATGCATTATTGTGTTGCATGTCATAGATAGCTGTTTACACGCGCGTAACCCACACACATGTATGAGCACGTTATATAGGGGTAATGGGTTATCCGGGTGGTCTGACCCAAGGAAACCACCATTGGACTATCCAACTAAGTTGTCCAATGTTGGTATTGAGATTCCCTGCCCTCCCTGGGAAGTTAGGGTGGGGTAGACTTTTCCTTGGGGAAAAAAGATCGTCTTTTGGCCAACTTTGACTGGAGCTATCATCCAAATGCTTTGATAAAGCCAAGGTATTATTGCATATTCTGAAAGCCCTTGAAGTGTAGATACTCCTAGCATCTTAATTAATTAATAAGCACGTGACTGCGTCACGTGGGTGCCAATACAGAGTAAAGGAACCTTCAACCCTATATACACAGTGAGAAGGAGGGAGGGCGCCCTAGCTTCTCTCACTGCCGCAGGTGGGCAGGCCACAGAGCGCTCTCTCCACGGCATGGTGCCGGGGCGCAACACTGTGGGTGCAATACAACCAGTGCAATACCATAGGTAGGCTGACGCATAGCTTATGCTACAAATGTGAGGTGGGCTCAAGACGTCGGCTAATTAAGGCGCAAGCTGATGGCCACAAGGTGCCAGAGCTAATTGAAGGTACTATAACGCTGTGCGCTAATATCGTTTCAAGTGCTGTAATGCCTAAGCTATCCCATCATCGATTGCCCCCATCTAGACAACTAGCTGGAGTGCTCTATCCCGGGGAAGCCCGGGGGGGCTTCCACAGTTTCTTGTTGACGTAGAGGTCCCCGCCCCGCCAGTACACTTGGGGCTTCTCGGGGTTGGTCTTGTGGCGGATGTAGTCGGGCCACTGATCGCGGCGTTGCTGCTGCTGGGCTGGCGTCAGGTCGTCGTCAAGCGACCAGGAGGTGTCCACCAGCTTCTTGCGGCGAGAGAGGAACCGAACTCGGGCTGTGATGTCGCTGAAGGTGAGGACCACTGGAGGGGGCCCAGCCTTGGCCCGTGGATGGGGCAGGCGGTAGGCGCCCTGCAGTATCGCACCTGGCAGCTGCATGCGCGCCAAGAGCTGTTTCTTCAGCTCGTCGAGAAGAGAGTCTGGGGTCTCCTCCGGCAGCATGTCGAAGCGCCTGAGGATGACCCGGCAGCGGCGACGGTCGCGGTCAGCGGCCTCGCGGCGCGTGTCTTCCAGCTCCTGGAGCTTGGTGGTGATGGCGGTCGTGGTAGAGGATGCCTGGCTCTTGAGCAGGTCCGCCCAGGAGGCGCGAGTCGAGGGGTCATCACTAGCCCTACCAGCAGGTTGGGCGGCGATGGTGGCCGTTCGCTCGGCGATCTCGGGGACCTGCGTGGCCAGGGCGTCTACCTTGGCGGCAACTGCCTCAAGTTTCACGGTGCCTTGGCCGACTCGGCCTTCCACCTGGTTAAGGCGGGTGGTCACAGTGGCTGTGGCCTCGGAAACTTTGGTGGCAATGTGCTCTTGCGTAGCAGTAAACTGAGGCTGGAGCTTAAGGGCGACTCTGGCTTCAATGTTGTTGACCTTGGCCGAGAGAGTGTTGAGTGGGCCGTCAGGCGCGTTCAGGGCGGCGAGCTGCTCAGCCATCGGCGCCAGCTGCTCCGCCACTGCAGCTCGGATGGAGTCCGTGCTGGGGGAGGTGCTGCTCTGCGGGGATGCTGCAGCTGCTGTGGCTGCCCGTCTGCGCTCATGCAGGAGGCTCCTGAGGCCAGCGTAGCCAATCTGGGTGATGTCGTGGGCGTCGCAGCGCAGGTAGCTGCACATGATGACTGCCTTCAAGTACGCCTCCGGTTCTTGAAGCAGCCATTCCCAGGCGGGCTTGGTGACCTTGTCGCCAGGGGTAGGCAGGAAAAGTTCGTCATGGCGGGCCAGGAACTTGATAACATCGTCACATTGTTCCTTCGTGAGCGTAAAGATTTCCAAGATGCAAAAATCCCGCTGGCCGGCGCCGAAGCGGCGGACGTCCCATTTGGTATGGGAAGTTCGGGTTTTCTTGGGAATGGGCGACGAATTTGGCGTAGAGCACTGCGTCGAGGGAGGCAGACCGGGGGGGAGAGCTTCGATCAGCGCAAAAAGGTTGGCGTCCGCAGGAGTTGATGTCGCACGTGCTGCTGTCGACGGGAATGCCGACGACAGCTCAAAATGTTTGTCAAGGCTGCGTTTTGGTGGCATTTGCAAAATACTGCGTTACAGCCGTAACCGATTATACTAGCAGATGCGTCTTGAAAAGACGCATCTGATGCAAGTAGCCTGACTGAATTTGGGGCTCAGACGCAAAAGTTCTGAGCTCCGCCGTCAGCCATGTCCGCTCGTGGCTCGTGGCTCGTGCCAGAGATGTCCTAGCATCTTGGTTGGGGGTATTTGGAGTTGTGGCCTGTGAGTTATGATTTTTTTCATTTTCAGGGGTATGAAAGTGCCAAAAATGGGTCAGCGGACTATGGGTTAATTTAATTTAATTCACTCCCTCTCTCTTGCTTCGACTGCTATTATTAATTAATTAATTAATTAATTAATTAATTAATTAAGTAGCTTCCATCATCATTCCGTCATCATTCCGTCATCGCGGCTCACAGAATGGCACCAGCCTTATGCTGGCATCTGCCACCCCTATAGTGACCCTATAGTGACCGCGGCCTGGGGTGGGGTATCACCCTAAACCCTAAACCCTAAACCCTAAACCCTAAACCCTAAACCCTAAACCCTAAACCCTAAACCCTAAACCCTAAACCCTAACACCGTCTCCAGACACCCACGGCATCCCCCCACCCTGGCTATCACCCTCCCACTGTGACTAAATTTACTAAGTTTACTATGGGTTTTTGGTTTTTTTTCTAGGAAATTCAAGCCAGCTGCCATGAGGTCAAGGTGCTACAGGTGCTGTGTGGTACAGGGTAGCTATAGTGACCTTATAGTGACCATGGTGGTAGACTCTTATGCTGGCATCCCAGGGTGACTAAATTTACTAAGTTTACTATGGGTTTTTGGTTTTTTTTCTAGGAAATTCAAGCCAGCTGCCATGAGGTCAAGGTGCTACAGGTGCTGTGTGGTACAGGGTAGCTATAGTGACCTTATAGTGACCATGGTGGTAGACTCTTATGCTGGCATCCCAGGGTGACTAAATTTACTAAGTTTACTATGGGTTTTGGGTTTTTTTTCTAGGAAATTCAAGCCACCTGCCATGAGGTCAAGGTGTGACATCCAGTCCCACCATGCCATAAGAGGGTGAGGCGTGTGGGATATGGGACTAAGTCATTTCCCGTGGGAGACTATGTTTACTAAGTTTACTATGGGTTTTGGGTTTTATTCCTAGGAAATTAATTCAGGTGTGCACCACCAAAAAACACCTGAATTTCCCAAAAAAAGAACCCCCAAAAAACTTAGTAAATATAGTCTCCCACGACAAATGGTCATGAAAACGTAGTTTCCCACGGCAAAATGACCAATAAATCCATCTCCCACGGAAAAGGCCATGGGGGCCGGCCAGCGGGGGTGCAGCGGAGGGGCGCGGACTGCCAAGCAGTGGCGGACTGCCAGGTGGTGGTGGGCCTCGGTTGTGAGGGCTTGCTGTGTTTTCTCGTGGGAAACTATATTTACTACTAAATTGATATTTTCAGTTGGAAATGGAGGTTTTATTCGATGTGAGTGAGAGTGCATGCACAGGCTTGCATAATTTCCCGCAGACAAAACCCAAAACCTGTAGTTAGCTTAGTAAATTTAGTAAGGTGCTGGAGGGTCGAGCAGTGCGTGGGAGTTGGCGGACCCGGCGAGGGCCGCGCGGCGGGGTGTGCAGAGTGTTAGGGTATATTACCCTGGAAACTCAGACGACCTATGCAAGAATCCCAGACAACCTGCGTCGATGCATGAGAGGTTTAACCCATAGTTAGAACTGCAATTCGAGACGAAATGAAAATTGTTTTCAGCATACATTGACGCGTTTTATACTGCATAAACGAATTCATTAAAAAATATAACACGTTTACATTCGTTATCAGCTCGACAAGAGCGAAATGGCAAGCTCGTTGCCGTCGTCAACAAGACGACACTCTACTCCTTGTCCTTGGAGTGTCCAGTCAGGCTCTTCACGTACGAGGCGGAGTTCTTCTTGTCGCCATGGCCGTGGGAGCTTGACGCTCCCTCGCGGCTCCTCTTCCTGCCATTGGAAGTGGCGGTCTTTGCGTCCTCGAAACCCTTCTTTGCCTCCTCCCATGCCTGTAGAGCGCAATGGGGGAAATGCCTGGCTGGCGCTTGGACTTGGAGAAGCCATTGAGGAAATCGTCAACCATCTTAACGCACCCGTCGGCTTGGTCGAGGCGAATCCACTCGCAGCGGTCCTCGACCTTCCTCGGCTTTGCCGCATTCTTCTCGTAGACCCACTCGACGCAAATTTTTGGCGTCTTGCGGTCGACATCGTCATATCCGGCGTCGTGAATCTTGAAGACCTCGCAGGTAGGTCCGGTGCCTCCAACAGCACCTTCGTTTCCGGAAAGAAGGGAGACCTTGTGCGTCAGGTGTGCGAGCTGGTCAGATATCTTTGTCTGGCCGTCCTCGAGACCATCGAGGATTTTTCCAAGCATTGCCAACGCCTTCTCGCAAGGCCCTGCGTTTCGGGAAGCCATGGCTACCGGCAGAGAGCTTGCAACGTGAGATGCGTGACTTGCACGTGATTTTGCCTATTTGTGCACAATGTGCCAAGGTCCGTTACGTCTGCTGGCACGGCCTGGACAGGACGCGAAGGTGGCTGGACTTGTACAAGTGTCGAACTTGGCTAAATTTCGGAGCGATGCAAGTCTAAGGTGGCCTCTACCACGTGGCGAGTTCTGGGACGTGAATTTAGGTAAAAAGACTCGTAAGCGTGCGAGTAATCAACTGGGTCACTTGTCAATCGCCTGAACGAGGTTTCTAAGGTATCCACGAGGTAAATTTTCCGAAGCAACCACCCATATATATTCGTAGAAATTACTTGCCATGACAATTGCACTTGTTGAACCCGCGAATCTTTTCAAAACGTAGGATGCATACAAAACCACCCGTCTGCACGGGGGAATTGAGTCTCGTTTCCGTCAAGTCTGTCAATGTACGACGCTCCTACCGTAATATGTCCTCCGTTTCTGAACAGGTGTGGGTTCTTTAGGTTAAAAAATGCGTGTTCGTTGATCATGGCGTAAGAAAGGATGTCCCCGTCTGTTCCACCCATGACAGTCTCGTTGCATAAAACAATGCAATCCTGTTGGTTATGCTCACCACCGGAGAAACTCGGGGAAACAAGCCCGACAATAGCACGGTCCTCATCAACAGGCACTGCGTCAACGTAGGCATAATGCACACCACCGCGCCATGTACTGTCAATGATGGGCGCCCTCGGGTCTGGTTTGATTCTAAATTGACGTAACCCGGTGGTGGAGTCAATCACGTTTTCAGAGGCCTTGGAATCTAGCACTATTTGATAATAAGTTGGGTATTCCATTGCTTTATTACAAATTGGAAGAGATAATAGTTTCTACGCTGGGATGGCGGCGGGAGTGCCCCACTTGGCAACAAGATACCCGCGGATCCGTTCAAGTTCCGCTGACGTCTTGGCGGTGTTGTAGATAAGGATCTCGCCAATCCACCCGTCAAAGCACGACTCGCGTTGGATGTCTCCTCCAATAGCGAGATTTCCTGAACCAGTTGTAGGGTCCGATCCCATTCTGTCATAACCAGCTCGTCCGTCGAAGCGGGTGAAAAGGCGTTTGTACTGCTGTTGCATGAAAGCGCCAGGACGTGTGCCTTGTTGTCAAAGAACTGAGCCCTGGTGCTCACGGTTTCGTATACAGAACCGGGAGCGAATAGGAGAACGGTCTGTACCTCTGACTGATAAGACATGAGATAACAATTGCCGTTCGACGATCCAAGCATATAACCTCTAATACCCGTAAACCCCTATTTCTGGATACGTTGCAGTCGTTAGCTGTTTGGCGACTATAAACACTCGCACTTACCCCGACCGCGTTCCAGAAATTGTTCACGGACTCCAACAAGCCAGACCGCGAGTTAATAAACGGAGGGACCGTTTCGAGTTCAGCTCCGCCGTATCCAGTGTCGGGCACTTGGCGGAAGTTGCCTGCGTCACGTGGTACCCGTTCGGCCCTTGTCGTTCACGCGCATCACGTTCCCTCCTGCCGTGTTTTGCTGGGTTGTGCCCGACGTGTCGCTGAACACCGTGGCGCTGTCGGACGGATCGTACCACGCGAACAGCGGGGTCTGTTGCCGGGTTGTAATAGTACGTGAATGACAGCGTGTTGGATGATGCATTTCCAAGCCCTGACGTTGCGCCCGTCACGGCGCCCGCGCCCACGCTTACCGTCGTCGTGAAGTCCGACATGGTAGTGGTCACATCGAATGTGTACGTGGCACCGCTTCCCAGCAAGTTGGACACGGTTCCGTTGGTCACGGCGATGTCGCCCAACGTGAACCCAGTGACCGATGTGCTAAAAGTGGCCGTGATCGGATAAACAGCACCCGTCGGAGTTCCGGACGCAAGAGTCACCGACGGATTTGCCGAGTACGTGAACGACAGTGTGTTAGATGCCGCGTTGGCGTTCCCTGTCGATGCGTCCACAACAGCGCCCGCGCCAACGCTGACGTTCGTGAAGAATTGGCGATGGTTGGCGTCACTTGGAAGGCGTACGACGCCCCACTTCCGGTCAGGTTGGCGGCGGTCCCGTTGGTCACGGTGATGTCGCCCAACGCGAACCCCGTCACCGACCTGCTGAACGTGGCTGTCACGTCCACGGGTGATGAGGATGGCGTCAAGCCCGCGGTCGTCGCGAGGGTTACCGTTGGAGGTGGCGAATACGTGAAGACTAACGGAGTTGCTGCGGTGTTGCCGGTTCCTAGCACGCTGCTTGCTGCGTTCCCTCCAACAGTGACTGTTGTCAGTGAATAAGCTACAGCTGGAGTCACAGAGAATGTGTAAGAGGCGCCGCTACCCGTTAAACCAGATGCAGTACCATTTATGACAACGATATCACCCAAGGTGAACCCGGTGACTGTTTCGCTGAATGCTGCTGTCATTGTAATCGGTACCGCGCTAGGATACAGTCCGTGTGTAGTTGTTAACGTGATTGACGGCGCTGTCCTTGCCGGTTTGCGCTTCTTGCGAATCAAAGCAGGACAAATACCATAATCAAACGACATGGAGCTAATATAATATCATCGTCACATTATTTTTTAGAGTTTGGTAGCGGATACTTGAAGGTGGGGAGAAGGGGCAATGCTCGTCTAGCTGGCATTGTCATGGACAGACCAGAATCTGCCATTTCAGGAATGTCAAAAATCAACTTCAACCTGTTAAACGGATTAGCTGTGATGCTAGGGTCTCGAAAGTAGTCCATCGTTTGTCATTACACACGTATATATTTTTTAGAGGTACACGGCTGCCTGCCTGCCTGCAGCGATGTCCATCTTTGATTCGCATTCCGTGAAGATGTAGGAAATGCAGTCCGTTGCTCCCTTCTCGACTCGCAGCGTGACCACCGATGCCGTGCCACGAAGGTCAAGGCCGCTCATGTACTCTGGACCGGCACACGGCATATTAAGGTGACACGCCATCGTGAAGTTGTTGTTTAGCCACGTGGTAGGAGTCATGCCCTCACGGACACAGGACAAAACATTCCCTTGGTCACCGAACGCGGACAACAGATTGATCCACGCCTCCGTTGCGTTCGTACGGTATCCAGGCGCCAGGTTGGATCCGTTGATGTCGTATTGGTAGGAAGTCATACCATCCGCGATGTGATTGAACATCGTATTGCCAGATGCGTTGGTCACGTCCGCGCCGGCAGCAACCTGAATCGCCAGGAGTTTGCTGGCGGACGCGGAAGACAGCGACGCCTTGATGGCATAGGGAGTGCGAGTCCCGAGCGACTGTTTGGTGGACTGCCACGTCCGCCACTTGAAGGAGAGAGTTCCACCCTCGGCAAGCCTGGACGAGAAAATCTGGCCCACGATATCTTCTTGGAACCTGTACGTGTCGATGCTAAAGTGGATGTTGCTCAGTTCGAAACCAACACCTGTCGCTGCTGGAACGGCCACGATGCCATCGCCAGCAGCAGCTGCTTGCGCCACGCTAGGAAGCATCACCCCTCCGTCCATGAGTGTGATTCGGATCTCGATGGGGGGAAGAGACTCAGATCCACGATCCGAGGCTCGCCACTCAGGAATCCCAAAAAGTGGTCAATGACGCCGTCCACTGCGGTGTTTGCCTTCACGTTGTTTGTGAGAGCGCCAGCCGCATCAGCGGTGACGATGTTGTTATTCTTCGACCAACCAGCGGGAGCCTGCGCGAGATTGTACTCGACACCGCCGTGCACCGAGAGCAGCGTATGGAACAGCTGGGAGTAGTCGTTGATGCTGTCGACGGTCTGACCTCCTGCCAGTACCTCGAGGCGCCTGATGATGGAGGACGTGTACGCGGGGAACTTTGCGAACCCCGCCGTGGTCGTGGGGGTCCCCGTGAAAAACATTGCGAAGGAGTGCAAGTCCACGAACCCGGACGTGGGGAGGCGGACCGCGACCACAGACCCTTGTTTGATGCCGTCGCTTGCTGAGAGGGTGCTGAGATGGACTCGTTGAGTCGTGTGCTGACCCAGCGCCTTCACGAGGTATTGCATGGACTTGGGGATAGCGCGCGAGTACCAGGAATTGTCCGAAGCCATAGATTGTGTATACATTCGAATGAGATATTTTTACTGAAGAAGCTGGCCGAGTATGGGATTTTTTACCTTCGCTCCATCAACCCGTCTTTCGAGGTTGGACAAGGCGCTCAGACCAGTGTTTGCGACCGAGTACGCTTTCCCGAGCAGCGTACTCTTCGCGATCATGTTGGATGGGATGTGTCCGAGCGCGGAATCGACAATGCCCGCCGCCTGTTTGGCAGCCCGCGCCCCGTCGCCAATTTTTGAGATGACTTCGCCAGCGACGTGCCCGGCTTTCTTGACAGCTGACACGATGGCCGCCCCGTCGCCGACCCTCTTGATAGCGTTGCCGGCAAACTCTCCCACGCGTCTAGCCACGTTTCCGATTGCTCCAAAATTAACTTTCATCGTCCTCGATAGTACTAGATGGCTGAGAAATAAATCTGGTTTGTGGCTGGACGGTCCTGTCAAGGGCCATATACTTCAAAACGCTCCCGATCTTCCTCGCCTCTATTCCCATCGCCTTCTGAGGGCTTATGCGGAAGGAGAGCTGAAGAGCCCAATCCGAGTAGACAGTTATAGGAGCGTCGTCCTCGTCGAGCAGTCGGATCGTGATGTTGCTGGGAGAGTCCTTGAGATGCTGCCACAAAGGGGTCGCTGCCTGCCAAACAATGGGTTCTAAGAACTGCGACATGTTGGGACAGACGGCCAAAAGGCCTCCATATCCCGTGCCTGTCGACGATGATATCACGTTTCCTCGAACGATGTCGCTGTATACATACACCATTCTCAGTCTCCCATTCGTTGCTGGCCGGTTGCTAGCGAGGACACCTGTGAAAGGATATGATCCTTCCATGAGCCCCAACACCCGGCCCGTGGGCTCATCCACCGCGACAGAGAACTCGGTGGCATTTGTCACGGTAAAAAGACTAGTCGCCCTGTTGTACGTGACCGAGAACCCAGGATCTACCGCCTTCAAAGCTTCCTCTATGTTTTTTCGGTTTTCGATAGTCGTGTACGAGCCGAGCGGCAAGGTCACCTTCGTAGGGGACTCGCTGCCAGACAAACGGACAGTGAAGTATCGGTTTCCTTCGCTGATGTGAGTCTGTTCAAACGGGATGGTCATGAGGGTAAGCCCGACGTCGTGATAATCGTCAAGGAGTCCCGCCGGGATGTCCCATACCGGATCCACTAGCGTCCCGCGAGTTCGGTTCTCCGTGCGAAGAGTGAGTGTCAGCGTTTCCTGGATGAACTCCTTCATCGGCCACTTCTTCTGACAATAGCTCAGAAGTAATTTCGTTTGTCCCAAAAACCTTGACGACGCCTTCCTCAATTTTCGCCGATGCCCTTTTCATGGCGCGCCTTGTCTTCCCTGTGAGTGGCTTCTTCTTACAGTAGAGCATGGCTGCCTCAATGAACTCTCGTGGGACATTTGGATGGAGGGTCATCCATTGAGAGATCTCGAGCATCTCGGCGTCAGTGAACAGCGGGCTGCTCATGTTTACTCTTCTGTGAGATTTTTTTCAGCGCCTTCTTTTGGAATTCCCACGACCGTGTTGTGGACCCTCCTGAGATGCAGCAGGAGGTTTTTTTCGTTTGCGAACGTGCTCTTACACCCGGGTTGTGGGCATTTCCACCTCGCGCCTCCCACCTGGACTCGTTTCCCGACAGGTACACCCGCAGGCTCCGGGGGTGCCGCCACTGCTTCATCGACGACAACCGGTTCGGGAGCCGGCGCGACAGGGGCCGGTTGGGCATACGCGGACAACGGGGGGTACGCGACCGGTCTAGAGTTCGCCATCACTGACGCCATGAGAAGGGCATCCTTGAACCCTCGCGCCTCTGCGACCTTCCCTTTGTTCACCGCTCTTCGGACCGGCGCGCTGTGGATGACAATGGTGTTGGTCGATGAAGCGGTCACCTGCGACTGGGGTGCGACCTTACGCTTCGGTTTTCCCCTTTTACTTGAAGGACGGCGCCGTGCTGATTTCTGACGCCTTGCCATTTCTGCATATAATCATAGATTTTTATAACGTCCAAGTGAGGGTCTTGTTAGTCGACACGGCCATTTTTCCAGCGCGCGACTTGCAAAACGCCGTAGAGAGTGCTATGTTTGTTGACGTGTCAGTGGTGATGCGAGGAATCCGCAATGCGATTTCAAACACCCCGTCATCCTCCTCGTATCCTGAAACAACATTCCAGTTGCTGCCAATTATAACGTTTACCGGCCAGACGGACAGGCCGCTAGCCGTTAAGCGATATGGGTTTGATATGTCGAGAATCGTTGGTGGGTTGTTATCAAATGTTAACCTGACAAGGATATTGGTCAACGCGGTCGGAAGAGTTAGTTCCGATTGTGTGGCCGGGTCGTGGAAAGACATCACGGCCACAGGGGCGCCGTGCCAAAATTGCGGAAGCGGGTAGTCGTATATGGGCTGCCTCAGACCGACCAAAGAATCTGCTTCCAATATCGTGTGCGATATACGCCTAGTTTCTCGGACATCTTCATACAGGGCCACGTCCATCCCGTGATTGCCGCCAATTGACGACAGGCTTGAACCATAATAGTAGCTTAGGCTAGAAGCAAATAAAAGCGGGTCGGGCCAGATACTGTTGGATCTAATACCTGGAACGTCACGGTCGCCAAATGGATCATACCAGTAACTGGAGGATCAACCAGTGAAATATGATCACAGGTTATGTCAACGTACGACGAGGATTTTGATATTGTCGTTGTAGAAAAACCGCCAGTCCACGCTTCTCCAACGACTACGCTGATAAGCAACGGATCATTGCTCAACTTGGTGTTTGAAAATCCAAGTCTTACATAAAACTTCCTTACCGACTGACGAGCTGGTAGAATCCCATATATTTTGGCAGTATATTGGTTCATTTGCACGCCGTATTGAACATCGGGACACTTAACAACCGTGCGGATGACACTCTCATTCGTGAGTGTTAGCTCCTTAAACCAAGTATCCGCCACACCCGGTACGGGTTTTGTGACGCTATATTTGCCAAAAATGCTACAATTCCTCGACGAGGTGGACCTGTGACGCAGCTCCAACACGTCTCCGACGGCTGTGTACGATCCGGATGGGTTGTTGGTTTTTAGAGAGTCGAACTCTATGTCTTGTAGGTCATCTTTGATTGGCCAGACATACGCGCCGTGGTACTCTCCGCTCAAGTGGAAGACTGGTCGGAGGGGCATCGGAATGTACGGGTCAAGAATGTCTGTAGGAGTGGTTGTAAATATACCGGACGAGTTTGAGATTTTAGTCATGTCACTAAGTTCTTGAGGAGTTGTTTTGGATATATAACGCTCCACCTTCCCATCCGATTTTCTTCGAAATGCCACCCAGTAGCTGTTTTGTTGTCTCCATGATGAGTTTAACGTGTATCGAACCTTCGACTTCAGATTGTCAAACAGGTCGAGTGCATAGTCACTATGGTGCAGATTGATACCCAGCATACCCCAATGCGTCGTAGCCGCATTTCTCCAATTCTGATGGGCATCTGTCGTGGCCGGGTGATATTTATTCGTCAAAGACATAGTATTTTCTGCAAACGAGACGAAAGCATCGTTGCTGCCCAAATATAGCCGAAAACACAATAGAAATGGGCCGTCGATGAGCTGCTCTGAAAAAACAACACATTTGCTTGGTGCCGGAGTGGCTGTTTTTACAAAAAAGAATTTTTCGGGAGACCCTTCAAAGTAGTATTTCGAAGCTTCTGCTTGCAGCGTGGTCACGGAGTGGCGCGAGAATGATTCTAGAGAATGGAGCGTCGTAGCGGGGCCGTCTATCTCCACGGTCTCTCCTGACAGGTTTGGCGAGTCCTTTACGGTTACGATCCTGTATCTGAGTTCTACATCATCGCCTTCGGATGGATTTTGAAACGTCGTTGTCTTCAACGTCCCATCCAAGGCCCCTTGAGATACTCCGTTCGCCAACAGATGAAAACCGGTGAGAGGAGGCAACGACTTTCCCCACCCCACATCATGGTCCGCGTAGACGCCGTTGATCGCGATTTTTACAGGATTTAGATATGAAATGTAGGAACTTGGTGTCCGGATGCCGGAGTGCAGTTGGCTCATTTTTGAAACGCATACCATCACCCCTCCTTTGTGGGTGGTGTAGGAGGTGAGGGTCGAGTCGTTGTAGACGTCTATCTCGTAGTTCATATACTTGTTACTATCTGCCGCGACTGGCGCGGTGATTACGGCGTCTTCCCCGCGCAGTCCCCCGTTTTGCGAGAGGGAGACTCCGCCGATGGTCGGAGTGGTCGGCGTGAGCTGGGTGGAATTCATGTACCACCTGATGGGGAGTTTGCGTTGGTATGCGAAGGGGGTCGTCATCTTTATGCCCTGTTTGAGGGTCGTTCCCTCTACGACCTCCCAATTAGCGGTGGTTGGATTGGTGCTCCAGTAGAGTGCGTTCACAGGGTCAATCGGACCCATTCGCCAGTCCGTCAGTGGCGAGTATGTACGCGTGATGGTGAAGGATCTCCCAGTTAGTGGAAGGCGGCGGTTGTCGTCGCGAATCGTGGCGAAAGACAACAACTCCACGCGGAGAGGGAGGCCGTTAAATCGAGATCCGCCGAGACCATAGAAAGAGTCGGAAAAGTATGGATATCCTACCTCTCCGTCCACAACGCTCTCCCCCGTGCGCGCCTGGGTCGTGTGGTAGTCGCGATAGGTAAACTTACAGATTCCACTCGCGTCGCCATTCGTAACGTTGTAGGGCAGCTGGACTCGCACATCCTGGTCATTGATGACGTTGAACGCGTTTTGGTGCGACACGGTCGTCCCGTCTTCGAGATGGAGGACGAAATCCCCGTTCAAGTTAGCTATCGACGTTTTGCCTACCCCGTGTTGGTCAAAAAGGTAGTCCAATTGCGCGCGGGTCAGGACTCTGCCACCAGGGTCTAGCAACGTATCAGGGCTAAAGTCGAAGACGTGGTACTGGGTCGCTCCCACTTTCGCCGTAAGGTAAGGTTCATTTAGAGTGAGATCGTCGACTAAAGTAGTCCCTGATTTAAAATAGGAATACCCATTCACGACGAGACTGTAAGCAAGTTCCGATGGGTCGCTTGCGGTCTCGTCGTCGTAATTGTCTCCGAGTCGCACATTTGTCGGCTGGCTCGGGTAGAAAATTTTGAATCCGTCGACAACGAGTGACTCATCGAATGGATGTGAAATGCCAAGAAGTAACGTCACGCTAGCTTGAAGCCCATCTATGTCTGTTTCGATGTTAGAAACACGCTCCTCCATTTCAGGGTCGAGCGTTAACCCGGTGGCGAGATTGGTCGGTCTGCTCAATGTTGTTAGAACGACCATTTATTATCTACCTAGAATATAAACATGGCCTCTGAGGCTTCAGAGACCCCAACGAGCTACCAAGACGAAACCTTCGCCGAGACGCGGGAAGAGCAGGTTGACCTGGTCAAGACAATTCGAAAGGGACAACCGCTGAATGATGAACAGAAAAAAGCCCTTCGCGACAAAATGAGGGTTTACCAGCAACGCGCAAAAGCCGAGAGGGAGAAGAGACGAAACGAAGAAAAGGAGGCAGAGATAACGAAACGAAAGGTCCTTGCAAAGGAATTGGAGATTCAGCGGCAAAGGCTAGTCGAACTCGAGCTGCAAGAAGCCGTAACAAATCGCGGATTGAACGCCTTCTCGCTGAAGATTCCGTCGCCTCAACCCCCGCCGACACGCCAAAACCAAGACGGGGTCGAAAGCCCAAGGAGACAGAGCCGGACTCTCCGCCACCCCCGATCAAGACCCGACAGCTCCCACCTCCACCACCGCCACCTGTCGCGATGACGCCATACGAGATGCGCATGGCCGCCATCCGCGCGTCTCTCCTTGCTAGTCTGGACGATTAAAATGTCTTCAGAATGATAATGGCTATCATCGAAGAGCGACGAATTCATTCACTTGAGAACAAAGACATCAAGCAACGATACGCCCCACAGCGTCCTGCTCCACCGAATATGCCGAGTCTTCATTTCATCGCAAACT
Source organism: Mesostigma viride (assembly GCA_009746045.1). Classification (NCBI taxonomy): domain Eukaryota; kingdom Viridiplantae; phylum Streptophyta; class Mesostigmatophyceae; order Mesostigmatales; family Mesostigmataceae; genus Mesostigma; species Mesostigma viride. Next base: position 12,308 of record RPFO01002003.1, on the reverse strand, counting down.
TCTGCGGAGCTCGACGGTCTGGGAAAACTACATCGGCAGTCAACATGGCGAAGGCTTACTTTGCTAACAACTCATTCGACAAGCTGTACCTCATTTCAGGGAGTGCCCACACGGAGCCGAAATACAAGGAGCTCCCGGAACCAGCTATGACGATGGAAGTCTACTCTAACCTGGCATTCGATGGGATGATAGATCATATAAAGTCTGACCTCCACGAATACGAGAGGTACAAGGACGATCTCAAGGTCTGGGAAACGTTCAAACGCGAATACGTGGATGGGAAAAAAAACGCAGAACTCATGGACCTCTCCATGTACCTACGCCTTGATGCAATGAACTGGGATAAACCTGCGACAAGGTTCGAGCACGGTCCTCCTTCGTCGCTCATTCTGATAGACGACATGCAAGGCAGTGCCCTCTATCAGAGCTCTAGCAAAAACGCTGTTGCGGCTTTCGCGTTCAAACACAGACACTTCCTCACGAGCATGATTTTCCTGACACAGGCGTACACGAGCGGTGGCGTACCACGAGCAGTGCGAGCGAATATATCGTTTCTTGCGCTGTTCAGAACGAAGGACCATCGAGCCGCGCGACAGATCGCGGAAGAGAGCGCGGGGTCTGTGGCGCCGGATGAGTTTCTCGCGCTATGGGACCACGCCGTCAAGGACGATCCTCACGACTTCTTTGCTGTCGACTTCGACCAGCGCGACCCGAAAAAAATGTTTCGTCGAAACTTCAATACATTTCTCTCGATAAAATAATTTTCTCTGAACATGATATACTATGGATATTCCGTCCATCAAACGATACGCAGGCGCCGAGAAGGAGTACGTGTTGGACACCCAAGCACTCCTCCGATATTGTTCGGGTTCTCGACTGGGGCAGAAAACTCTAGAACGTGTCGTCAGGATCCTTCAAGAAGCAGGCCACCACGACACGATTCCGTCCACTGTCACGACATGAGCCCCGAAATCCGATTGGCCATCCTCGCCTTGGTGGGCGATCGCAGGCGTCCACGTGGGCGCTCACCCTCCAAAACGGAAAAACGACACGAACCGAAACGGCCTCGAGGGCGCCCAAGGATCCACCCCGTAGGGTATAAAAAGCCTCGAGCCAAAAAATTGTCTCATGTTCAGTCATCAGATGACGGTGACCGTAGAGGAGCGTCGCGAGCAATGGCGACGGGCCCAGGCGAAGAGGCGAGCAATCGCCCGCGACCAGACGAACTGCATCTCGGCGAAAAGCAAGGTCAAGAAGGGCGTCTGGAATCCCAGTGACCGATGGATCGCAAATAACCCCGAGTGCGCGGAAAAAATCGGCTTGCAGGCGACCTCTCCACCCTCGCCGGAGCCACCGCACCACGAGGAACCGCCTGCGCGACCTACTGATGGACGATATTGGACGTTCAACGAGGCCGTCGCCGCAGCGGATTCCCGGCCAGAGCATCACGAGCCTGGCAGGCCCTCGAGAGAGCGCGGGGCGACGCGCAAAACCGCGAAGGGGTATATCGGCAGGCTGCGAGTTCTCCTTGACAAAATGGGGTGCTCGCAGGACGAATCAGTCGACTGCCTCGCAGACACCGCCCGTGTCCTGCGCGTCGTCCACGAAACCTCGGAACCCAAACGCAAGCTCGCACACTCGAAAGAGGATGCGTGGAGGGAGAACGAGAAGAACTTGCTCGGAGTGATAAACGGGGTGAATCGAATGATGCCACCTGAGAAGAGGCTCCCACGCGACGTGACGGACGCGTACGCTGCTCGAGTCAATGAGCTGAAGGTCGGCGATCTCGACAGGAAATTCGACAGGGCCGAGAGCAAGCCACTGAGGTACACGTACGAGCAGCTCCAGCGGATCGCCGCCGCCGAGTACAAAAAGGACCCTACGTCTGACGCCGCTTTGATGGGTCTTATTTACCTGTCCGGCGAGAAACTGCCACCGACCAGGTACGACCACGACAAAATGCGCATCGTCAGTTCTATCAGCGAGCTCGAGCCACACGAGAACGGATACATTCCGAGCGAGCGCCGCATGATAATTCAACGTTTTAAGACGGCAGAGACGTACGGCACGTACGACTACCAAATTCCAGACGGGTACAAGAAGCTGATTAACGCGTTGCAGGCTCGAGCTGATCAGAAGTACGTGTTCGAGGACCCAAAAAATCCAGGCGAATACATGAAGCACGAGTATTATTCTGCGAAGTACAACCGCATCTACCACGGCATTGATGCAACGAGGCAGGCGTACATCACCCGTTTCTTGAAGGGCGCTTCGTGGAAAAAGCGAAAATGGGCTGGTGACTTGATGGGGCACGACGTACTTACAGGAGCCGTTTACGAGCGGCAGGCGGGGGACCCCTCTCCCCAGGGCGGCGAGACTGGCGGACGTCGGCTGAGGCCGAGGAAAAAGTAGACAGTTTTCCCGTGGGAAATTTTCATGAATGTCGAAAAGGATATCCTAAACTGCATGCATTATACAGGAAATAAAAAAGTTCCATGGGACCATTTTTCTCAAGGGTCGAGGTTCGAGGGTCTGTGTGGTTTTTAGACGAACTGAAATTTTTTAATCGAAACTTTTTTTTTTCTAAGCATACGGTATACAACCTTCCAGAATGGTCTCGAACTTCAACCTGCATGACGACACGGTCGACCGACACGACGTAACCGACAAGCCGACACGATTCGATTCCTCGTGGGAGATCTCCCACGGGAATAAAGGCGGACTCTCCCACGACAATCCGCACTCTCGCGCTCACACCACCATGGAGGCTCCCGGTCCACCCATCACCGCAAAGATGATCAAGCTCGCGCGGAGGATTAAATCTAAGAACTGGAACGATAACGCCCTAGAGCTATCCGCTAACGAAGCGCTCAGGCTCATTCGCGCTGGCGGCCATTGGTGCGAGGTTCTAAAAGAAGACGATGTTGTCAAGCCATATCTCGATTACGACCTCAAATTCGATCACGAGGAAGGAGAGCCGGGAGTCACCGTCGACGACATCATCAACGACGTCTTCGAAAATTGTAACATCAACCATGAGAACGTCAAAGTACTCACGCGTCGTCCGCGTTGGGTCGAAACCAAGGGCAAGAGGACGTTCAAGTACTCGTTCCGTGTCTACGTGAAGGGTTGGAAAGTGACGGTGAAGGATATGGGGCGTCTCATGAAGGCCAAACTTCTGCAGCTCCCCGGATGGGACGATTCCATTTACAACGACGGCCGATTGCTGAACTGTGTGTATAACACGAAGGACGTCGAGCCAGGATGCCCAATTCTCTCTCCCGTTGACGACAACGAGCCCATCGAAACGTTTGTCGCTCAATTGGTGGACGACGATGCAAAGTGGCTGCCTGTCGACGACTTGATCGACGGTCTCGAGCCTCCAGCAAAAAAAGGGAAAAAGTCGAGCGGTGGCAAGCGTGACGTTGGACGCCCTTCGACGAGGGTTTTCGCCACTAGCAGCGACGAAATCACGCACCTGGACAGTGACGACATCGCCAACGTCACTTCGCGCATCGTGGCCAGGTGGACCGAGCGTTACCCGAATTTTGAAGACCACGCGCTGGATGCTGCGAGCCTTCACTACTCGAAGGACCGTGACAACTACGTCCTGCGCACGTTCAGCCACTTGTGCCTCGGAGCTGGCCGCGAGCACGGGAGCAACCACACTTACCTCGTCGTATCGCGTGACGGCATCGTTCAGAAATGCCACGACTCGGACTGCCGCGACTTCTCGAGCGAAGTTGTCGCTCTCGGCGACGAACTCAAGTCTTTGCTTTTCCCATCCGAGGACGCCACGACGTCATACATTCTCGCGCACTTCGAGAATTCTCATCGCGGTGTAGCCGAGGCCTGTGTGGTGGGATTTGCTGGGACTTGGCGGTACAGCGGTGGGTCGTTGTGGAATTTCAGGGACCACAGGTGGCGCCAGCTGATGACTGACGAACCTCTGCGGAACGCCATCGGAGATGCGGACAAGCTCAAGTTAAAGTACGAGGAGGTGGCACGCTATTTTTCTGAACGGCGTGACAAGGCCGAGCATCTAGGTGACGACAAGAAGGCGGCGTACTTTGATGCCCTGGCAGATTCCGCTGCGAAGATCTCTCGCAACTTGCGTGACGGTCCTTACATCAACTACATCCGCAACGAGGTCAGGGCGATCATATACGCCGAGCCAACGGACTTCGTGGAGCGGCTAGACCGGAATCCATACCTCCTGTGCTTCACTAACGGGGTGCTGGAACTTACTACAATGACCCTGCGCCCTGGACGGCCCGACGACATGCTTTCCAAGCAGATGAGAATTCCCTACACGCCAGACGCCGACACTTGTGCTATGGAAGTGAAGTTGGAGGAAATTTTCCCAGACGAGGTGACCCGGGCCCACTTTAAGCGTTTCCTTGGCTCACTGATGGTGGGGGACAATCGTGACGAGCAAGGATACTTTTGGAAGGGTTCAGGACGGAACGGGAAGGGCTTCCTGATGAAAGTAATCAGAGAGGCATACGGCGACAATGCGGACACCGTTCGTACTGCTTTCTACACTTCGCAGGAGCGGGACAGTGATGTGGCGACGCCAGAAGTTTTGAGAATGCGCGGCATGCGCATCGGTTTGACGAACGAGCTCCAGCGCAACGTCCCTATTGTGGCATCAAAATTCAAGAACATCACAGGCAATGGCGTCTTGAAGGCACGCGCTCTCCACTCTAACGAGTACGTGCAATTTCCCACGTCATTCAAGCTTATTTTGGACACAAACAACGACGTGAAATTTGACGAGCACTGCGAGGGGTTGTGGGACCGCGCTGTCATGTACCCTTTCGTGAGCAAGTTTTGCACGCGGAAAGAGATGGCCGATGAACCTGATCGTCCGCACATGCATCTCGTGGACACCACACTGAACGAGCGTGCCAAGGAGTTTGCGTTAGGATTGATGGCGATTTCGATTAGAGAGTGCGTAGTATACCTGGCAGCAACCAGCAAGGACGAGAGGTGGCCGCCTAGGTCGGAGGAGATGCGAGTCCTGAAGACGGACTCGAAGGTTTCGTCTGATGGTGTGGGTGCCTTTATCGAGGAGCTAAAGAAAAGCGGCGAGCTTGTCAAGTGCAGCGGAGAGGCAGTGCCTGTAAAGGTTCTTCTCGACGAGTACATTGCTTCGACTGGTATGGATAGCTACAAGGCGAAATTATTTGGAGACGAGGCAAAGGCGGTTCTGGGCTGCAGGCTGACTCAGTACAAGTTGAGCGACGGTTCCAGGCCGAATTGTTTTATTGGATGGCGGTATTGCCCTTCGTAAGTAATATTTTAATGAAACGATTTTTCACGTGTCAATCGATGGTCCTTCCGCTTTCAGATGGACCCAGACACTCTCACACCCCGCCGCGCGGCCCTCGCCGGGTCCGCCAACTCCCACGCACTGCTCGACCCTCCAGCACCTTACTAAATTTACTAAGCTAACTACAGGTTTTGGGTTTTGTCTGCGGGAAATTATGCAAGCCTGTGCATGCACTCTCACTCACATCGAATAAAACCTCCATTTCCAACTGAAAATATCAATTTAGTAGTAAATATAGTTTCCCACGAGAAAACACAGCAAGCCCTCACCCCACACCACCACCTGGCAGTCCCGCCACTGCTTGGCAGTCCGCGCCCCTCCGCTGCACCCCCGCTGGCCGGCCCCCATGGCCTTTCCCGTGGGAGATGGATTTATTGGTCATTTTGCCGTGGGAAACTACGTTTTCATAACCATTTGTCGTGGGAGACTATATTTACTAAGTTTTTTGGGGGTTCTTTTTTTGGGAAATTCAGGTGTGTTTTTGGTGGTGCACACCTGAATTAATTTCCTAGGAATAAAACCCAAAACCCATAGTAAACTTAGTAAACATAGTTTCCCACGGGAAATGACTTAGTCCCATATCCCACATGGCCCTCACCCAGTTGTGTCACCACTTCGACCTCATGGCAGGTGGCTTGAATTTCCTAGAAAAAAAACCCAAAACCCATAGTAAACTTAGTAAATTTAGTCACCCTGGGATGCCAGCATAAGAGTCTACCACCATGGTCACTATAAGGTCACTATAGCTACTCCCGTGGGAAACTAAAATTACATGCAACACTAGTGTCATTGTATCAGGGGGTCGGAGCAATTCTGCTCAGGCTTTCTCCACTAGTGTGTTGCATGACCACGAGGGTGATGGGAGGTGGCTTGAATTTCCTAGAAAAAAAACCAAAAACCCATAGTAAACTTAGTAAATTTAGTCACCCTGGGATGCCAGCATAAGAGTCTACCACCATGGTCACTATAAGGTCACTATAGCTACCTTGTACCACACGGCACCTGTAGCACCTTGACCTCACGGCAGCTGGCTTGAATTTCCTAGAAAAAAAACCAAAAACCCATAGTAAACTTAGTAAATTTAGTCACAGTGGGAGGGTGATAGCCAGGGTGGGGGGATGCCGTGGGTGTCTGGAGACAGTGTTAGGGTTTAGGGTTTAGGGTTTAGGGTTTAGGGTTTAGGGTTTAGGGTTTAGGGTGATACCCCACCCTAGGCCGCGGTCACTATAGGGTCACTATAGGGGTGGCAGATGCCAGCATAAGGCTGGTGCCCTTCTGTGAGCCGCGATGACGGAATGATGACGGAATGATGATGGAAGCTACTTAATTAATTAATTAATTAATTAATTAAGAACATCCATCCATCCATCCATCCATCCATCCCTCCCTCCCTCCCTCCCTCCCTCCCTCCCTCCCTCCCTCCCTCCCTCCCCCTCCCTCCCTCCCTCCCTCCCTCCCTCCCTCCTCCCTCCCTCCCTCCCTCCCTCCCTCCCTCCCTCCCTCCTCCCCCTCCCTCCCTCCCTCCCTCCCTCCCTCCCTCCCTCCCTCCCTCCCTCCCTCCCTCTCCTCCCTCCCTCCTCCCTCCCTCCCTCCCTCCCTCCCTCCCCCTCCCTCCCTCCCTCCCTCCCTCCCTCCCTCCCTCCCTCCCTCCCTCCCTCCCTCCCTCCCTCCCTCCCTCCCTCCCTCCCTCCCTCCATCCATGATGAAATTTGGTCGGGTAAATTGCAATAGACTCGCCTTTTGATGACGAACACGCCGATCTAATTTTTGGCAGCCATCGCCCAGGATTTCGCAAGTTATCGCCAGCGGCCTGCCCAGCAGATCTCGCTATTTTTCTGCACATTATGGCGGCACCACGCACGTGATCAGTGTGCCTGCGCCCCCTGCCCTCGTCTAGGTGCTATTAAACGTAGCTATGGAGGTCCCCGCATCGTCTTCAGCTCTTGCCGCCGATTCTATTGATGCCCAGATTGCTGCAAACAAAATCGCCCACGACATTGTCGTCGCCAAGAACGCCGCTAACAAGCGATCCAAGACTTCGGAAGCAACTTCGGAAGCAACTCCGATAGCTGCTGAAACCTCCTTGCCGGACGCCATTTCTTCCTCATTCTACATGCCAGGCCAGCGTTTGAGCCTGGCAGACATCGATACCTTACTCGCCTACAATGACGCCGCTGTGACAAGCGTGCTGAAGCTCCGCAACGACAACGACGCCCCGATTCGCCACCCTAAGAGCGGCCAGGTTATGGAGGCTGCTTCGGATGAATGGCCTCATTGGGATGAGCGCCAGCGTCGGCTTGCCTGTCTTATTTCGTGCTGCCCTGAACTTGTCGAGCTGCCGGCGACGACCATCGCCATCTTGTGTAAGTTAGGGTCTTAGGGGCAGTGCAGCTTGTCTGGACGATGATTACTCTGATGATTACTCTGATGATTACTCTGATGATTACGCATGATTACGCATGATTACGCATGATTACGCATGATTACGCATGATTACGCATGATTACACCGGTATTACATAGGAAGGAGTGACTATGTACTCCACCCTATGTACTCCAAGAGTACATAGGGTGGCACACTATGTACTCCAAGAGTACATAGTGTGGAGTACATATGATCCGGGATTTCCGAATAGGGGACTGCCGACGCGGTGAGACACGCCCGTATTACATAGGAAGGAGTGACTATGTACTCCACACTATGTACTCCAAGAGTACATAGGGTGGCACACTATGTACTCCAAGAGTACATAGTGTGGAGTACATATGATCCGGGATTTCCGAATAGGGGACTGCCGACGCGGTGAGACACGCCCGTATTACATAGGAAGGAGTGACTATGTACTCCACACTATGTACTCCAAGAGTACATAGGGTGGCACACTATGTACTCCAAGAGTACATAGTGTGGAGTACATATGATCCGGGATTTCCGAATAGGGGACTGCCGACGCGGTGAGACACGCCCGTATTACATAGGAAGGAGTGACTACCTATGTAATCCACACTATGTACTCCAAGAGTACATAGGGTGGCACACTATGTACTCCAAGAGTACATAGTGTGGAGTACATATGATCCGGGATTTCCGAATAGGGGACTGCCGAACTCGAGGCCCCCAGAGTACTAACTAGGCTGACTATGTACTCGAGTCACGACGCAGTGAGATACGCCAAGCCGCCCGAAGCAGATCTCTGCATGCGCCACGTGTAACGAGGGTTCTGCTTGCGAATTCGAATTGCGATGAGCCGTTGCAGACGCGCCGCCTAGATGTTTGAATTCCATCAACGAGCCTTGAACGAGCTGGTAAAGTTTGCCTGCCCTTGCATCACCTTGCGCTGGCTATGCCGATTGCAGTCCAGCCGACTGATAGTGGTGCAAGAATAAGCGCCCCCCTAAACCCGCATGCTCACGATGCTTGAAGAAAAAAAAGCAAAAGGCGCACTAGGATGCATGACAAGCCCTTTTGGAGCCCCAGTTTAGCATGATTCGGTCATCCGTTTCCAGCCATCGGCAGCGCCAACTCCGATACAGCTTACTATGGCGTAGTCGGTAGCCAGCTACACCGCTTTTCTTGCCTTTGTTACTACATGCAAACTTCAATTCGTTACATCGTGCGCCTGCGGCATATTTAAGAAAGCGGCTGCAAGCGCACCTTGCTGAGCCAGGTACACAATGTCTTCAGTCAGCGACCGCGTATGCATGCCACGTTTAGTCGCATCGAGTCGCGTAGACAATGCGTTCCGGATTAAATTGTTCACCGTTCAATTGCTCAGCGCTGCCTGAATGCAGCGCGCTTTATTACTGATTCTGTCCTCTTTGCATGCATTGCAGTGGATTGTATGTTATTTTCACGTTGTCCATCTTTCCACTCGCTTTCATTGTTTACCAGATACCAAAAGTCTCCCACGAGGTAGGCGACACTTCAATCTCGCTTATTTTACACCTGGCACACCTGGGCTTCTCTGTATGTGCCGATGCCCATCGTAAGTTGTTGAACGTTTTTTGCCCTCCATGGTTTCCAATTTTACTAGGAGTTCTTAGGAGCTCTCTCTCCATTGACTTCTCTGTCTCTTTTGCTTTGGCCATGCCATGTTAGGGTAATGTCTTCCTTGCTGCCATGCTAGCGGGCCCACGTGCTTGTTCCTTGTCAAAGTAGGGAGGCTCGCGGGGTAGGTGGCTGGTCATGCTTGTACCTTATCAAGGGAGGGGCCCACGTAGGGTAGGTGGGTGGGCATGCGTGTACCTTGTCAAGGGAGGGATTCACGTATGGTAGGTGGGTGCACGAGCTTGGTCCTTGTCAAGAGGCACATACGTAGGGTAGGTGAGTGCACGTGCTTGTTACTGGTCAGGGGAGGCATGGATGTGGGGTAGGCATGTGCACGTGCTTATTCCTTGTCAAGGGAGGGACGCACGTAGTGTAGGTGAGTTCATGTGCTTGTTCCTTGTCAAAGGAGGGGTGCACACAGGGTGGGTGGGTGCACGTGCTCGTTCCTTGTCAAGGGAGGCATGCATGTGGGGTAGGCATGTGCACGTGCTTGTTTCATGTCAAGGGAGGGATGCAGGTAGGGTAGGTGGGTGGGCTTGCTTGTTCCTTGTCAAGGGAGGGATGCACGTGCGGTAGATGAGTGCACGTGCTTGTTCCTTGTCAAAGGAGGGGTGGGGTGGGTGGGTGCACGTGCTCGTTCCTTGTCAAGGGAGGCATGCATGTGGGGTAGGCATGTGCACATGGTTGTTCCATGTCAAGGGAGGGATGCAGGTAGGGTAGGTGGGTGGGCATGCTTGTACCTTATCAAGGGAGGGGCGGACATCGGGTAGGTGGGTGCACGTGCTTGGTCCTTGCCAAGGGAGGGATTCACGTACGGTAGGTGAGTGCACATGCTTGTTCCTTGTCGAAGGAGGGGGGCACTTAGGGTAGGTGGGTGCACGTGCTTGTTGCTTGTCAAGAGGCACGTACATAGGGTTGGTGGGTGCACGTGCTTGTTCCATGTCACAGGAGGGATGCACGTAGGGTAGGTGGGTGCACGTGCTTGTTACTGGTCAGGGGAGGCATGGATGTGGGGTAGGCATGTGCACGTGCCTATTCCTTGTCAAGGGAGGGACGCGCGTAGTGTAGGTGAGTTCACGTGCTTGTTCCTTGTCAAAGGAGGGGTGCACACAGGGTGGGTGGGTGCACGTGCTCGTTCGATTCTTGTCAAGGGAGGCATGCATGTGGGGTAGGCACGTGCACGTGCTTGTTCCTTGTCAAAGGAGGGGTGCACATAGGGTAGGTGGGTGCACGTGCCCGTTCGATTCTTGTCAAGGGAGGCATGCATGTGGGGTGGGGCATGTGCACGTGCTTGTTCCTTGTCAAGGGAGGGACACAACAGGGTATGTGGGTGGTTTTGCTGGTTCCTCGCCATGGGAGGGACGTAATAGGGTAGGTGAGTGCACGCATCATTTTTTTCCTTATTCTCAGCCCATCAACTAGAACTTTCAGCTGCCAGTCCTCACTACTCTACGACCGTAACTGCATTCGGGTTCATGTTAAATACGTTGCGTTTTTCTTGGACGGCATGGAAGATGCTGTCATTTTCAAGAGAGGGATGCACGTACGTATTGGTGGTGGTGCACGCATCGTCCCTTTTCTTACTAGTTGCCTGTGTACTAGAAATTTCAACTGCTATTCCTCGCTACCGTATGGCCGTAACTGCATTCGGGGCATTTTGCGTTTTCTATGAGTGCGTGACAGTTGCTGTCTTACTTGGACAAAGGCGGAATGAACTGCAGGCAATCCGGAATGATTAAGACGGGAAGTTGGTCAACTCGCACCAAAAGCGGAGCCGCCATATGGACGGCGGTACCTTTCAAATCAACATGGGCGATTACCCCTGGCCGAGCGGACTTGAGGGTGACAACAGCTTCAAGACGCCACCCTCATCGGCCAAGGTTCTACTGCCGTAACGGCTTGATTTATTACCTAAGATGTTCCGTGAACTTCATGTGCGTCATCTCCACGATTTCATCATGAAGCCCACGTTGACAACATCGGATGGAAGTGATTCGTGCAATTGATTATTAATGACTTCTTAAACATTTTAATGAAATGCCTAATTCAAAAATGCATCTTGAAAAGCACCATATCATGCAAGCCACTCACCATAGCCGGGGTCAATGCATTTTAGAATTCGGGGCCATAACCCGGACAGGCTGCGTTGTAGGCATGGGTTACTATTATTACTGGGGCATAACCGGCCCCGTAACCACCGCAGTAGCCAGGGTTAACTACTGGGCCGTAACTACTGCAGGTTACGGGACGGTTGACGGACCCGTAACCAGGCCAGTAGCCAGGCCCGGTTATCAGAACTGGTCCCGTAACCATGCCGGTAACCCATCCCGGTTCTCAGAACTGGTCCCGTAACCATACCAGTTTACCGCCCGGTAACTTCTACTTGGGCCGTAACCATGACCGTAACCCAGATAGGTTACGGGCATGGTTACGGCTCCGGTAAAAGTTACCGCCCAGTAAACGTTCCGGTAACTATTACCGCCCGGTAACCATTACCGGCCGGTATTTAGTCTGTTGCATTCCGGGTTACCGGCCGGTAACCTGGCCGGTAACCTTAAACGTACATGGTTACTGGCCAGTAACCGCCCCGGTAACCTCAACCGGGGCGTTTACGCCCCGTAAAATTAACTCCTAGTGCAGGCACATTGGCAGTAAGGAATGCGGGGACCGGCGACTGCTCCGGTCTATGCACGTCGGCCGGAGTGGTGTTGTGCCTAAACTACTGCAGCTTCGTGGAGGAGTTGGCAGGGCGCACTCCAGTGGACACGCTGGGGCCCTGCTAGTTTTGGGCACTTAACGTGCCATATTATCCAAGTTTCCGGTGTTGATCGACTTTGCCTGTTTCCTGCGCTGGATAGAGACGGCGGGGCGCACTCTAGTGGACACACTAGGGCCTTGAGGGCACCTGCATGCGTTCGCAGGTGCA
>RPFO01000048.1:0-28009 GCA_009746045.1 Mesostigma viride | reverse complement strand
CATATCAGTTCCATACAAATTTAGAAACAACAAGGCCAAACTGCCTAATTTATTCCATTGTTGCGCCCCTTTTAAAGGTCGGGCCGCAACAGGTGCCTAACTACCCCCAAACAGCCACTTGCAAACGTTCACGGCTAGCCTATGTATTCTAATAGCCTACCAAATATGTAATGTACACTTACAAGCGCCGACTGATCTAAACCTTAATGAAGGGACTGAGAAGGCACTAGCCAAGCTGGGTCGGTGACCCATCAGGGTCTACTGACAAGACGACTAGTAGGGACACATGAGGTGGACAACTCCCAGGGTGGGGTCCACCACGCGGTGTCTCATACATGACTGCGTTTTTAAGTCCTGCTTTAATCGTGATGATGATCCATGGTTCAAGTCGTTGGCCATTCCAACGTGAGCCGTGGTTGAGCTGCCCGTAAAAAGTGTGCATCGCACAGAAGGAACTACCGATAACAGCCGCAAAGTATTCCGCAAACGGGCGTGCGCTGAGTGTTCAGTGACAAGCTGTAAGTACTAGGCACAAGCTCCGAGAACAAGCACAGACAACCTGAGAGCATCTTTGCATCAAGAACTGCAAATAACAAGGGTTCTCATGCCCTCTCCCCCCCCCGCCCCCCCCACCCCCCACCCAAAAAACATGGCCCATCTGCCCCAACATGGTCTCATCCCACATGGCAACATGATCCCTGTCCCCAGGAGAGTTGAACGCATGCAGGTTCATCCACACGACATTCTGCTTTTTTGGATACTCTCCTGCAGGGGGGGTGTCCGAAACAAAAAATATCAGACACATACGCTGAAATTTTCCAAAAGTTGGCCCTTGGACCCTACCTACCTAGCACGTAGGCGCTATACCTAGCAAAACCCTGAGGTCCCAAGGGTTATAGGGGTCGACCTAGGGAGCAAAATGATCAGCTCCGGGCTCTACCGTTTGAGCATATTGGTGTATGGAAAATTCCGGTTTTTCTAAATTGGGTGATTGGCCGGCGCGACGCGATACTGGCACGGCACGGCGCGGGATAGCCGAAGCCTTGTAGTGGTGGCAGACGGCAGCATACTTCCGTGCCTAGGGGCAGCACCATCTTTGCGGGCAACCCCCCCCTCTATGGTACCTGCCAAAAATTTGACTGCAGATTTGGGTTCAGCTCGCCAAGTGCTATCAGTTTGTCCGTCAAAACCGTTTCAAAATTCCGACCATACAGGGAGCTAGCAGAAATCCAAGTGTTTTGTTGTAAAAAACCCATATCGGCCCGGCAACCCTACTACCTACCCTTTTAAGTTAACGGTTTTTGAGGCTCTGTAACTTCTAACCTAGAGACCCCTGGGGTTGCGACCAGTGGCAAACATGCTTGTTTTCGCGAGATCTACTCGAATCCAGCGTCGTGTAAATTTTCTTGTTTTTGGACACCCCCCTGCTTCTCCTGTACCATTTCTTCATGCTGCGTCATTGCTCAAAACTACGCAGCTTGCTCGTGAAAACGTTCAGGGAGCGGCTGAGCTGTCGCCGCAACCTCCCTGGATGCGCTACCTGGCAGCAGCTCGCGAAGCCTTTCTGGAGCTGCGCAAAATCCAGGGGCTTGGCCAGAAACCTGCGGAGAAACAGCCCACAGACAAACAGAAGGCATGGGACAGGTTGGGTTAGCGGAGGGCCCTCTCCATGATCCGGTCAAGACGCCAAGACCTAAGAACACTCCATCCCTTCGGATCTTGACAAGGCCTTCGTATTTAAAGCAGTAAAAAGCAAATCAAGTGGCAGCCACACCCACAGAACGCAAGTAATCATGGCACAGAAGTAGTCAATCATGCAATGCCACCCAGTACAAGTCAAGTCAGCCAGTATTAACCTTGGGGCTGTTAGCATCATGCCCCTGTCATTTCGGCAACATAACCCCTTGCAGCGTGCATGGTGCGTAGGGTGGGTACTAGACCATCATGCATGCATAACATGGGAGGGGCAAGCGCGCGCACACGGTCAGGCCAGCGACACCACCACCCGCACCATAACAGGGGGCCAAGCAACACAACCATCCGCACTGCGAGAGCAAGTGTGCGTACCCGGTCATGCCGGCCTCGATGCACGCTGCTCATTGCGGGGAGCGCATTGGCGGTGAGGGCGATGATGGGGATGGGCTGAGTCAGCCCGCGCGCCGCCTCCAGCGCGCGGATAGCCCGCGTGGCCGTGAGCCCGTCCATGACCGGCATCTGGCAGTCCATGAGGATGACGTCCCAGGGTGTGGTAAGCGCGACATCGACCGCCTTTTGGCCGTTCTCGACAACGGTCACTTGGAGGGAGGGCCCCAGCTTGGTCAGCACGCGCGTGATCAGCTTCTGGTTGAGCACGTTGTCCTGTCATGGGGGCCACGCGCGTGATCAGCTTCTGGTTGAGCACGTTGTCCTGTCATGGGGGGCCACGCGCGTGATCAGCTTCTGGTTGAGCACGTTGTCCTGTCATGGGGGGCACGCGCGTGATCAGCTTCTGGTTGAGCACGTTGTCCTGTCATGGGGGCCACGCGCGTGATCAGCTTCTGGTTGAGCACGTTGTCCTGTCATGGGGGGCGCGTGATCAGCTTCTGGTTGAGCACGTTGTCCTGTCATGGGGGGCCACGCGCGTGATCAGCTTCTGGTTGAGCACGTTGTCCTGTCATGGGGGCACGCGCGTGATCAGCTTCTGGTTGAGCACCTTGTCCTGTCATGGGGGGCCACGCGCGTGATCAGCTTCTGGTTGAGCACGTTGTCCTGTCATGGGGGGCACGCGCGTGACGCGCGTGATCAGCTTCTGGTTGAGCACGTTGTCCTGTCATGGGGGCCGCGCGTGATCAGCTTCTGGTTGAGCACGTTGTCCTGTCATGGGGGCACGCGCGTGATCAGCTTCTGGTTGAGCACGTTGTCCTGTCATGGGGGGCACGCGCGTGATCAGCTTCTGGTTGAGCACGTTGTCCTGTCATGGGGGCACGCGCGTGATCAGCTTCTGGTTGAGCACGTTGTCCTGTCATGGGGGCCACGCGCGTGATCAGCTTCTGGTTGAGCACGTTGTCCTGTCATGGGGGGCGCGTGATCAGCTTCTGGTTGAGCACGTTGTCCTGTCATGGGGGGCGCGCGTGATCAGCTTCTGGTTGAGCACGTTGTCCTGTCATGGGGGGCGCGTGATCAGCTTCTGGTTGAGCACGTTGTCCTGTCATGGGGGGCACGCGCGTGATCAGCTTCTGGTTGAGCACGTTGTCCTGTCATGGGGGGCGCGTGATCAGCTTCTGGTTGAGCACGTTGTCCTGTCATGGGGGGCGCGTGATCAGCTTCTGGTTGAGCACGTTGTCCTGTCATGGGGGCGCGCGTGATCACCTTCTGGTTGAGCACGTTGTCCTGTCATGGGGGGCGCGTGATCAGCTTCTGGTTGAGCACGTTGTCCTGTCATGGGGGGCGCGTGATCACCTTCTGGTTGAGCACGTTGTCCTGTCATGGGGGGCACGTGATCACCTTCTGGTTGAGCACGTTGTCCTGTCATGGGGGGCGCGTGATCACCTTCTGGTTGAGCACGTTGTCCTGTCATGGGGGGCGCGTGATCACCTTCTGGTTGAGCACGTTGTCCTGTCATGGGGGGCGCGTGATCACCTTCTGGTTGAGCACGTTGTCCTGTCATGGGGGGCGCGTGATCACCTTCTGGTTGAGCACGTTGTCCTGTCATGGGGGGCGCGTGATCACCTTCTGGTTGAGCACGTTGTCCTGTCATGGGGGGCGCGTGATCACCTTCTGGTTGAGCACGTTGTCCTGTCATGGGGGGCGCGTGATCACCTTCTGGTTGAGCACGTTGTCCTGTCATGGGGGGCGCGTGATCACCTTCTGGTTGAGCACGTTGTCCTGTCATGGGGGGCGCGTGATCACCTTCTGGTTGAGCACGTTGTCCTGTCATGGGGGGCGCGTGATCACCTTCTGGTTGAGCACGTTGTCCTGTCATGGGGGGCGCGTGATCACCTTCTGGTTGAGCACGTTGTCCTGTCATGGGGGGCGCGTGATCACCTTCTGGTTGAGCACGTTGTCCTGTCATGGGGGGCGTGATCACCTTCTGGTTGAGCACGTTGTCCTGTCATGGGGGGCGCGTGATCACCTTCTGGTTGAGCACGTTGTCCTGTCATGGGGGGCGCGTGATCACCTTCTGGTTGAGCACGTTGTCCTGTCATGGGGGGCGCGTGATCACCTTCTGGTTGAGCACGTTGTCCTGTCATGGGGGGCGCGTGATCACCTTCTGGTTGAGCACGTTGTCCTGTCATGGGGGGCGCGTGATCACCTTCTGGTTGAGCACGTTGTCCTGTCATGGGGGGCGCGTGATCACCTTCTGGTTGAGCACGTTGTCCTGTCATGGGGGGCGCGTGATCACCTTCTGGTTGAGCACGTTGTCCTGTCATGGGGGGCGCGTGATCACCTTCTGGTTGAGCACGTTGTCCTGTCATGGGGGGCGCGTGATCACCTTCTGGTTGAGCACGTTGTCCTGTCATGGGGGGCGCGTGATCACCTTCTGGTTGAGCACGTTGTCCTGTCATGGGGGGCGCGTGATCACCTTCTGGTTGAGCACGTTGTCCTGTCATGGGGGGCGCGTGATCACCTTCTGGTTGAGCACGTTGTCCTGTCATGGGGGGCGCGTGATCACCTTCTGGTTGAGCACGTTGTCCTGTCATGGGGGGCGCGTGATCACCTTCTGGTTGAGCACGTTGTCCTGTCATGGGGGGCGCGTGATCACCTTCTGGTTGAGCACGTTGTCCTGTCATGGGGGGCGCGTGATCACCTTCTGGTTGAGCACGTTGTCCTGTCATGGGGGGCGCGTGATCACCTTCTGGTTGAGCACGTTGTCCTGTCATGGGGGGCGCGTGATCACCTTCTGGTTGAGCACGTTGTCCTGTCATGGGGGGCGCGTGATCACCTTCTGGTTGAGCACGTTGTCCTGTCATGGGGGGCGCGTGATCACCTTCTGGTTGAGCACGTTGTCCTGTCATGGGGGGCGCGTGATCACCTTCTGGTTGAGCACGTTGTCCTGTCATGGGGGGCGCGTGATCACCTTCTGGTTGAGCACGTTGTCCTGTCATGGGGGGCGCGTGATCACCTTCTGGTTGAGCACGTTGTCCTGTCATGGGGGGCGCGTGATCACCTTCTGGTTGAGCACGTTGTCCTGTCATGGGGGGCGCGTGATCACCTTCTGGTTGAGCACGTTGTCCTGTCATGGGGGGCGCGTGATCACCTTCTGGTTGAGCACGTTGTCCTGTCATGGGGGGCGCGTGATCACCTTCTGGTTGAGCACGTTGTCCTGTCATGGGGGGCGCGTGATCACCTTCTGGTTGAGCACGTTGTCCTGTCATGGGGGGCGCGTGATCACCTTCTGGTTGAGCACGTTGTCCTGTCATGGGGGGCGCGTGATCACCTTCTGGTTGAGCACGTTGTCCTGTCATGGGGGGCGCGTGATCACCTTCTGGTTGAGCACGTTGTCCTGTCATGGGGGGCGCGTGATCACCTTCTGGTTGAGCACGTTGTCCTGTCATGGGGGGCGCGTGATCACCTTCTGGTTGAGCACGTTGTCCTGTCATGGGGGGCGCGTGATCACCTTCTGGTTGAGCACGTTGTCCTGTCATGGGGGGCGCGTGATCACCTTCTGGTTGAGCACGTTGTCCTGTCATGGGGGGCGCGTGATCACCTTCTGGTTGAGCACGTTGTCCTGTCATGGGGGGCGCGTGATCACCTTCTGGTTGAGCACGTTGTCCTGTCATGGGGGGCGCGTGATCACCTTCTGGTTGAGCACGTTGTCCTGTCATGGGGGGCGCGTGATCACCTTCTGGTTGAGCACGTTGTCCTGTCATGGGGGGCGCGTGATCACCTTCTGGTTGAGCACGTTGTCCTGTCATGGGGGGCGCGTGATCACCTTCTGGTTGAGCACGTTGTCCTGTCATGGGGGGCGCGTGATCACCTTCTGGTTGAGCACGTTGTCCTGTCATGGGGGGCGCGTGATCACCTTCTGGTTGAGCACGTTGTCCTGTCATGGGGGGCGCGTGATCACCTTCTGGTTGAGCACGTTGTCCTGTCATGGGGGGCGCGTGATCACCTTCTGGTTGAGCACGTTGTCCTGTCATGGGGGGCGCGTGATCACCTTCTGGTTGAGCACGTTGTCCTGTCATGGGGGGCGCGTGATCACCTTCTGGTTGAGCACGTTGTCCTGTCATGGGGGGCGCGTGATCACCTTCTGGTTGAGCACGTTGTCCTGTCATGGGGGGCGCGTGATCACCTTCTGGTTGAGCACGTTGTCCTGTCATGGGGGGCGCGTGATCACCTTCTGGTTGAGCACGTTGTCCTGTCATGGGGGGCGCGTGATCACCTTCTGGTTGAGCACGTTGTCCTGTCATGGGGGGCGCGTGATCACCTTCTGGTTGAGCACGTTGTCCTGTCATGGGGGGCGCGTGATCACCTTCTGGTTGAGCACGTTGTCCTGTCATGGGGGGCGCGTGATCACCTTCTGGTTGAGCACGTTGTCCTGTCATGGGGGGCGCGTGATCACCTTCTGGTTGAGCACGTTGTCCTGTCATGGGGGGCGCGTGATCACCTTCTGGTTGAGCACGTTGTCCTGTCATGGGGGGCGCGTGATCACCTTCTGGTTGAGCACGTTGTCCTGTCATGGGGGGCGCGTGATCACCTTCTGGTTGAGCACGTTGTCCTGTCATGGGGGGCGCGTGATCACCTTCTGGTTGAGCACGTTGTCCTGTCATGGGGGGCGCGTGATCACCTTCTGGTTGAGCACGTTGTCCTGTCATGGGGGGCGCGTGATCACCTTCTGGTTGAGCACGTTGTCCTGTCATGGGGGGCGCGTGATCACCTTCTGGTTGAGCACGTTGTCCTGTCATGGGGGGCGCGTGATCACCTTCTGGTTGAGCACGTTGTCCTGTCATGGGGGGCGCGTGATCACCTTCTGGTTGAGCACGTTGTCCTGTCATGGGGGGCGCGTGATCACCTTCTGGTTGAGCACGTTGTCCTGTCATGGGGGGCGCGTGATCACCTTCTGGTTGAGCACGTTGTCCTGTCATGGGGGGCGCGTGATCACCTTCTGGTTGAGCACGTTGTCCTGTCATGGGGGGCGCGTGATCACCTTCTGGTTGAGCACGTTGTCCTGTCATGGGGGGCGCGTGATCACCTTCTGGTTGAGCACGTTGTCCTGTCATGGGGGGCGCGTGATCACCTTCTGGTTGAGCACGTTGTCCTGTCATGGGGGGCGCGTGATCACCTTCTGGTTGAGCACGTTGTCCTGTCATGGGGGGCGCGTGATCACCTTCTGGTTGAGCACGTTGTCCTGTCATGGGGGGCGCGTGATCACCTTCTGGTTGAGCACGTTGTCCTGTCATGGGGGGCGCGTGATCACCTTCTGGTTGAGCACGTTGTCCTGTCATGGGGGGCGCGTGATCACCTTCTGGTTGAGCACGTTGTCCTGTCATGGGGGGCGCGTGATCACCTTCTGGTTGAGCACGTTGTCCTGTCATGGGGGGCGCGTGATCACCTTCTGGTTGAGCACGTTGTCCTGTCATGGGGGGCGCGTGATCACCTTCTGGTTGAGCACGTTGTCCTGTCATGGGGGGCGCGTGATCACCTTCTGGTTGAGCACGTTGTCCTGTCATGGGGGGCGCGTGATCACCTTCTGGTTGAGCACGTTGTCCTGTCATGGGGGGCGCGTGATCACCTTCTGGTTGAGCACGTTGTCCTGTCATGGGGGGCGCGTGATCACCTTCTGGTTGAGCACGTTGTCCTGTCATGGGGGGCGCGTGATCACCTTCTGGTTGAGCACGTTGTCCTGTCATGGGGGGCGCGTGATCACCTTCTGGTTGAGCACGTTGTCCTGTCATGGGGGGCGCGTGATCACCTTCTGGTTGAGCACGTTGTCCTGTCATGGGGGGCGCGTGATCACCTTCTGGTTGAGCACGTTGTCCTGTCATGGGGGGCGCGTGATCACCTTCTGGTTGAGCACGTTGTCCTGTCATGGGGGGCGCGTGATCACCTTCTGGTTGAGCACGTTGTCCTGTCATGGGGGGCGCGTGATCACCTTCTGGTTGAGCACGTTGTCCTGTCATGGGGGGCGCGTGATCACCTTCTGGTTGAGCACGTTGTCCTGTCATGGGGGGCGCGTGATCACCTTCTGGTTGAGCACGTTGTCCTGTCATGGGGGGCGCGTGATCACCTTCTGGTTGAGCACGTTGTCCTGTCATGGGGGGCGCGTGATCACCTTCTGGTTGAGCACGTTGTCCTGTCATGGGGGGCGCGTGATCACCTTCTGGTTGAGCACGTTGTCCTGTCATGGGGGGCGCGTGATCACCTTCTGGTTGAGCACGTTGTCCTGTCATGGGGGGCGCGTGATCACCTTCTGGTTGAGCACGTTGTCCTGTCATGGGGGGCGCGTGATCACCTTCTGGTTGAGCACGTTGTCCTGTCATGGGGGGCGCGTGATCACCTTCTGGTTGAGCACGTTGTCCTGTCATGGGGGGCGCGTGATCACCTTCTGGTTGAGCACGTTGTCCTGTCATGGGGGGCGCGTGATCACCTTCTGGTTGAGCACGTTGTCCTGTCATGGGGGGCGCGTGATCACCTTCTGGTTGAGCACGTTGTCCTGTCATGGGGGGCGCGTGATCACCTTCTGGTTGAGCACGTTGTCCTGTCATGGGGGGCGCGTGATCACCTTCTGGTTGAGCACGTTGTCCTGTCATGGGGGGCGCGTGATCACCTTCTGGTTGAGCACGTTGTCCTGTCATGGGGGGCGCGTGATCACCTTCTGGTTGAGCACGTTGTCCTGTCATGGGGGGCGCGTGATCACCTTCTGGTTGAGCACGTTGTCCTGTCATGGGGGGCGCGTGATCACCTTCTGGTTGAGCACGTTGTCCTGTCATGGGGGGCGCGTGATCACCTTCTGGTTGAGCACGTTGTCCTGTCATGGGGGGCGCGTGATCACCTTCTGGTTGAGCACGTTGTCCTGTCATGGGGGGCGCGTGATCACCTTCTGGTTGAGCACGTTGTCCTGTCATGGGGGGCGCGTGATCACCTTCTGGTTGAGCACGTTGTCCTGTCATGGGGGGCGCGTGATCACCTTCTGGTTGAGCACGTTGTCCTGTCATGGGGGGCGCGTGATCACCTTCTGGTTGAGCACGTTGTCCTGTCATGGGGGGCGCGTGATCACCTTCTGGTTGAGCACGTTGTCCTGTCATGGGGGGCGCGTGATCACCTTCTGGTTGAGCACGTTGTCCTGTCATGGGGGGCGCGTGATCACCTTCTGGTTGAGCACGTTGTCCTGTCATGGGGGGCGCGTGATCACCTTCTGGTTGAGCACGTTGTCCTGTCATGGGGGGCGCGTGATCACCTTCTGGTTGAGCACGTTGTCCTGTCATGGGGGGCGCGTGATCACCTTCTGGTTGAGCACGTTGTCCTGTCATGGGGGGCGCGTGATCACCTTCTGGTTGAGCACGTTGTCCTGTCATGGGGGGCGCGTGATCACCTTCTGGTTGAGCACGTTGTCCTGTCATGGGGGGCGCGTGATCACCTTCTGGTTGAGCACGTTGTCCTGTCATGGGGGGCGCGTGATCACCTTCTGGTTGAGCACGTTGTCCTGTCATGGGGGGCGCGTGATCACCTTCTGGTTGAGCACGTTGTCCTGTCATGGGGGGCGCGTGATCACCTTCTGGTTGAGCACGTTGTCCTGTCATGGGGGGCGCGTGATCACCTTCTGGTTGAGCACGTTGTCCTGTCATGGGGGGCGCGTGATCACCTTCTGGTTGAGCACGTTGTCCTGTCATGGGGGGCGCGTGATCACCTTCTGGTTGAGCACGTTGTCCTGTCATGGGGGGCGCGTGATCACCTTCTGGTTGAGCACGTTGTCCTGTCATGGGGGGCGCGTGATCACCTTCTGGTTGAGCACGTTGTCCTGTCATGGGGGGCGCGTGATCACCTTCTGGTTGAGCACGTTGTCCTGTCATGGGGGGCGCGTGATCACCTTCTGGTTGAGCACGTTGTCCTGTCATGGGGGGCGCGTGATCACCTTCTGGTTGAGCACGTTGTCCTGTCATGGGGGGCGCGTGATCACCTTCTGGTTGAGCACGTTGTCCTGTCATGGGGGGCGCGTGATCACCTTCTGGTTGAGCACGTTGTCCTGTCATGGGGGGCGCGTGATCACCTTCTGGTTGAGCACGTTGTCCTGTCATGGGGGGCGCGTGATCACCTTCTGGTTGAGCACGTTGTCCTGTCATGGGGGGCGCGTGATCACCTTCTGGTTGAGCACGTTGTCCTGTCATGGGGGGCGCGTGATCACCTTCTGGTTGAGCACGTTGTCCTGTCATGGGGGGCGCGTGATCACCTTCTGGTTGAGCACGTTGTCCTGTCATGGGGGGCGCGTGATCACCTTCTGGTTGAGCACGTTGTCCTGTCATGGGGGGCGCGTGATCACCTTCTGGTTGAGCACGTTGTCCTGTCATGGGGGGCGCGTGATCACCTTCTGGTTGAGCACGTTGTCCTGTCATGGGGGGCGCGTGATCACCTTCTGGTTGAGCACGTTGTCCTGTCATGGGGGGCGCGTGATCACCTTCTGGTTGAGCACGTTGTCCTGTCATGGGGGGCGCGTGATCACCTTCTGGTTGAGCACGTTGTCCTGTCATGGGGGGCGCGTGATCACCTTCTGGTTGAGCACGTTGTCCTGTCATGGGGGGCGCGTGATCACCTTCTGGTTGAGCACGTTGTCCTGTCATGGGGGGCGCGTGATCACCTTCTGGTTGAGCACGTTGTCCTGTCATGGGGGGCGCGTGATCACCTTCTGGTTGAGCACGTTGTCCTGTCATGGGGGGCGCGTGATCACCTTCTGGTTGAGCACGTTGTCCTGTCATGGGGGGCGCGTGATCACCTTCTGGTTGAGCACGTTGTCCTGTCATGGGGGGCGCGTGATCACCTTCTGGTTGAGCACGTTGTCCTGTCATGGGGGGCGCGTGATCACCTTCTGGTTGAGCACGTTGTCCTGTCATGGGGGGCGCGTGATCACCTTCTGGTTGAGCACGTTGTCCTGTCATGGGGGGCGCGTGATCACCTTCTGGTTGAGCACGTTGTCCTGTCATGGGGGGCGCGTGATCACCTTCTGGTTGAGCACGTTGTCCTGTCATGGGGGGCGCGTGATCACCTTCTGGTTGAGCACGTTGTCCTGTCATGGGGGGCGCGTGATCACCTTCTGGTTGAGCACGTTGTCCTGTCATGGGGGGCGCGTGATCACCTTCTGGTTGAGCACGTTGTCCTGTCATGGGGGGCGCGTGATCACCTTCTGGTTGAGCACGTTGTCCTGTCATGGGGGGCGCGTGATCACCTTCTGGTTGAGCACGTTGTCCTGTCATGGGGGGCGCGTGATCACCTTCTGGTTGAGCACGTTGTCCTGTCATGGGGGGCGCGTGATCACCTTCTGGTTGAGCACGTTGTCCTGTCATGGGGGGCGCGTGATCACCTTCTGGTTGAGCACGTTGTCCTGTCATGGGGGGCGCGTGATCACCTTCTGGTTGAGCACGTTGTCCTGTCATGGGGGGCGCGTGATCACCTTCTGGTTGAGCACGTTGTCCTGTCATGGGGGGCGCGTGATCACCTTCTGGTTGAGCACGTTGTCCTGTCATGGGGGGCGCGTGATCACCTTCTGGTTGAGCACGTTGTCCTGTCATGGGGGGCGCGTGATCACCTTCTGGTTGAGCACGTTGTCCTGTCATGGGGGGCGCGTGATCACCTTCTGGTTGAGCACGTTGTCCTGTCATGGGGGGCGCGTGATCACCTTCTGGTTGAGCACGTTGTCCTGTCATGGGGGGCGCGTGATCACCTTCTGGTTGAGCACGTTGTCCTGTCATGGGGGGCGCGTGATCACCTTCTGGTTGAGCACGTTGTCCTGTCATGGGGGGCGCGTGATCACCTTCTGGTTGAGCACGTTGTCCTGTCATGGGGGGCGCGTGATCACCTTCTGGTTGAGCACGTTGTCCTGTCATGGGGGGCGCGTGATCACCTTCTGGTTGAGCACGTTGTCCTGTCATGGGGGGCGCGTGATCACCTTCTGGTTGAGCACGTTGTCCTGTCATGGGGGGCGCGTGATCACCTTCTGGTTGAGCACGTTGTCCTGTCATGGGGGGCGCGTGATCACCTTCTGGTTGAGCACGTTGTCCTGTCATGGGGGGCGCGTGATCACCTTCTGGTTGAGCACGTTGTCCTGTCATGGGGGGCGCGTGATCACCTTCTGGTTGAGCACGTTGTCCTGTCATGGGGGGCGCGTGATCACCTTCTGGTTGAGCACGTTGTCCTGTCATGGGGGGCGCGTGATCACCTTCTGGTTGAGCACGTTGTCCTGTCATGGGGGGCGCGTGATCACCTTCTGGTTGAGCACGTTGTCCTGTCATGGGGGGCGCGTGATCACCTTCTGGTTGAGCACGTTGTCCTGTCATGGGGGGCGCGTGATCACCTTCTGGTTGAGCACGTTGTCCTGTCATGGGGGGCGCGTGATCACCTTCTGGTTGAGCACGTTGTCCTGTCATGGGGGGCGCGTGATCACCTTCTGGTTGAGCACGTTGTCCTGTCATGGGGGGCGCGTGATCACCTTCTGGTTGAGCACGTTGTCCTGTCATGGGGGGCGCGTGATCACCTTCTGGTTGAGCACGTTGTCCTGTCATGGGGGGCGCGTGATCACCTTCTGGTTGAGCACGTTGTCCTGTCATGGGGGGCGCGTGATCACTTCTGGTTGAGCACGTTGTCCTGTCATGGGGGCGCGTGATCACCTTCTGGTTGAGCACGTTGTCCTGTCATGGGGGGCGCGTGATCACCTTCTGGTTGAGCACGTTGTCCTGTCATGGGGGGCGCGTGATCACCTTCTGGTTGAGCACGTTGTCCTGTCATGGGGGGCGCGTGATCACCTTCTGGTTGAGCACGTTGTCCTGTCATGGGGGGCGCGTGATCACCTTCTGGTTGAGCACGTTGTCCTGTCATGGGGGGCGCGTGATCACCTTCTGGTTGAGCACGTTGTCCTGTCATGGGGGGCGCGTGATCACCTTCTGGTTGAGCACGTTGTCCTGTCATGGGGGGCGCGTGATCACCTTCTGGTTGAGCACGTTGTCCTGTCATGGGGGCGCGTGATCACCTTCTGGTTGAGCACGTTGTCCTGTCATGGGGGGCGCGTGATCACCTTCTGGTTGAGCACGTTGTCCTGTCATGGGGGGCGCGTGATCACTTCTGGTTGAGCACGTTGTCCTGTCATGGGGGGCGCGTGATCACTTCTGGTTGAGCACGTTGTCCTGTCATGGGGGGCGCGTGATCACCTTCTGGTTGAGCACGTTGTCCTGTCATGGGGGGCGCGTGATCACCTTCTGGTTGAGCACGTTGTCCTGTCATGGGGGGCGCGTGATCACCTTCTGGTTGAGCACGTTGTCCTGTCATGGGGGGCACGCGTGATCACCTTCTGGTTGAGCACGTTGTCCTGTCATGGGGGGCGCGTGATCACCTTCTGGTTGAGCACGTTGTCCTGTCATGGGGGGCGCGTGATCACCTTCTGGTTGAGCACGTTGTCCTGTCATGGGGGGCGCGTGATCACCTTCTGGTTGAGCACGTTGTCCTGTCATGGGGGGCGCGTGATCACCTTCTGGTTGAGCACGTTGTCCTGTCATGGGGGGCGCGTGATCACCTTCTGGTTGAGCACGTTGTCCTGTCATGGGGGGCGCGTGATCACTTCTGGTTGAGCACGTTGTCCTGTCATGGGGGGCGCGTGATCACCTTCTGGTTGAGCACGTTGTCCTGTCATGGGGGGCGCGTGATCACCTTCTGGTTGAGCACGTTGTCCTGTCATGGGGGCGCGTGATCACCTTCTGGTTGAGCACGTTGTCCTGTCATGGGGGGCGCGTGATCACCTTCTGGTTGAGCACGTTGTCCTGTCATGGGGGGCGCGTGATCACCTTCTGGTTGAGCACGTTGTCCT
Organism: Mesostigma viride; assembly: GCA_009746045.1. Classification (NCBI taxonomy): domain Eukaryota; kingdom Viridiplantae; phylum Streptophyta; class Mesostigmatophyceae; order Mesostigmatales; family Mesostigmataceae; genus Mesostigma; species Mesostigma viride. Next base: position 14,025 of record RPFO01000048.1, on the reverse strand, counting down.
GTCATGGGGGGCGCGTGATCACCTTCTGGTTGAGCACGTTGTCCTGTCATGGGGGGCGCGTGATCACCTTCTGGTTGAGCACGTTGTCCTGTCATGGGGGGCGCGTGATCACCTTCTGGTTGAGCACGTTGTCCTGTCATGGGGGGCGCGTGATCACCTTCTGGTTGAGCACGTTGTCCTGTCATGGGGGGCGCGTGATCACCTTCTGGTTGAGCACGTTGTCCTGTCATGGGGGGCGCGTGATCACCTTCTGGTTGAGCACGTTGTCCTGTCATGGGGGGCGCGTGATCACCTTCTGGTTGAGCACGTTGTCCTGTCATGGGGGGCGCGTGATCACCTTCTGGTTGAGCACGTTGTCCTGTCATGGGGGGCACGCGTGATCACCTTCTGGTTGAGCACGTTGTCCTGTCATGGGGGGCGCGTGATCACCTTCTGGTTGAGCACGTTGTCCTGTCATGGGGGGCGCGTGATCACCTTCTGGTTGAGCACGTTGTCCTGTCATGGGGGGCGCGTGATCACCTTCTGGTTGAGCACGTTGTCCTGTCATGGGGGGCGCGTGATCACCTTCTGGTTGAGCACGTTGTCCTGTCATGGGGGGCGCGTGATCACCTTCTGGTTGAGCACGTTGTCCTGTCATGGGGGGCGCGTGATCACCTTCTGGTTGAGCACGTTGTCCTGTCATGGGGGGCGCGTGATCACCTTCTGGTTGAGCACGTTGTCCTGTCATGGGGGGCGCGTGATCACCTTCTGGTTGAGCACGTTGTCCTGTCATGGGGGGCGCGTGATCACCTTCTGGTTGAGCACGTTGTCCTGTCATGGGGGGCGCGTGATCACCTTCTGGTTGAGCACGTTGTCCTGTCATGGGGGGCGCGTGATCACTTCTGGTTGAGCACGTTGTCCTGTCATGGGGGGCGCGTGATCACCTTCTGGTTGAGCACGTTGTCCTGTCATGGGGGGCGCGTGATCACTTCTGGTTGAGCACGTTGTCCTGTCATGGGGGGCGCGTGATCACTTCTGGTTGAGCACGTTGTCCTGTCATGGGGGGCGCGTGATCACTTCTGGTTGAGCACGTTGTCCTGTCATGGGGGGCGCGTGATCACCTTCTGGTTGAGCACGTTGTCCTGTCATGGGGGGCGCGTGATCACCTTCTGGTTGAGCACGTTGTCCTGTCATGGGGGGCGCGTGATCACCTTCTGGTTGAGCACGTTGTCCTGTCATGGGGGCGCGCGTGATCAGCTTCTGGTTGAGCACGTTGTCCTGTCATGGGGGGCGCGCGTGATCACTTCTGGTTGAGCACGTTGTCCTGTCATGGGGGCGCGCGTGATCACCTTCTGGTTGAGCACGTTGTCCTGTCATGGGGGCGCGTGATCAGCTTCTGGTTGAGCACGTTGTCCTGTCATGGGGGCGCGCGTGATCAGCTTCTGGTTGAGCACGTTGTCCTGTCATGGGGGGCGCGTGATCACTTCTGGTTGAGCACGTTGTCCTGTCATGGGGGGCGCGCGTGATCAGCTTCTGGTTGAGCACGTTGTCCTGTCATGGGGGGCGCGTGATCACCTTCTGGTTGAGCACGTTGTCCTGTCATGGGGGGCGCGTGATCACCTTCTGGTTGAGCACGTTGTCCTGTCATGGGGGGCGCGTGATCACCTTCTGGTTGAGCACGTTGTCCTGTCATGGGGGGCGCGTGATCACTTCTGGTTGAGCACGTTGTCCTGTCATGGGGGGCGCGTGATCAGCCTTCTGGTTGAGCACGTTGTCCTGTCATGGGGGGCGCGTGATCACCTTCTGGTTGAGCACGTTGTCCTGTCATGGGGGCGCGTGATCACTTCTGGTTGAGCACGTTGTCCTGTCATGGGGGGCGCGTGATCACCTTCTGGTTGAGCACGTTGTCCTGTCATGGGGGGCGCGTGATCACTTCTGGTTGAGCACGTTGTCCTGTCATGGGGGGCGCGTGATCAGCTTCTGGTTGAGCACGTTGTCCTGTCATGGGGGCGCGTGATCACCTTCTGGTTGAGCACGTTGTCCTGTCATGGGGGGCGCGTGATCAGCTTCTGGTTGAGCACGTTGTCCTGTCATGGGGGGCGCGTGATCACTTCTGGTTGAGCACGTTGTCCTGTCATGGGGGGCGCGTGATCACCTTCTGGTTGAGCACGTTGTCCTGTCATGGGGGGCGCGTGATCACCTTCTGGTTGAGCACGTTGTCCTGTCATGGGGGGCGCGTGATCACCTTCTGGTTGAGCACGTTGTCCTGTCATGGGGGGCGCGTGATCACCTTCTGGTTGAGCACGTTGTCCTGTCATGGGGGGCGCGTGATCACCTTCTGGTTGAGCACGTTGTCCTGTCATGGGGGGCGCGTGATCACCTTCTGGTTGAGCACGTTGTCCTGTCATGGGGGCGCGTGATCACCTTCTGGTTGAGCACGTTGTCCTGTCATGGGGGGCGCGTGATCACCTTCTGGTTGAGCACGTTGTCCTGTCATGGGGGGCGCGTGATCACCTTCTGGTTGAGCACGTTGTCCTGTCATGGGGGGCGCGTGATCACCTTCTGGTTGAGCACGTTGTCCTGTCATGGGGGGCGCGTGATCACCTTCTGGTTGAGCACGTTGTCCTGTCATGGGGGGCGCGTGATCACCTTCTGGTTGAGCACGTTGTCCTGTCATGGGGGGCGCGTGATCACCTTCTGGTTGAGCACGTTGTCCTGTCATGGGGGGCACGTGATCACCTTCTGGTTGAGCACGTTGTCCTGTCATGGGGGGCGCGTGATCACCTTCTGGTTGAGCACGTTGTCCTGTCATGGGGGGCGCGTGATCACCTTCTGGTTGAGCACGTTGTCCTGTCATGGGGGGCGCGTGATCACCTTCTGGTTGAGCACGTTGTCCTGTCATGGGGGGCGCGTGATCACCTTCTGGTTGAGCACGTTGTCCTGTCATGGGGGGCGCGTGATCACCTTCTGGTTGAGCACGTTGTCCTGTCATGGGGGGCACGTGATCACCTTCTGGTTGAGCACGTTGTCCTGTCATGGGGGGCGCGTGATCACCTTCTGGTTGAGCACGTTGTCCTGTCATGGGGGGCGCGTGATCACCTTCTGGTTGAGCACGTTGTCCTGTCATGGGGGGCGCGTGATCACCTTCTGGTTGAGCACGTTGTCCTGTCATGGGGGGCGCGTGATCACCTTCTGGTTGAGCACGTTGTCCTGTCATGGGGGCGCGTGATCACCTTCTGGTTGAGCACGTTGTCCTGTCATGGGGGGCGCGTGATCAGCTTCTGGTTGAGCACGTTGTCCTGTCATGGGGGGCGCGTGATCACCTTCTGGTTGAGCACGTTGTCCTGTCATGGGGGGCGCGTGATCACCTTCTGGTTGAGCACGTTGTCCTGTCATGGGGGGCGCGTGATCACCTTCTGGTTGAGCACGTTGTCCTGTCATGGGGGGCGCGTGATCACCTTCTGGTTGAGCACGTTGTCCTGTCATGGGGGGCGCGTGATCACCTTCTGGTTGAGCACGTTGTCCTGTCATGGGGGCGCGTGATCACTTCTGGTTGAGCACGTTGTCCTGTCATGGGGGGCGCGTGATCACCTTCTGGTTGAGCACGTTGTCCTGTCATGGGGGGCGCGTGATCACTTCTGGTTGAGCACGTTGTCCTGTCATGGGGGGCGCGTGATCACCTTCTGGTTGAGCACGTTGTCCTGTCATGGGGGGCGCGTGATCACTTCTGGTTGAGCACGTTGTCCTGTCATGGGGGGCGCGTGATCACCTTCTGGTTGAGCACGTTGTCCTGTCATGGGGGGCGCGTGATCACCTTCTGGTTGAGCACGTTGTCCTGTCATGGGGGGCGCGTGATCACCTTCTGGTTGAGCACGTTGTCCTGTCATGGGGGGCGCGTGATCACCTTCTGGTTGAGCACGTTGTCCTGTCATGGGGGCGCGCGTGATCACCTTCTGGTTGAGCACGTTGTCCTGTCATGGGGGGCGCGTGATCACCTTCTGGTTGAGCACGTTGTCCTGTCATGGGGGCGCGTGATCACCTTCTGGTTGAGCACGTTGTCCTGTCATGGGGGGCGCGTGATCACCTTCTGGTTGAGCACGTTGTCCTGTCATGGGGGCGCGTGATCACCTTCTGGTTGAGCACGTTGTCCTGTCATGGGGGCGCGCGTGATCACCTTCTGGTTGAGCACGTTGTCCTGTCATGGGGGGCGCGTGATCACCTTCTGGTTGAGCACGTTGTCCTGTCATGGGGGCGCGCGTGATCACCTTCTGGTTGAGCACGTTGTCCTGTCATGGGGGCACGCGTGATCACCTTCTGGTTGAGCACGTTGTCCTGTCATGGGGGGCGCGTGATCACCTTCTGGTTGAGCACGTTGTCCTGTCATGGGGGGCGCGTGATCACCTTCTGGTTGAGCACGTTGTCCTGTCATGGGGGCGCGTGATCACTTCTGGTTGAGCACGTTGTCCTGTCATGGGGGGCGCGTGATCACTTCTGGTTGAGCACGTTGTCCTGTCATGGGGGGCGCGTGATCACTTCTGGTTGAGCACGTTGTCCTGTCATGGGGGGCGCGTGATCACCTTCTGGTTGAGCACGTTGTCCTGTCATGGGGGGCGCGTGATCACTTCTGGTTGAGCACGTTGTCCTGTCATGGGGGGCGCGTGATCACTTCTGGTTGAGCACGTTGTCCTGTCATGGGGGGCGCGTGATCACTTCTGGTTGAGCACGTTGTCCTGTCATGGGGGGCACGCGTGATCACCTTCTGGTTGAGCACGTTGTCCTGTCATGGGGGGCGCGTGATCACTTCTGGTTGAGCACGTTGTCCTGTCATGGGGGCGCGTGATCACCTTCTGGTTGAGCACGTTGTCCTGTCATGGGGGGCGCGTGATCACCTTCTGGTTGAGCACGTTGTCCTGTCATGGGGGGCGCGTGATCACTTCTGGTTGAGCACGTTGTCCTGTCATGGGGGGCGCGTGATCACCTTCTGGTTGAGCACGTTGTCCTGTCATGGGGGGCGCGTGATCACTTCTGGTTGAGCACGTTGTCCTGTCATGGGGGGCGCGTGATCACTTCTGGTTGAGCACGTTGTCCTGTCATGGGGGCACGCGCGTGATCACTTCTGGTTGAGCACGTTGTCCTGTCATGGGGGGCGCGTGATCACCTTCTGGTTGAGCACGTTGTCCTGTCATGGGGGGCACGCGTGATCAGCTTCTGGTTGAGCACGTTGTCCTGTCATGGGGGGCGCGTGATCAGCTTCTGGTTGAGCACGTTGTCCTGTCATGGGGGGCACGCGCGTGATCACCTTCTGGTTGAGCACGTTGTCCTGTCATGGGGGGCACGCGTGATCACTTCTGGTTGAGCACGTTGTCCTGTCATGGGGGGCACGCGTGATCACTTCTGGTTGAGCACGTTGTCCTGTCATGGGGGCACGCGCGTGATCACTTCTGGTTGAGCACGTTGTCCTGTCATGGGGGGCACGCGTGATCACTTCTGGTTGAGCACGTTGTCCTGTCATGGGGGCGCGCGATCAGCTTCTGGTTGAGCACGTTGTCCTGTCATGGGGGCGCGTGATCACCTTCTGGTTGAGCACGTTGTCCTGTCATGGGGGCACGCGTGATCACTTCTGGTTGAGCACGTTGTCCTGTCATGGGGGCGCGCGTGATCACTTCTGGTTGAGCACGTTGTCCTGTCATGGGGGGCGCGTGATCACTTCTGGTTGAGCACGTTGTCCTGTCATGGGGGGCGCGTGATCACTTCTGGTTGAGCACGTTGTCCTGTCATGGGGGCGCGTGATCACTTCTGGTTGAGCACGTTGTCCTGTCATGGGGGCACGCGCGTGATCACCTTCTGGTTGAGCACGTTGTCCTGTCATGGGGGGCCGTGATCACTTCTGGTTGAGCACGTTGTCCTGTCATGGGGGGCACGCGCGTGATCACTTCTGGTTGAGCACGTTGTCCTGTCATGGGGGCACGCGCGTGATCAGCTTCTGGTTGAGCACGTTGTCCTGTCATGGGGACGCGCGTGATCAGCTTCTGGTTGAGCACGTTGTCCTGTCATGGGGGACGCGCGTGATCAGCTTCTGGTTGAGCACGTTGTCCTGTCATGGGGGCACGCGCGTGATCAGCTTCTGGTTGAGCACGTTGTCCTGTCATGGGGGGCGCGTGATCAGCTTCTGGTTGAGCACGTTGTCCTGTCATGGGGGGCCCGTGATCAGCTTCTGGTTGAGCACGTTGTCCTGTCATGGGGGGCGCGCGTGATCAGCTTCTGGTTGAGCACGTTGTCCTGTCATGGGGGCACGCGCGTGATCAGCTTCTGGTTGAGCACGTTGTCCTGTCATGGGGGGCGCGTGATCAGCTTCTGGTTGAGCACGTTGTCCTGTCATGGGGGGCACGCGCGTGATCAGCTTCTGGTTGAGCACGTTGTCCTGTCATGGGGGGCACGCGCGTGATCAGCTTCTGGTTGAGCACGTTGTCCTGTCATGGGGGGCACGCGCGTGATCAGCTTCTGGTTGAGCACGTTGTCCTGTCATGGGGGCACGCGCGTGATCAGCTTCTGGTTGAGCACGTTGTCCTGTCATGGGGGCACGCGTGATCAGCTTCTGGTTGAGCACGTTGTCCTGTCATGGGGGCACGCGTGATCAGCTTCTGGTTGAGCACGTTGTCCTGTCATGGGGGCACGCGCGTGATCAGCTTCTGGTTGAGCACGTTGTCCTGTCATGGGGGGCACGCGCGTGATCACTTCTGGTTGAGCACGTTGTCCTGTCATGGGGGCACGCGCGTGATCAGCTTCTGGTTGAGCACGTTGTCCTGTCATGGGGGCACGCGCGTGATCAGCTTCTGGTTGAGCACGTTGTCCTGTCATGGGGGGCACGCGCGTGATCACTTCTGGTTGAGCACGTTGTCCTGTCATGGGGGGCACGCGCGTGATCAGCTTCTGGTTGAGCACGTTGTCCTGTCATGGGGGCACGCGTGATCAGCTTCTGGTTGAGCACGTTGTCCTGTCATGGGGGCACGCGCGTGATCAGCTTCTGGTTGAGCACGTTGTCCTGTCATGGGGGCGCGCGTGATCACTTCTGGTTGAGCACGTTGTCCTGTCATGGGGGCGCGCGTGATCAGCTTCTGGTTGAGCACGTTGTCCTGTCATGGGGGGCACGCGCGTGATCACTTCTGGTTGAGCACGTTGTCCTGTCATGGGGGCACGCGCGTGATCAGCTTCTGGTTGAGCACGTTGTCCTGTCATGGGGGCACGCGCGTGATCAGCTTCTGGTTGAGCACGTTGTCCTGTCATGGGGGGCACGCGCGTGATCAGCTTCTGGTTGAGCACGTTGTCCTGTCATGGGGGCCACGCGCGTGATCAGCTTCTGGTTGAGCACGTTGTCCTGTCATGGGGGCACGCGCGTGATCACTTCTGGTTGAGCACGTTGTCCTGTCATGGGGGGCACGCGCGTGATCAGCTTCTGGTTGAGCACGTTGTCCTGTCATGGGGGGCACGCGCGTGATCAGCTTCTGGTTGAGCACGTTGTCCTGTCATGGGGGCACGCGCGTGATCAGCTTCTGGTTGAGCACGTTGTCCTGTCATGGGGGCACGCGCGTGATCAGCTTCTGGTTGAGCACGTTGTCCTGTCATGGGGGCGCGCGTGATCAGCTTCTGGTTGAGCACGTTGTCCTGTCATGGGGGGCACGCGCGTGATCAGCTTCTGGTTGAGCACGTTGTCCTGTCATGGGGGCACGCGCGTGATCAGCTTCTGGTTGAGCACGTTGTCCTGTCATGGGGGGCACGCGCGTGATCAGCTTCTGGTTGAGCACGTTGTCCTGTCATGGGGGGCGCGTGATCAGCTTCTGGTTGAGCACGTTGTCCTGTCATGGGGGGCGCGTGATCAGCTTCTGGTTGAGCACGTTGTCCTGTCATGGGGGCCACGCGCGTGATCAGCTTCTGGTTGAGCACGTTGTCCTGTCATGGGGGGCACGCGTGATCAGCTTCTGGTTGAGCACGTTGTCCTGTCATGGGGGGCCACGCGCGTGATCAGCTTCTGGTTGAGCACGTTGTCCTGTCATGGGGGCGCACGCGCGTGATCAGCTTCTGGTTGAGCACGTTGTCCTGTCATGGGGGGCGCGTGATCACCTTCTGGTTGAGCACGTTGTCCTGTCATGGGGGCCACGCGCGTGATCAGCTTCTGGTTGAGCACGTTGTCCTGTCATGGGGGCCACGCGCGTGATCAGCTTCTGGTTGAGCACGTTGTCCTGTCATGGGGGGCGCGTGATCAGCTTCTGGTTGAGCACGTTGTCCTGTCATGGGGGCCACGCGCGTGATCAGCTTCTGGTTGAGCACGTTGTCCTGTCATGGGGGGCACGCGCGTGATCAGCTTCTGGTTGAGCACGTTGTCCTGTCATGGGGGGCACGCGCGTGATCAGCTTCTGGTTGAGCACGTTGTCCTGTCATGGGGGGCACGCGCGTGATCAGCTTCTGGTTGAGCACGTTGTCCTGTCATGGGGGCACGCGCGTGATCAGCTTCTGGTTGAGCACGTTGTCCTGTCATGGGGGCACGCGCGTGATCAGCTTCTGGTTGAGCACGTTGTCCTGTCATGGGGGCACGCGCGTGATCAGCTTCTGGTTGAGCACGTTGTCCTGTCATGGGGGGCCACGCGCGTGATCAGCTTCTGGTTGAGCACGTTGTCCTGTCATGGGGGGCACGCGCGTGATCAGCTTCTGGTTGAGCACGTTGTCCTGTCATGGGGGGCACGCGCGTGATCAGCTTCTGGTTGAGCACGTTGTCCTGTCATGGGGGCCACGCGCGTGATCAGCTTCTGGTTGAGCACGTTGTCCTGTCATGGGGGCACGCGCGTGATCAGCTTCTGGTTGAGCACGTTGTCCTGTCATGGGGGCCACGCGCGTGATCAGCTTCTGGTTGAGCACGTTGTCCTGTCATGGGGGGCCACGCGCGTGATCAGCTTCTGGTTGAGCACGTTGTCCTGTCATGGGGGGCACGCGCGTGATCAGCTTCTGGTTGAGCACGTTGTCCTGTCATGGGGGGCACGCGCGTGATCAGCTTCTGGTTGAGCACGTTGTCCTGTCATGGGGGCACGCGCGTGATCAGCTTCTGGTTGAGCACGTTGTCCTGTCATGGGGGCCGCGCGTGATCAGCTTCTGGTTGAGCACGTTGTCCTGTCATGGGGGGCCACGCGCGTGATCAGCTTCTGGTTGAGCACGTTGTCCTGTCATGGGGGCCACGCGCGTGATCAGCTTCTGGTTGAGCACGTTGTCCTGTCATGGGGGGCCACGCGCGTGATCAGCTTCTGGTTGAGCACGTTGTCCTGTCATGGGGGCACGCGCGTGATCAGCTTCTGGTTGAGCACGTTGTCCTGTCATGGGGGCCACGCGCGTGATCAGCTTCTGGTTGAGCACGTTGTCCTGTCATGGGGGGCACGCGCGTGATCAGCTTCTGGTTGAGCACGTTGTCCTGTCATGGGGGCACGCGCGTGATCAGCTTCTGGTTGAGCACGTTGTCCTGTCATGGGGGCACGCGCGTGATCAGCTTCTGGTTGAGCACGTTGTCCTGTCATGGGGGGCACGCGCGTGATCAGCTTCTGGTTGAGCACGTTGTCCTGTCATGGGGGGCACGCGCGTGATCAGCTTCTGGTTGAGCACGTTGTCCTGTCATGGGGGCACGCGCGTGATCAGCTTCTGGTTGAGCACGTTGTCCTGTCATGGGGGGCGCGTGATCACTTCTGGTTGAGCACGTTGTCCTGTCATGGGGGCACGCGCGTGATCAGCTTCTGGTTGAGCACGTTGTCCTGTCATGGGGGGCCACGCGCGTGATCAGCTTCTGGTTGAGCACGTTGTCCTGTCATGGGGGCACGCGCGTGATCAGCTTCTGGTTGAGCACGTTGTCCTGTCATGGGGGCGCGCGTGATCAGCTTCTGGTTGAGCACGTTGTCCTGTCATGGGGGCGCGTGATCAGCCTGGTTGAGCACGTTGTCCTGTCATGGGGGCCACGCGCGTGATCAGCTTCTGGTTGAGCACGTTGTCCTGTCATGGGGGCACCGTGATCAGCTTCTGGTTGAGCACGTTGTCCTGTCATGGGGGCACGCGCGTGATCAGCTTCTGGTTGAGCACGTTGTCCTGTCATGGGGGGCCGCGCGTGATCAGCTTCTGGTTGAGCACGTTGTCCTGTCATGGGGGGCACGCGCGTGATCAGCTTCTGGTTGAGCACGTTGTCCTGTCATGGGGGCCACGCGCGTGATCAGCTTCTGGTTGAGCACGTTGTCCTGTCATGGGGGCACGCGCGTGATCAGCTTCTGGTTGAGCACGTTGTCCTGTCATGGGGGGCACGCGCGTGATCAGCTTCTGGTTGAGCACGTTGTCCTGTCATGGGGGGCCGTGATCAGCTTCTGGTTGAGCACGTTGTCCTGTCATGGGGGCACGCGCGTGATCAGCTTCTGGTTGAGCACGTTGTCCTGTCATGGGGGGCACGCGCGTGATCAGCTTCTGGTTGAGCACGTTGTCCTGTCATGGGGGCACGCGCGTGATCAGCTTCTGGTTGAGCACGTTGTCCTGTCATGGGGGCACGCGCGTGATCAGCTTCTGGTTGAGCACGTTGTCCTGTCATGGGGGGCACGCGCGTGATCAGCTTCTGGTTGAGCACGTTGTCCTGTCATGGGGGGCACGCGCGTGATCAGCTTCTGGTTGAGCACGTTGTCCTGTCATGGGGGCACGCGCGTGATCAGCTTCTGGTTGAGCACGTTGTCCTGTCATGGGGGCCACGCGCGTGATCAGCTTCTGGTTGAGCACGTTGTCCTGTCATGGGGGGCACGCGCGTGATCAGCTTCTGGTTGAGCACGTTGTCCTGTCATGGGGGGCACGCGCGTGATCAGCTTCTGGTTGAGCACGTTGTCCTGTCATGGGGGACGCGCGTGATCAGCCTTCTGGTTGAGCACGTTGTCCTGTCATGGGGGCACGCGCGTGATCAGCTTCTGGTTGAGCACGTTGTCCTGTCATGGGGGCCACGCGCGTGATCAGCTTCTGGTTGAGCACGTTGTCCTGTCATGGGGGGCCACGCGCGTGATCACTTCTGGTTGAGCACGTTGTCCTGTCATGGGGGCACGCGCGTGATCAGCTTCTGGTTGAGCACGTTGTCCTGTCATGGGGGGCCACGCGCGTGATCAGCTTCTGGTTGAGCACGTTGTCCTGTCATGGGGGCCACGTGATCAGCTTCTGGTTGAGCACGTTGTCCTGTCATGGGGGGCGCGTGATCAGCTTCTGGTTGAGCACGTTGTCCTGTCATGGGGGGCACGCGCGTGATCACTTCTGGTTGAGCACGTTGTCCTGTCATGGGGGGCACGCGGCGTGATCACTTCTGGTTGAGCACGTTGTCCTGTCATGGGGGGCCACGCGCGTGATCAGCTTCTGGTTGAGCACGTTGTCCTGTCATGGGGGCCACGCGCGTGATCAGCTTCTGGTTGAGCACGTTGTCCTGTCATGGGGGGCACGCGCGTGATCAGCTTGGTTGAGCACGTTGTCCTGTCATGGGGGCACGCGCGTGATCGCTTCTGGTTGAGCACGTTGTCCTGTCATGGGGGGCACGGCGCGTGATCAGCTTCTGGTTGAGCACGTTGTCCTGTCATGGGGCCACGCGCGTGATCAGCTTCTGGTTGAGCACGTTGTCCTGTCATGGGGGCCACGCGCGTGATCAGCTCTGGTTGAGCACGTTGTCCTTCATGGGGGGCACGCGCGTGATCAGCTTCTGGTTGAGCACGTTGTCCTGTCATGGGGGGCCACGCGCGCGATCAGCTTCTGGTTGAGCACGTTGTCCGTCATGGGCCACGCGCGTGATCAGCTTCTGGTTGAGCACGTTGTCCTGTCATGGGGGGCAAGCGCGTGATCAGCTTCTGGTTGAGCACGTTGTCCTGTCATGGGGGCACGCGCGTGATCAGCTTTCTGGTTGAGCACGTTGTCCTGTCATGGGGGGCGGCGTGATCAGCTTCTGGTTGAGCACGTTGTCCTGTCATGGGGGGCGCGTGATCAGCTTCTGGTTGAGCACGTTGTCCTGTCATGGGGGGCAGCGCGCGTGATCAGCTTCTGGTTGAGCACGTTGTCCTGTCATGGGGGGCGCGTGATCAGCTTCTGGTTGAGCACGTTGTCCTGTCATGGGGGCCACGCGCGTGATCAGCTTCTGGTTGAGCACGTTGTCCTGTCATGGGGGGCCACGCGCGTGATCAGGCTTCTGGTTGAGCACGTTGTCCTGTCATGGGGGCACGCGCGTGTCAGCTTCTGGTTGAGCACGTTGTCCTGTCATGGGGGCCACCGCGTGATCAGCTTCTGGTTGAGGCACGTTGTCCTGTCATGGGGGCCACGCGCGTGATCAGCTTCTGGTTGAGCACGTTGTCCTGTCATGGGGGCCAAGCGCGTGATCAGCTTCTGGTTGAGCACGTTGTCCTGTCATGGGGGCCGTCAGCACGCGCGTGATCAGCTTCTGGTTGAGCACGTTGTCCTGTCATGGGGACGCACGCGCGTGATCAGCTTCTGGTTGAGCACGTGTTGTCCTGTCATGGGGCACGCGCGTGATCAGCTTCTGGTTGAGCAACTTGTCCTGTCATGGGGCCACGCGCGTGATCAGCTTCTGGTTGAGCACGTTGTCCTGTCATGGGGGCCACGCGCGTGATCAGCTTCTGGTTGAGCACGTTGTCCTGGTCATGGGGGGCACGCGCGTGATTCAGCTTCTGGTTGAGCACGTTGTCCTGTCATGGGGGCCACGCGCGTGATCAGCTTCTGGTTTGAGCACGTTGTCCTGTCATGGGGGGCACGCGCGTGATCAGACTTCTGGTTGAGCAGCGTTGTCCTGTCATGGGGGGCCGCGCGTAGATCAGCTTCTGGTTAGCACGTTGTCCTGTCATGGGGGGCCGCGGGGCCAGGGAGAAGTGACAAGGGCACAGCCACAGAAGAAAAACAAGAGACAGAGACAGAGAGCTCCTGGTTTGAGCACGCTATCTTGTCATGGGGCGAAGGGGGGGAAGCCACGAGGGAAGGGGAGGGGAACGGGGAGGGGGTGGGGTGGAGGTGGATGTGGGGATGGGAGAAGGTGACAAGTGTGTGAATGGATTGCACAGCGTGTGTGCATGCGCTTCTGTGTTCGCGTGTTAGGAAGGGGAAGAGATAAGCAACGGGGGGGGGGGGGAGACAACAGGGCAGATAGAAGAGGACGAAAGGACGGTAGAGAGGACAGAAGGGCGGATAGAAGAGGAGAAATGGGAGGGCGGATAGAAGAGGACAAAAGGGCGGATAGAAGAGGATGAAAGGGCGGATAGAAGAGGAAAAGGGCGGATAGAAGAGGACAGAAGGGGCGGGTAGAAGAGGACGAAGGGGCGGTAGAAGAGGAGAAGGCGCGGGTAGAAGAGGACAAAGGGGCGGATAGAAGAGGACAAAAGGGGCGGATAGAAGAGGATGAAAGGGCGGATAGAAGAGGACAAAAGGGCGGATAGAAGAGGACGAAAGGGTGGATAGAAGAGGATACAGGGCGGGTAGAAGAGGACGAAGGGGCGGATAGAAGAGGACGAAGGGGCGGATAGAGAAGAGGACAAGGGGGCGGATAGAAGAGGACGAAGGGGCGGGTAGAAGAGGACGAAGGGGCGGATAGAAGAGGACGAAGGGCGGATAGAAGAGGACAAAGGGGCGGATGAAGAGGATGAAGGGACGATAGAAGGGGGGACAGAATCATTTTTCACACTAAGCACCCTTGACTGATGTATAATTTATCATAGGAACCAAAGGCTAAAAAGGGACCGGAAATTTCAGCAGGCGATGGGCATTCCAAGCGAAGCATTTAGAGCGAGGGCGCCTTCCGCAACACTTGCCCATCAATACAGTGCGTCACAGAAAGGGGATCACCACCCCCATCCGAGCGTTTTTTGTAGCGAGCCCCTTCGACCTGCAGAAAGGCTGAATATACAGCACTCACAACTCCTGCACCCACCTCCCACCACGAGCACCCGCATCGCGCCAAGTGGGAGAGGGTCCTCGAACGGGTTTCACGGCGACGGGCGGGGGTGTGGCACC
>RPFO01000349.1:0-28009 GCA_009746045.1 Mesostigma viride | reverse complement strand
CTTTCCCGTTCCCCCCTCCCCCTCCCTTCCCCCCCCCCGCACATGTTGAGACGGCCCGCACTTTTATCCCTTTTCTTTTTTTCTTTATATGTGTTTGATTTTTGTTAGTTTTTTTTTTTCCGTATGTTAGATAGCTTTTTTTTCAATTTTTTTATCTTTTTCTTTTTTTTTTATTTTCTTTTTGTCTTGGTCTCGCGTTTAGGCCCCTTTACCGCCTTCCTCAGCGGATGTTACCGCCAGAGTCTACAGGATCCCTTCTGCCGGTATTCCCGCGCCCGCTCCCACTACACTCCGGAGGTTCCCCTCCCCAATCCCCTCCCCGTTCACGTGATTATGATGACGCCCTCGCCCCAGGCCTTGATTACGTTGTGGTGTCGTTATTTTCGTTTGTCTTCACGAGTCGCAAGGGACCCCCCGCCTCTGTTGCTTTTTTCGTTTCTTTTTCATATTTTTTTTTGTTACTGTCTGCGAGGTGTCTTGTTATCTTGCTCTTCCTAGTTAGTGTTTTATCTGTTGGTTTTGGATGTTTTTTTTCCTCTGCTTTGTGGTGAATTCCCCGCCACCCGCGCTGTCTTTTCCTCACTCCCACCCACCCTGGGTTTTTTATGTTTTATCTCTCCCCCCTATTCCGCTCCTCCTTTTTCTCTCCCTCCCCACCCTCACCCCCTCCCCTCCCCTTTCCTTCCCCCCTCTCCCTCTCGTTGCCTTTCTTTCCCCTTCTACAAATTTCTGCCTCTCCGTCCTATCAGTTCTCTCCCTCTCTCTTTCTTTCCTCTCCCTTTCCATTTTTCCCCTTGGCCCCTCTCTCTGCCCGCTCCCCCCTTCCACTCCCGCCCCCCCCTCTTCATTCCCCCGCCCCTCCCCTTCCGCCCCCCTTTCCGCCTCCCCCCCCCACTTTTTCCCCCCCTTCCCCCCGCCTTCCCCTCACCCCCACCTTGCGCCCACCACCGCCGAAAATCCAGATACACTCGTCGCAGCTCGCTCGAGTCGTAACCTTCAAAATAATGTCGTCGAGACGACTTTATTAAGCCATTAATAAGCATAGCGAGCGATGCAACGCGTTGCGAACTGAAGACATGCTTCGACGAGAGCCTCGAATGTACGGAGATCCGCACATATTATATACCTTGCCCGCAATGCTATTGGAGACTTATCGGGTCTTCGGTGTTCCACCACGGCCATCCGCAAGCCTGTACGATTCTCCCAAAATTCGCCGACTTGGTCACCATAAGGAAAACGCGTTGGGACCGTGTCGACATCAAGAGGCCACCTGAAAAAGACTGAGACCGAAAAGTCACGAACATAAGTACGGATGATCGACGCCACAGGAGCCGATGGTCTGTAATGTAGAGTAGTTAACTCCTAACGCATATACTTTCGACGAACTTAGAAAGTTTGGTCAGTTTCAACACCGAACGTCTATTGGTCCCTTTCCAAGAGCACCTGCACGGATTGAACGACGGAAAATTGCGGCGTAGTTGTCAAACTTTCACGTCGTTGATATGACCCAGTTTCGGTAGGCCAACTACGACGAAAGACCGACGATCATCATGTCAGGTTGTACATGCTAGCAGGCCACCGTTCTGGTCTGAAGCACGGATTGTGTTGGCGGCCGTATCAAATGACGATACCGTTCTACTATCGTACGGTGTGTTAGACCACCAGTTTCGGGAGCCGAACAGGTTGGCAATCGTTAGCTCTTACCAACTACACCGTCAGCATTAGAGTTTGTTATTTATGGGTCATTTGCGTATATGATACCGATATAACCTGGATTGTTTGTGGGCCAGTCAGTAGTCCGGTTTTTATTATTAATTGAAAACTGTTTGTTTGTTTTTTCCTCGCGTTAGCACATGTTGTACTTATTTTAATTATAAATTTCTTTTGTTGTTGGTAAATCGATACTCGGCCGCCCCATATTTCGGCCGGCAATCCGGCCGGCGGCCCCCGCTTCGCCATAGGCTTAGAGTCAGTGGAGGTCAGTGATACCTCAAGAGTCCCACAGATTATGAATTAATTTTTTGTTTGTTGTTGAGTCCAGTCCTCAGCCCCACGGAGTTAATTAATATATTTTTCTTTGTTTCTTTTTTATGGTTTTCAAGCAGAAACATTTTACGTGAAGCTAATAATTAGTTAAACTTCAATGCGGACGGTGTAGCTCCAGTCAACGTCAGATCGATCGATAACGTCAAATTGTCGCTCGAGACGAATTTGAGTCCATTAAGATTTCGCGAGTGACGCCAATCGTATCCCACTGCACCAACGCAGTCCGTCGTCCGCCCAAGATACGGTCGTCTTCCGTCTAACCGACGCCGCAAGTGTACTGTCTCTCAAATTCCGTCGACTTGCGGCCCAACGGGAAAAGGCTGAAAAGGACACCCGTCGATCACTCGACTTTTTTTGGTGACTTCACTGTGAAAGTACGAATTCCGTTTAAAAGCGGCGTACGGCCACAGGTTGCCCATGTTTTATGAGAGCTGGATATAGTTGGATATGATTTAAACTTTGGTGTTCTTACGGTCGCCCGTCAGTTAATTTAGATATTTATGTTTCACCGTCTAAATGATTCTAAATATTTTTGTCAAGCCGTTTCACCGTAATTACAATAATATATTTTGTTCAAATGTTCGTTTCATCCGTCAAATTTATCTAATATTTTGTAGTCCAAAGCCGGTTTCACCGATCAAATTATTTAGATGATTTTTTGTACGAACGGAGTTTTCACCGTGGATTAATTTAGTGCTTAAAATAGGATGCAACATTTATAAATCAAATACGCCATACGTGTACCTAATTCTTTATATTTGTTCCAATCCTTGTGCAAGCTACACCTGATACCACCGTCCGCTTTTATTAGTAGTTGTTATTAGGGGTCTATATTTTTGCCGTTATTGCATTATGATACCATGTTTGTTGTTGTTGGATGTTTCTTAAGTCCGGTCTATATATATTTAATCTCTATAATACCTTCTCAGTTGTTTTTGTTTGTCTGGAGCAGTCAAAGGCACATCCTATTTATAATTGAAGTGAGTATTTTTTACCGCACTTTTATCCAAGCATCGCGGTTATAACCGTCTCAACCAAAAGAACGAATCATACTTACCAACCATCCCAGCGATTTGCGAGCGAGAAGCGATTATGCGGACCATTATCGCTATTGCGGAGCGAGCGATGCGCAGCACCGTTACGCGATTCGATGCTTTGGAGCGAAATGCGATGCGGCAACCGTACGTGCGAATTGCGGCAAGCGACGCCCAGCCCGTTACCTAGTCGCACACAATCCACGTATGCGATTTTAGCACCGTACTATTCAGGGGCTCACGGGCGGCATCTGCGATCCAATCCGCATGAGCGAAGCGAAACCGTACTTTTCCAGCGGGCAGCTTTCTGGCGCGTTGCGCACAGATCTTTTCGAGCGAAGTCGGCACCGTACTATTCTGCGGCACGGCAGCGTACTGCGCACCATCCGCCAGGAAGCGAGACTCTTACTATCAGTGTGCTGCACCGGCAGTACGTGCGCACCAATTCGCTCGCACTACTATCCAGCGGGCAGCGGGCATGGATTCAGCGGGTCAGCGCGTGGCACGGCAGCGTTCAGCGGGCACGGCAGGCCGGTAGCGGCAGCGGGGCGTTTAGTACTGCCAATAAAAAAGACCCTGTTTTGGCTGGGCGAAGCCAGCGGGTGACACTAGTGGGTACTTATTTAATTAATAAATTTCTTTTGTTTGTTTGGTAGATATCGTACACGCCGTCCCCAATTCGGCCGGCAATCCGGCCCGGCGGCCCCCCTTCGCCGGCCATAGGCTAGACTTAGTGGAGGTCAGTGATACCCAGAGCCCACAGGAGTTAATTAATTTAATTTTGTTTGTTTGTTTAGTCCAGTCCTCAGCCCCCAGAGTTTTCTTTTGTTTGTTTCCTGGTTTTCAGCCAGAACATTTTACAGAAGCTAATTATTGCCCTTTATACTACGATTATGGTCCGCCAATTGTTCCGCAAACTCTTCCGGCAAACGTTGTCCGTACCGAGTAGCGCAAAAATCCGAACGCACAATTTGTTTCCACAAAATCTTTACGCAGATCCCATCCGTAGGCTTTCTAGCAGCCTGTCACCGCGTAGCGTCCGGCACCCAAACTCTTCTAAGACGGGAACTCAAACAAATACCCCGTGACGACAGTAGTAGTCAGTAAAACAGACTAAAACGGCCGTTACCTGCGCGTAACGGTCCAGAACTCCGAGTTTCTAAGCTCCGTAGCTATCGACGACGATGCGTGCCAAGTTCAGCTTGAAATTGGCCTAGGCGTTTGGGCCGGACGAGGGAAATTGGCGAGGAAAACGGCGAGGAGAGGACCGATTCAAGTGGTATTTGGCGGTTGCTGGCAAAAAGTGAGGAATCTGACGGACGGACCTGACGTGCTGACATACCAGGTTTAGTTGCGGTTCGGTTCAGCCACCGGCTTCCCAAAATAGGCCAGCAACCCGTCCGGCACCATGAGTTTGCATGGAATCGTGGCGTAATCCATGGAATCACAGGCTGTGGCCGGCCGTACAGGTTCGGCTGTCTTGCTAGTGGGCGGGCTGTGTAAGCGGGAGTGTACGGCTGTGCTGGTACTCGCCGTTGAGGCACAAAAAGCCGTTGAGGCACAGAATCTGCCAAGTAGCGGGGGTTCGGGGGCGGAGCCCCCGATCTTGTTGCCCTTTATACTACGATTATGGTCCGCCAATTGTTCCGCAAACTCTTCCGGCAAACGTTGTCCGTACCCGAGTAGCGCAAAAATCCGAACGCACAATTTGTTTCCACAAAATCTTTACGCAGATCCCATCCGTAGGCTTTCTAGCAGCCTGTCACCGCGTAGCGTCCGGCACCCAAACTCTTCTAAGACGGGAACTCAAACAAATACCCCGTGACGACAGTAGTAGTCAGTAAAACAGACTAAAACGGCCGTTACCTGCGCGTAACGGTCCAGAACTCCGAGTTTCTAAGCTCCGTAGCTATCGACGACGATGCGTGCCAAGTTCAGCTTGAAATTGGCCTAGGCGTTTGGGCCGGACGAGGGAAATTGGCGAGGAAAACGGCGAGGAGAGGACCGATTCAAGTGGTATTTGGCGGTTGCTGGCAAAAAGTGAGGAATCTGACGGACGGACCTGACGTGCTGACATACCAGGTTTAGTTGCGGTTCGGTTCAGCCACCGGCTTCCCAAAATAGGCCAGCAACCCGTCCGGCACCATGAGTTTGCATGGAATCGTGGCGTAATCCATGGAATCACAGGCTGTGGCCGGCCGTACAGGTTCGGCTGTCTTGCTAGTGGGCGGGCTGTGTAAGCGGGAGTGTACGGCTGTGCTGGTACTCGCCGTTGAGGCACAAAAAGCCGTTGAGGCACAGAATCTGCCAAGTAGCGGGGGTTCGGGGGCGGAGCCCCCGATCTTGTTGCCCTTTATACTACGATTATGGTCCGCCAATTGTTCCGCAAACTCTTCCGGCAAACGTTGTCCGTACCCTAGTAGCGCAAAAATCCGAACGCACAATTTGTTTCCACAAAATCTTTCAGCAGATCGCGTCCGTAGGCTTTCTAGCGGCCTGTCACCGCGTAGCGTCCGGCACCCAAACTCTTCTAAGACGGGAACTCAAACAAATACCCCGTGACGACAGTAGTAGTCAGTAAAACAGACTAAAACGGCCGTTACCTGCGCGTAACGGTCCAGAACTCCGAGTTTCTAAGCTCCGTAGCTATCGACGACGATGCGTGCCAAGTTCAGCTTGAAATTGGCCTAGGCGTTTGGGCCGGACGAGGGAAATTGGCGAGGAAAACGGCGAGGAGAGGACCGATTCAAGTGGTATTTGGCGGTTGCTGGCAAAAAGTGAGGAATCTGACGGACGGACCTGACGTGCTGACATACCAGGTTTAGTTGCGGTTCGGTTCAGCCACCGGCTTCCCAAAATAGGCCAGCAACCCGTCCGGCACCATGAGTTTGCATGGAATCGTGGCGTAATCCATGGAATCACAGGCTGTGGCCGGCCGTACAGGTTCGGCTGTCTTGCTAGTGGGCGGGCTGTGTAAGCGGGAGTGTACGGCTGTGCTGGTACTCGCCGTTGAGGCACAAAAAGCCGTTGAGGCACAGAATCTGCCAAGTAGCGGGGGTTCGGGGGCGGAGCCCCCGATCTTGTTGCCCTTTATACTACTTTTAGGTCGGCCCATTTGTTCCGCAAACTCTTCCGGCAAACGTTGTCCGTACCCGAGTAGCGCAAAAATCCGAACGCCAAATTTGTTTCCGCAAAACCTTTGCGCAGATCCCATCCGTAGGCTTTCTAGCGGCCTGTCACCGCGTAACGTGTGCCGCCCAAACTCTTCTAGCCAGGGAACCAAACAAATACCTGCCAACCGTCAATCAGTAAAAGCGTTTCGAGTAGAAACGGCCGTAACCTCCTCGTAACCGTGAATTTTTCCGAGTAGCTAAGCGCCGAAGCCTTGCGTTCCGAGTTGAGCTTGAAATTGGCCTAGGTGTTTGGAACGGACGAGGGAAATTGGCAAGGAAAACGGCGAGGAGAGGACCGATTCAAGGGGTATTTGGCGGTTGCTGGCAAAAAGCGAGAAAGCTGACGGACGGACCTGACCTACTGACAGACCAGGTTTAGTTGCGGTTCGGTTCAGCCACCGGCTTCCCAAAATAGGCCAGCAAACCGTCCGGCACCATGAGTTTGCATGGAATCGTGGCGTAATCCATGGAATCACAGGCTGTGGCCGGCCGTACAGGTTCGGCTGTCTTGCTAGTGGGCGGGCTGTGTAAGCGGGAGTGTACGGCTGTGCTGGTACTCGCCGTTGAGGCACAAAAAGCCGTTGAGGCACAGAATCTGCCAAGTAGCGGGGGTTCGGGGGCGGAGCCCCCGATCTTGTTGCCCTTTATACTACTTTTTGGCTGCGCAAACTCTTCCGCAAACTCTTCCGGCAAACGTTGTCCGTACACTAGTAGCGCGAAAATCGGAACGCCAAATTTGTTTCCACAAAATCTTTCAGCAAATCGTGTCCGTAGGCTTTCTAGCGGCCTGTCACCGCGTAGCGTCCGGCGCCCAAACTCTTCTAAGACGAGTAGCCAAACAACCTCCAGCCAATTTCGCCAGCATTAGAGGAAATATACGTAACGGCGGAGTAACGGTCTAATACATTTAGTAGCTCAGCGTAGGAGCGAGCCAAAACGATGCGTGCCAAGTTGAGCTTGAAATTGGCCTAGGCGTTTGGAACGGACGAGGGAAATTGGCAGGGAAAACGGCGAGGAGAGGACCGATTCAAGGGGTATTTGGCGGTTGCTGGCAAAAAGCGAGAAAGCTGACGGACGGATCTGACGTACTGACATAACAGGTTTAGTTGCGGTTCGGTTCAGCCACCGGCTTCCCAAAATAGGCCAGCAAACCGTCCGGCACCATGAGTTTGCATGGAATCGAGGCGTAATCCAGGGGATCACAGGCTGTGGCCGGCCGTACAGGTTCGGCTGTCTTGCTAGTGGGCGGGCTGTGTGAGCGGGAGTGTACGGCTGTGCTGGTACTCGCCGTTGAGGCACAAAAAGCCGTTGAGGCACAGAATCTGCCAAGTAGCGGGGGTTCGGGGGCGGAGCCCCCGATCTTGTTGCCCTTTATACTACTTTTATGGTCCGCCAATTGTTCCGCAAACTCTTCCGGCAAACGTTGTCCGTACCCGAGTAGCGCAAAAATCCGAACGCCAAATTTGTTTCCGCAAAACCTTTACGCAGATCGCGTCCGTAGGCTTTCTAGCGGCCTGTCACCGCGTAGCGTCTGGCGCCCAAACTTTTCTCAACACGGAACTCAAACAAATACCCCGTGACGACAGTAGTAGTCAGTAAAACAGACTAAAACGGCCGTTTCCTTCGCGTAACGGTCCAGAACTCCGAGTTTCTAAGCTCCGTAGCTATCGACAACGATGCGTGCCAAGTTCAGCTTGAAATTGGCCTAGGCGTTTGGGCCGGACGAGGGAAATTGGCGAGGAAAACGGCGAGGAGAGGACCGATTCAAGGGGTATTTGGCGGTTGCTGGCAAAAAGTGAGGAATCTGACGGACGGACCTGACCTACTGACATACCAGGTTTAGTTGCGGTTCGGTTCAGCCACCGGCTTCCCAAAATAGGCCAGCAAACCGTCCGGCACCATGAGTTTGCATGGAATCGTGGCGTAATCCATGGAATCACAGGCTGTGGCCGGCCGTACAGGTTCGGCTGTCTTGCTAGTGGGCGGGCTGTGTAAGCGGGAGTGTACGGCTGTGCTGGTACTCGCCGTTGAGGCACAAAAAGCCGTTGAGGCACAGAATCTGCCAAGTAGCGGGGGTTCGGGGGCGGAGCCCCCGATCTTGTTGCCCTTTATACTACTTTTATGTCGGCCCATTTGTTCCGCAAACTCTTCCGGCAAACGTTGTCCGTACCCGAGTAGCGCAAAAATCGGAACGCACAATTTGTTTCCACAAAATCTTTACGCAGATCGCGTCCGTAGGCTTTCTAGCAGCCTGTCACCGCGTAGCGTCCGGCGCCCAAACTCTTCTAAGACGAGTAGCCAAACAAATGCGTGCCAACCGACAATCAGTAAAAGCGTTTCGAGTGCAAACGGCCGTAACCGCGTCGTAACGGTGAATTTTTCCGAGTAGCTAAGCGCCTAAGCCTTGCGTTTCGAGTTGAGCTTGAAATTGGCCTAGGCGTTTGGAACGGACGAGGGAAGTTGGCAAGGAAAACGGCGAGGAGAGGACCGATTCAAGGGGTATTCGGCGGTTGCTAGCAACAAGCGAGAAAGCTGACGGACGGATCTGACGTACTGACATACCAGGTTTCAGTAGTTGCGGTTCGGTTCAGCCACCGGCTTCCCAAAATAGGCCAGCAAACCGTCCGGCACCATGAGTTTGCATGGAATCGAGGCGCAATCCAGGGGATCACAGGCTGTGGCCGGCCGTACAGGTTCGGCTGTCTTGCTAGTGGGCGGGCTGTGTGAGCGGGAGTGTACGGCTGTGCTCGTACTCGCCGTTGAGGCACAAAAAGCCGTTGAGGCACAGAATCTGCCAAGTAGCGGGGGTTCGGGGGCGGAGCCCCCGATCTTGTTGCCCTTTATACTACTTTTTGGCTGCGCAAACTCTTCCGCAAACTCTTCCGGCAAACGTTGTCCGTACACTAGTAGCGCGAAAATCGGAACGCAAAATTTGTTTCCACAAAATCTTTCAGCAAATCGTGTCCGTAGGCTTTCTAGCGGCCTGTCACCGCGTAGCGTCCGGCGCCCAAACTCTTCTAAGACGAGTAGCCAAACAACCTCCAGCCAATTTCGCCAGCATTAGAGGAAATATACGTAACGGCTGAGTAACGGTCTAATACATTTAGTAGCTCAGCGTAGGAGCGAGCCAAAACGATGCGTGCCAAGTTGAGCTTGAAATTGGCCTAGGCGTTTGGAACGGACGAGGGAAATTGGCAGGGAAAACGGCGAGGAGAGGACCGATTCAAGGGGTATTTGGCGGTTGCTGGCAAAAAGCGAGAAAGCTGACGGACGGATCTGACGTACTGACATAACAGGTTTAGTTGCGGTTCGGTTCAGCCACCGGCTTCCCAAAATAGGCCAGCAAACCGTCCGGCACCATGAGTTTGCATGGAATCGAGGCGTAATCCAGGGGATCACAGGCTGTGGCCGGCCGTACAGGTTCGGCTGTCTTGCTAGTGGGCGGGCTGTGTGAGCGGGAGTGTACGGCTGTGCTGGTACTCGCCGTTGAGGCACAAAAAGCCGTTGAGGCACAGAATCTGCCAAGTAGCGGGGGTTCGGGGGCGGAGCCCCCGATCTTGTCCCCCTCTAGTGACTACGATTAACCCGGACGAAAAAGTTGGTCAAACCGTGAGGTCCGAAAAGTGGCCCGTACGAAAACCGCGAGCGCAGGGCGACCGATAGTCAGGGCGATCCGGGGATCCGCGGTGGCGCCCAATCGGAGCAGTTGCCCGAAAAGTGGCAAACTAGGCAGATCGAGTCTCAGGAGTTCTGAACGGGGGCTGAAACGTCTGATCTGGTCAGATCCGGTTCAGCACTTTTGCGGGCAGGGGTTGATCCGGTTCAGCACTTTGTTCAGCAGGGGGGGCGGCCCGCCAATGGGAGGAGAAAGAAAACACAGGCAGTTTGACGGACCTGAAACGCGATGTCAAGTTGTTCCGCGGCCCTCAAACTCTTGCGCGAAGCATCTCTTACGAAACATCCCATGCCTTGCGGCGATCAACTTCGGCTACTGCGCCCATCGCTTGGCCGAGAGCGCGCCGTCCTAAAAATTCGTAGCGTTCAGTGCGGCAGCTCGACGAAACGTCCAGAAAATGTTTAGAAACCGTAGCATTTTGGGCGTTACGGCCGTTTTCCTGTCCTCATTGCGTGCAGAAACCGTTTCACTGAGTGTTTTCGCATCACTTTTCGATTCAGACCGAAGTTATAGTCTGAACATGATGTGACTGATATTTATTCTAAATTTATACGCAAAGTTTTAGTTGGAGGAGTGGAGAGTAGTATGTTGCTTGCTGGACGAATTTCTGCCAGATCCCGTACTAAGCAAGCAGGGGAAAATGACTTGGGAGGATTTTCAAGTGGGTAGTACGCGGTGCTGGACCGCTTGGACGCGCCCAAGCAATCGAACGTGCATAAACCAGGACTGCGAGGGGGAGAGGGGACGACATGCTGCGACAGCACTTAATATTGGGGATGGCGGTCAACGCTGCCTGGAAAATTGGGGATGGACAATGCGTGGGCATTGCTTTTATAGCGTTCAATGTTCCATTTCGATGCGTACCTTTGAATTGTTTCTGATCTGGCTGGCCGTCGGTGGGCATTCACGTGCGTGGGAGAGGTTCGTGGCGCTATGGCCTGCTGCGATAGCTAGCGACCTGGAAATGGAATGTCGTTGTAGATTTAGGTATTATGTTATCGTGCTTCTTTGCTTGACGTATTGGGTGCCTAGTGAAATAAGTTTGCTGTTCGTGGAAGGCGTGGGTGTGGCCGACGAGTTTCTGTTGTCGTCACACAATATTGGAATGGACGCTGGATTTGTTGCCACGGGACGTACGCTGGCGATGCCGATGGTGAGTCGTTTGTTTCGATGACCGGGCTAGTGCCTGCTCTCTTTCTGATGCGTTTCCTCGGTTGCGTTGTTTCCATTGGCCGAATTCACCTAGTCGCAGCGAAGACATAGCGTAGCAAGGGTCTGCGTTTCATTTTCTTAGCCGTGCAGGACGCCATCTTCATGGTCCTTCGGGTTTCCCGTGTCAACGTCCGTTGCCAGAGGATCTGTGATGATTTTTTCTGGAATATACTGGGCGGTGAAAGCCCCTGTGGATGCTTGCCTGGTCATGAGTTTAGGGCGTCATTTACTGCTGTAGTGGCTGACATTCATGGTGCTTACTGCGTAAGATAATCTGCCTTGCTTCGCGCGTGGATTTTCACTGGGCTGAAGAGCGCGTCTGGTAACATGTTTACGTGGTGTATAAGGTGATCAATCAACCATTTGTTCGTAGAAGGTGTGACAGTAGAAGGTGTTTTATATTTCTTCATCAAGCAAGTCAAAAGTAATCTCCACTGGCTTACAACCTGAATCTTGCTTTGCTGGGTCTGCTGTGTTCCTGTCTCATTGTGCAGGCTATCCCCTTGGTTGTCCAACCAGGTGATTTGTGGTGCCAGCGGGGCCATATTATTTTCTTCTCATTTTCCATCCGTGGCAACGGACCGCATGGGCGGGCGGGAGGGCAGAGAGGGCAGGGCAGGCCAGGCCAGGCGAGGCAGGAAAGGCTGCAAGGGTATGCAGCACAGGTAGGCTGGCAGGCAAGGGCCATGGGGCATGAGCCATGGGGCTTGAGCTACGAGCCTTGCGGCATGGGGTTTGGGGATGGGGCAAACAGGAGGGCAGGCAGCCAGCCACATCCACATGATTAGGGGCCAGACAGCAATCAGGGGCACCGCGGGCCCACTTATGCATGCCAGGCACCCCACCAACCCACGCACGCATGCCAGCCACCCCCATGCCCACGCACGCATGCCAGCCACCCCCCCCCCTTACACAAACCCACTTATGCATGCCAGCCACCCCCCACACCCACGTACGCATGCCAGCCACCCTTCACACCCACGCACGCATGGCAGCCACCCCACGAACCCGGGCACGCATGCCAGCCCCCCCCTAAACCCACGCATGCATGGCAGCCCCCCACCACACCCACGCATGGATGCCACTCCGCCCCCACACCCACGCATGCATGCCAGCCACCCCCCATACCCACGTACGCCCCCCCCACACCCACGCACGCATGCCAGCCCCTCCCCTCATGCATGCATGCATGCCAGCCACCCCACAAACCCACGCATGGATGCCAGCCCCCCCACATGCATGCATGCATGCCAGCCCCCCCCACACCCACGCACGCATGGCAGCCGCCCCCCCAACCCCGCACACATGCCAGCCACCCCCCACATGCACGCATGCTTGCCAGCCACCCCACATGCAAACAAGCCCCCCCCCACATGCATGCTTGCATTCCAGCCAACCCACAAACCCATGCACGCATGCCAGCCACCCCCACACCCACGCACGCATGCCAGCCACCCCACGAGCCCACGCATGCATGCCAGCCACCCCCCACATGCACGCATGGATGCCAGCCACCCCCCACACCCACGTACGCATGCCAGCCACCCCCCACACCCACGCACGCATGGCAGCCCACCCCACGAACCCAGGCACGCATGCCAGCCACCCCCTAAACCCACGCACGCATGGCAGCGCACCCCCAAACCCAGGCACGCATGCCAGCCACCCCCACACCCACGCATGCATGTCAGCCCCCCCCCCCACACGCATGCATGGCAGCCCCCCCCAAACCCACACACGCGTGCCAGCCCCCCCCCACATGCACGCATGCATGCCAGCCACCCCACAAACCCACTTATGCATGCCAGCCACCCCCGTCACCAAGTACGCATGCCGTCCCCCCCACACACCCACGCACGCATGCCAGCCTGCCCCGCCCCACATGCGTGCATGGCAGCTCCCGCCCACACCCACGCATGCATGCCAGCCACCCCACAAACCCATGCACGCATGCCAGACACCCCCACACCCACGCACGTATGCCACCCCCCCACAAACCCACGCACGCATGCCAGCCACCCCCCACATGCACGCATGCATGACAGCCACCCCCCACATGCACGTGCATGCTAGCCACCCCCCACACCCACATACGCATGCCAGCCACCCCCCACACCCACGCACGCATGGCAGCCACCCCACAAACCCACGCATGCATGCCAGCCACCCCCCACATGCACGCATGCATGCCAGCCACCCCCCGCATGCACGTGCATGCTAGCCACCCCCCACACCCACGTACGGATGCCAGCCACCCCCCACACCCACGCACGCATGGCAGCCACCCCACAAACCCAGGCACACATGCCAGCCACCCCCTAAACCCACGCATGCATGGCAGCTCCCCACCACACCCACGAATGGACAGGGCACGCCCCACGGTCGCGCACAAGGGCACTGTCGAGTCATGTACAAAACATTGTCTACATGAAGTCATGGTGGGCATGAACGACGGTGCATGTGTTTACAAAGGATTGCCACTCAAGGAATATTAATGAATGATGAACATGGGAGTTTGCATGGAAGTGTTTGGTCGTTATGGCTGCCGCTTGCAAAAAGCGGTACCCACATTGTGTCTTGCATGGCATAGCTGCATTGTCAGTTTCAGTTGTTAGGAAGTAATGAGTAAGGAAATACTTGCATGCAATGAACGGCGACGTCTCACAATATACGGTACTATTCGGACTGGGTTGATGTACTAGTAGTACGACGCGTGCTGGACGTGCCCGTGAGGGACGGAGCGTGGGATCGACGGTGCGGCGGGCCGGCGCGAGCGCGCGCGATGGGAAGCCCCCAAAGGAAGGCCGCCGAGCGTTCGCCCCCCGGCGTAGGGGCCGGGCCGGTCGGCGGGCTCAACCCGGCGGGTCGAAGCTTTCGGCGGGGGCCTCAGGGCCCCTGGTGGCGTAGTGCGTCCGAATAAGTGGGGGGCCTTGGCCCCCCCACTAGTCCCCCTCTAGTGACTACGATTAACACGGACGAAAAAATTGGTCAAACCGTGAGGCCCGAAAAGTGGCCCGTACGAAAACCGCGAGCGCAGGGCGGCCGATAGTCAGGGCGATTCGGAGATCCGCGGTGGCGCCCAATCGGAGCAGTTGCCCGAAAAGTGGCAAACTAGGCAGATCGAGTCTCACACGTTCTGAACGGGGGCTGAAACGTCTGATCTGTCCAGATCCGGTTCAGCACTTTTGCGGGCAGGGGTTGATCCGGTTCAGAACTTTGTTCAGCAGGGGGGGCGGCCCGCCAATGGGAGGATCAAGAAAACACAGGCAGTTTGACGGACCTGAAACGCGATGTCAAGTTGTTGCGCGGCCCTCAAACTCTTGCGCGAATGCATCTCTTACGAAACATCCCATGCCTTGTGGCGATCAACTTCGGCTACTGCGCCCATCGCTAGGCCGAGAGCGCGCCGTCCTCAAATTTCGTAGCGTTCAGTGCGGCAGCTCGACGGAACGTCCAGAAAATGTTTAGAAGCCGTAACATTTTGGGCGTTACTGGGCCCATCGCGAGGCCGACAGCGCGCCGTCCTAAAATTTCGTAGCGTTCAGTGCGGCATCTCGACGGAACGTCCAGAAAATGTTTAGAAACCGTAGCATTTTGGGCGTTACGGCCGTTTTCCTGTCCGCATTGCGTGCAGAAACCGTTTCACTGAGTGTTTTCGCATCACTTTTCGATTCAGACCGGAGTTATAGTCTGAACATGATGTGACTGATATTTATTCTAAATTTATACGCAAAATTTGACTTGGAGCAGTGGAGAGTAGTATGATGCTTGCTGGACGAATTTCTGCCAGATTCCGTACTTACCAGGCAGGGAAAAAATGACTTGGGAGGATTTTCAAGTGGGTACTGGGTAGTACGCGGTGCTGGACCGCCTGGACGCGCCCAAGCAATCGAACGTGCATAAACCAGGACTGCGAGGGGGAGAGGGGGCGACATGCTGCGACAGCACTTAATATTCCTGCTGGCTGGGGATGGCGGTCAACGCTGCCTGGAAAATTGGGGATGGACAATGCGTGGGCATTGCTTTTATAGCGTTCAATGTTCCATTTCGATGCGTACCTTTGAATTGTTTCTGATCTGGCTGGCCGTCGGTGGGCATTCACGTGCGTGGGAGAGGTTAGTGGCGCTATGGCCTGCTGCGATAGCTAGCGACCTGGAAATGGAATGTCGTTGTAGATTTAGGTATTATGTTATCGTGCTTCTTTGCTTGACGTATTGGGTGCCTAGTGAAATAGGTTTACTGTTCGTGGAAGGCGTGGGTGTGGCCGACGAGTTTCTGTTGTCGTCACGCAATATTGGAATGAACGCTGGATTTGTTGCCACGGGACGTACGCTGGCGATGCCGATGGTGAGTCGTTTGTTTCGATGACCGGGATAGTGCCTGCTCTCTTTTTGATGCGTTTCCTCGGTTGCGTTGTTTCCATTGGGCCGACTTCACCTAGTCGCAGCGAAGACATAGCGTAGCAAGGGTCTGCGTTTCATTTTCTTAGCCGTGCAGGACGCCATCTTCATGGTCCTTCGGGTTTCCCGTGTCAACGTCCGTTGCCAGAGGATCTGTGATGATATTTACTGGAATATACTGGGCGGTGAAAGCCCCTGTGGATGCTTGCCTGGTCATGAGTTTAGGGCGTCATTTACTGCTGTAGTGGCTGACATTCATGGTGCTTACTGCGTAAGATAATCTGCCTTGCTTCGCACGTGGATTTTCACTGGACTGAAGAGCGCGTCTGGTAACATGTTTACGTGGTGTATAAGGTGATCAATCAACCATTTGTTCATAGAAGGTGTGACCGTAGAAGGTGTGTTGTATTTCTTCATCAAGCAAGTCAAAAGTAATCTCCACTGGCTTACAACCTGAATCTTGCTTTGCTGGGTCTGCTGTGTTCCTGTCTCATTGTGCAGGCTATCCCCTTGGTTGACCAACCAGGTGATTTGTGGTGCCAGCGGGGCCATATTATTTTCTTCTCATTTTCCATCCGTGGCAACGGACCGCATGGGCGGGCGGGAGGGCAGAGAGGGCAGGGCAGGCCACGCCAGGCGAGGCAGGAAAGGCTGCAAGGGTATGCAGCACAGGTAGGCTGGCAGGCAAGGGCCATGGGGCATGAGCCATGGGGCTTGAGCTACGAGCCTTGCGGCATGGGGTTTGGGGATGGGGCAAACAGGAGGGCAGGCAGCCAGCCACATCCACATGATTAGGGGCCAGACAGCAATCAGGGGCACCGCGGGCTCACTTATGCATGCCAGGCACCCCACCAACCCACGCACGCATGCCAGCCACCCCCATGCCCACGCACGCATGCCAGCCACCCCCCCGCCCCTTACACAAACCCACTTATGCATGCCAGCCACCCCCCACACCCACGTACGCATGCCAGCCACCCCCCACACCCACGCACGCATGGAAGCCACCCCACGAACCCAGGCACGCATGCCAGCCCCCCCTAAACCCACGCATGCATGGCAGCCCCCCACCACACCCACGCATGCATGCCACTCCGCCCCCACACCCACGGACGCATGCCAGCCACCCCCCATACCCACGTACGCCCCCCCCACACCCACGCACGCATGCCAGCCCCCCCCCACATGCACGCATGCATGCCAGCCACCCCGCAAACCCACGCATGGATGCCAGCCACCCCCACACCCACGCACGCAAGCCAGCCACCCCACGAGCCCACGCACGCATGCCAGCCACCCCCCACATGCACGCATGGATGCCAGCCACCCCCCACATGCACGCATGGATGCCAGCCACCCCCCACACCCACGTACGCATGCCAGCCACCCCCCACACCCACGCACGCATGGCAGCCCACCCTACGAACCCAGGCACGCATGCCAGCCACCCCCTAAACCCACGCACGCATGGCAGCCCAACCCCAAACCCAGGCACGCATGCCAGCCACCCCCACACCCACGCACGCATCTCAGCCCCCACACACACACACGCATGCATGCCAGCCCCCCCAAAACCCACACACGCGTGCCAGCAGGCAGCCAGCCACATCCACATGATTAGGGGCCAGACAGCAATCAGGGGCACCGCGGGCCCACTTATGCATGCCAGGCACCCCACCGACCCACGCACGCATGCCAGCCACCCCCATGCCCACGCACGCATGCCAGCCCCCCCACAAACCCACTTATGCATGCCAGCCACCCCCCACACCCACGTACGCATGCCAGCCACCCCACACACCCACGCACGCATGGCAGCCACCCCACGAACCCACGCACGCGTGCCAGCCCCCCCCACAAACCCACGCATGCATGGCAGCCCCCCACTACACCCACGCATGCATGCCAGCCCCCTCACAAACCCCACGCAGGCATGCCAGCCACCCCCCAGACCCACGTACGCCCCCCACACACCCACGCGCGCATGCCAGCCACCCCCCTCATGCACGCATGCATGCCAGGCACCCCACAAACCCACGCATGAATGGCAGCCCCCCCCACATGCATGCATGCATGCCAGCCCCCACACACACCCACGCACGCACGGCAGCCGCCCCCCCAACCCACGCACGCATGCCAGCCAACCCCCACATGCACGCATGCTTGCCAGCCACCCCACATGCACGCATGCATGCCAGCCACCCCGCAAACCCACGCATGGATGCCAGCCCC
Organism: Mesostigma viride; assembly: GCA_009746045.1. Taxonomy (NCBI): domain Eukaryota; kingdom Viridiplantae; phylum Streptophyta; class Mesostigmatophyceae; order Mesostigmatales; family Mesostigmataceae; genus Mesostigma; species Mesostigma viride. The sequence continues at coordinate 10,236 of RPFO01000349.1, read as the reverse complement.
CCCCACACCCACGCACGCATGCCACTCCCCCCCACACCCACGCACGCATGCCAGCCACCCCACGAGCCCACGCATGCATGCCAGCCACCCCCCACATGCACGCATGGATGCCAGCCACCCCCCACACCCACGTACGCATGCCAGCCACCCCCCACACCCACGCACGCATGGCAGCCCACCCTAAGAACCCAGGCACGCATGCCAGCCACCCCCTAAACCCACACACGCATGGCAGCCCAACCCCAAACCCAGGCACGCATGCCAGCCACCCCCACACCCACGCACTTATGTCAGCCCCCCCCCACACACACGCATGCATGCCAGCCCCCCCAAAACCCACACACGCGTGCCAGCCCCCCCCCACTTGCACGCATGCATGCCAGCCACCCCACAAACCCACTTATGCATGCCAGCCACCCGCGTCAGCAACGTACGCATGCCGTCCCCCCCCACACCCACGCACGCATGCCAGCCTGCCCCGCCCCACATGCGTGCATGGCAGCTCCCGCCCACACCCACACATGCATGCCAGCCACCCCGCAAACCCACGCACGCATGCCAGCCACCCCCACACCCACGCACGCATGCCAGCCCCCCCACAAACCCACGCATGCATCCCAGCCACCCCCCACATGCACGCATGCATGACAGCCACCCCCCACATGCACGTGCATGCTAGCCACCCCCCACACCCACATACGCATGCCAGCCACACCCCACACCCACGCACGCATGGCAGCCACCCCACAAACCCACGCATGCATGCCAGCCACCCCCCACATGCACGCATGCATGCCAGCCACCCCCCGCATGCACGTGCATGCTAGCCACCCCCCACACCCACGTACGCATGCCAGCCACCCCCCACACCCACGCACGCACGGCAGCCACCCCCCACACCCACGCACGCATGCCAGCCACCGGGCCTAAACCCACGCATGCATGGCAGCTCCCCACCACACCCACGAATGGAGAGGGCTAGCCTGCCACGCCCCACGGTCGCGCACAAGGGCACTGTCGAGTCATGTACAAAACATTGTCTACATGAAGTCATAGTGGGCATGACCGAATTGGTGCATGTGTTTACAAAGGATTGCCACTCAATGAATAATAATGAATGATGAACATGGGAGTTTGCATGGAAGTGTTTTGTCGTTATGGCTTGCCAAAAGCGGTACCCACATTGTGTCCTGCATGGCTTAGCTGCATTGTGAGTTTCAGTTATTACGAAGTAATGAGTAAGGAAATACTTGCATGCAATGAACGGCGACGTCTCACGATATACAGTACTATTCGGACTGGGTTGATGTACTAGTAGTACGACGCGTGCTGGACGTGCCCGTGAGGGACGGAGCGTGGGATCGACGGTGCGGCGGGCCGGCGCGAGCGCGCGCGAGGGGAAGCCCCCAAAGGAAGGCCGCCGAGCGTTCGCCCCCCGGCGTAGTAGGCCGGCCCGGTCGGCGGGCTCAACCCGGCGGGTCGAAGCTTTCGGCGAAGGCCTCAGGGCCCCTGGTGGCGTAGTGCGTCCGAATAAGTGGGGGGCCTTGGCCCCCCCACTAGTCCCCTTCTAGTGACTACGATTAACCCCAACGCAAAAGTTTGGCGAACCGTGAGGCCCGAAAAGTGGCCCGTACGAAAACCGCGAGCGCAGGGCGGCCGATAGTCAGGGCGATCCGGGATCCGCGGTGGCGCCCAATCGGAGCAGTTGCCCGAAAAGTGGCAAACTAGGCAGATCGAGTCTCACACGTTCTGAACGGGTCTGAAACGGCAGTTACGTCCAGATCCGGTTCAGCACTTTTGCGGGCAGGTGGGAGGCCAGCCAATGGCCGCGGCCAGATAAAAATACGGAACCCGGCACGATGTCGACTTCTTCGCGGCGTCAAACACTTGATCGCGAATCTAAATCTCCGAAACAAGCCGAGGAAGGTTAACGGATATTCTACGCGGAAGTACAACAACTTGGGAGTTAAAAGCCCGCCGTCCTCAAGTCTCGTATTGTTCAGTGCGGCAAGTCGACGAACGTCCAGAAAATTTTTTGAAACCGTAACAATTTGGCCGTTACGGCCGTTTTCCTGTCCGCATTTCGTTCAGAAACCGTTACACTGAGTGTTTTCGCATCACTTTTCGATTCAGACTGAAGTTAGAGTCTGAACGTGATCTGAATGATATTTATTATACGCAAATTTTTAGTTGGAGGAGTGGAGAGTAGTATGATGCTTGCTGGACGAATTTCTGCCACATTCCGTACTTACCAAGCAGGGAAAAAATGACTTGGGAGGATTTTCAAGTGGGTAGTACGCGGTGCTGGACCGCCTGGACGCGCCCAAGCAATCGAACGTGCAAAACCAGGACTGCGAGGGGGTGAGGGGGCGACATGCTGCGACAGCACTTAATTGAATTTCCTGCTGGCTGGGGATGGCGGTCAACGCTGCCTGGAAAATTGGGGATGGACAATGCGTGGGCATTGCTTTTATAGCGTTCAATGTTCCATTTCGATGCGTACCTTTGAATTGTTTCTGATCTGGCTGGACGTCGGTGGGCAGTCTCGTGCGTGGGAGAGGTTCGGGGCGCTATGGCCTGCTGCGATAGCTAGCGACCTGGAAATGGAATGTCGTTGTAGATTTAGGTATTATGCTATCGTGCTTCTTTGCTTGACGTATTGGGTGCCTAGTGAAATCAGTTTGCTGTTCGTGGAAGGCGTGGGTGCGGCCGACGAGTTTCTGTTGTCGTCACACAATATTGGAATGAACGCTGGATTTGTTGCCACGGGACGTACGCTGGCGATGCCGATGGTGAGTCGTTTGTTTCGATGACCGGGCTAGTGCCTGCTCTCTTTCTGATGCGTTTCCTCGGTTGTGTTGTTTCCATTGGGCCGAATTCACGTAGTCGCAGCGAAGACATAGCGTAGCAAGGGTCTGCGTTTCATTTTCTTAGCCGTGCAGGACGCCATCTTCATGGTCCTTCGGGTTTCCCGTGTCAACGTCCGTTGCCAGAGGATCTGTGATGATTTTTTCTGGAATATACTGGGCGGTGAAAGCCCCTGTGGATCCTTGCCTGGTCATGAGTTTAGGGCGTCATTTACTGCTGTACTCGCTGACATTCATGGTGCTTACTGCGTAAGATAATCTGCCTTGCTTCGCGCGTGGATTTTCACTGGGCTGAAGAGCGCGTCTGGTAACATTTTTCGTGGTGTATAAGGTGATAAATCAACCATTTGTTCATAGAACTGGTTGTCTCCTTGATAGAAGGTGTTTTATATTTCTTCATCAAGCAAGTCAAAAGTAATCTCCACTGGCTTACAACCTGAATCTTGCTTTGCTGGGTCTGCTGTGTTTGTGCCTCATTGTGCAGGCTATCCCCTTGGTTGACCAACCAGGTGATTTGTGGTGCCAGCGGGGCCATATTATTTTCTTCTCATTTTCCATCCGTGGCAACGGACCGCATGGGCGGGCGGGAGGGCAGAGAGGGCAGGGCAGGCCAGGCCAGGCGAGGCAGGAAAGGCTGCAAGGGTATGCAGCACAGGTAGGCTGGCAGGCAAGGGCCATGGGGCATGAGCCATGGGGCTTGAGCTACGAGCCTTGCGGCATGGGGTTTGGGGATGGGGCAAACAGGAGGGCAGGCAGCCAGCCACATCCACATGATTAGGGGCCAGACAGCAATCAGGGGCACCGCGGGCCCACTTATGCATGCCAGGCACCCCACCAACCCACGCACGCATGCCAGCCACCCCCATGCCCACGCACGCATGCCAGCCACCCCCCCCCCTTACACAAACCCACTTATGCATGCCAGCCACCCCCCACACCCACGTACGCATGCCAGCCAACCCCCACACCCACGCACGCATGGAAGCCACCCCTCGAACCCAGGCACGCATGGCAGCCCCCCCTAAACCCACGCATGCATGGCAGCCCCCCACCACACCCACGCATGCATGCCACTCCCCCCCCACACCCACGCACGCATGCCAGCCACCCCCCATACCCACGTACGCCCCCCCCACACCCACGCACGCATGCCAGCCCCCCCCCTCATGCACGCATGCATGCCAGCCACCCCGCAAACCCACGCACGCATGCCAGCCACCCCCACATGCATGCATGCATGCCAGCCCCCCCCACACCCACGCACGCATGCCAGCCACCCCACGAGCCCACGCATGCATGCCAGCCACCCCCCACATGCACGCATGGATGCCAGCCACCCCCCACACCCACGTACGCATGCCAGCCACCCCCACACCCACGCACGCATGGCAGCCCACCCTACGAACCCAGGCACGCATGCCAGCCACCCCCTAAACCCACGCACGCATGGCAGCCCACCCCCAAACCCAGGCACGCATGCCAGCCACCCCCACACCCACGCACTTATGTCAGCCCCCCCCACACACACGCATGCATGCCAGCCCCCCCCAAACCCACACACGCGTGCCAGCCCCCCCCACATGCACGCATGCATGCCAGCCACCCCACAAACCCACTTATGCATGCCAGCCACCCCCGTCACCAACGTACGCATGCCGTCCCCCCCACACACCCACGCATGCATGCCAGCCTGCCCCGCCCCACATGCGTGCATGGCAGCTCCCGCCCACACCCATGCATGCATGCCAGCCACCCCACAAACCCATGCACGCATGCCAGCCACCCCCACACCCACGCACGCATGCCACGCCCCCCACAAGCCCACGCATGCATCCCAGCCACCCCCCACATGCACGCATGCATGACAGCCACCCCCCACATGCACGTGCATGCTAGCCACCCCCCACACCCACATACGCATGCCAGCCACCCCCCACACCCACGCACGCATGGCAGCCACCCCACAAACCCACGCATGCATGCCAGCCCCCCCCCACATGCACGCATGCATGCCAGCCACCCCCCGCATGCACGTGCATGCTAGCCACCCCCCACACCCACGTACGCATGCCAGCCACCCCCCACACCCACGCACGCACGGCAGCCACCCCCCACACCCACGCACGCATGCCAGCCACCCCCTAAACCCACGCATGCATGGCAGCTCCCCACCACACCCACGAATGGAGAGGGCTAGCCTGCCACGCCCCACGGTCGCGCACAAGGGCACTTTCGAGTCATGTACAAAACATTGTCTACATGAAGTCATAGTGGGCATGACCGAATTGGTGCATGTGTTTACAAAGGATTGCCACTCAATGAATAATAATGAATGATGAACATGGGAGTTTGCATGGAAGTGTTTGGTCGTTATGGCTGCCGCTTGCCAAAAGCGTTGTGTCCTGCATGGCTTAGCTGCATTGTGAGTTCCAGTTGTTAGGAAGTACTGATTAAGGAAATACTTGCATGCAATGAACGGCGACGTCTCACGATGTACAGTACTATTCGGACTGGGTTGATGTACTAGTAGTACGACGCGTGTTGGACGTGCCCGTGAGGGACGGAGCGTGGGATCGACGGTGCGGCGGGCCGGCGCGAGCGCGCGCGATGGGAAGCCCGCAAAGGAAGGCCGCCGAGCGTTCGCCCCCCGGCGTAGTAGGCCGGGCCGGTCGGCGGGCTCAACCCGGCGGGTCGAAGCTTTCGGCGGGGCCTCAGGGCCCCTGGTGGCGTAGTGCGTCCGAATAAGTGGGGGGCCTTGGCCCCCCACTAGTCCCCCTCTAGTGACTACGATTAACCCCAACGCAAAAGTTTGGCGAACCGTGAGGCCCGAAAAGTGGCCCGTACGAAAACCGCGAGCGCAGGGCGGCCGATAGTCAGGGCGATCCGGGGATCCGCGGTGGCGCCCAATCGGAGCAGTTGCCCGAAAAGTGGCAAACTAGGCAGATCGACTGTCACAAAGTCTGAACGGGGTCTGAAACGGCAGTTACGTCCAGATCCGGTTCAGCACTTTTGCGGGCAGGTGGGAGGCCAGCCAATGTCCGCGGCCAGATAAAAATACGGAACCCGGCACGATGTCGGCTTCTTCGCGGCCGTCAAACTCTTTGATCGCGAATCAAACTTCCCATGGACTGCGGCGATCAACTGCGGCTACTGGGCCCATCGCTTGGCCGAGAGGGCGCCGTCCTAAAAATTCGTAGCGTTCAGTGCGTCAGTTCGACGGAGCGTTCAGAAATTGTTGAGAAACCGTGCAAAAAATGTTGAGAAACCGTGAAATTTTGGGCGTTACGGCCGTTTTGTTGTCGGCATTTCGTTCAGAAACCGTTTCACTGAGTTGTTCCGCATCACTTTTCGATTCAGACCGAAGTTAAAGTCTGAACGTGATCTGACTTAATTTTAGTTGAAAAGTACACGCAAAATTTAAGTTGGAGGAGCGGAGCGTAGTACGATGCTTGCTGGACGAACTTTGCCAGATTCTGAGCCGATTCTGGACTCAGTCAGCGCTGATGGAATCTAAATTTTGCTGAAATCAAATGTGCTACGAAATTTTGCCCGAAGTTACAGTCTGAGCAAGATGTGACTGATATTTATACGCAAAGTTTTAGTTGGAGGAGTGGAGAGTAGTAGGATGCTTGCTGGACGAATTTCTGCCAGATTCCGTACTTACCAAGCTGGGAAAAAATGACTTGGAGGATTTTCAAGTGGGTAGTACGCGGTGCTGGACCGCCTGGACGCGCCCAAGCAATCGAACGTGCATAAACCAGGACTGCGAGGGGGTGAGGGGGCGACATGCTGCGACAGCACTTGAATTTAATTTCCTGCTGGCTGGGGATGGCGGTCAACGCTGCCTGGAAAATTGGGGTTGGACAATGCGTGGGCATTGCTTTTAAAGCGTTCAATGTTCCATTTCGATGCGTACCCTTGAATTGTTTCTGATCTGGCTGGACGTCGGTGGGCAGTCACGTGCGTGGGAGAGGTTCGGGGCGCTAAGGCCTGCTGCGATAGCTAGCGACCTGGAAATGGAATGTCGTTGTAGATTTAGGTATTATGTTATCGTGCTTCTTTGCTTGACGTATTGGGTGCCTAGTGAAATCAGTTTGCTGTTCGTGGAAGGCGTGGGTGTGGCCGACGAGTTTCTGTTGTCGTCACACAATATTGGAATGAACGCTGGATTTGTTGCCACGGGACATACGCTGGCGATGCCGATGGTGAGTCGTTTGTTTCGATGGCCGTGCTAGTGCCTGCTCTCTTTCTGATGCGTTTCCTCGGTTGCGTTGTTTCCATTTGGCAGAATTCACGTAGTCGCAGCGAAGACATAGCGTAGCAAGGGTCTGCGTTTCATTTTCTTAGCCGTGCAGGACGCCATCTTCATGGTCCTTCGGGTTTCCCGTGTCAACGTCCGTTGCCAGAGGATCTGTGATGCTTTTTTCTGGAATATACTGGGCGGTGAAAGCCCCTGTGGATGCTTGCCTGGTAACGAGTTTAGGGCGTCGTTTACTGCTGTACTCGCTGACATTCATGGTGCTGACTGCGTAAGATAATCTGCCTTGCTTCGCACGTGGATTTTCACTGGGCTGAAGAGCGCGTCTGGTAACATGTTTACGTGGTGTATAAGGTGATCAATCAACCATTTGTTCATAGAAGGTGTGACAGTAGAAGGCGTTTTATATTTCTTCATCAAGCAAGTCAAAAGTAATCTCCACTGGCTTACAACCTGAATCTTGCTTTGCTGGGTCTGCTGTGTTCCTGTCTCATTGTGCAGGCTATCCCCTTGGTTGACCAACCAGGTGATTTGTGGTGCCAGCGAGGCCATATTGGTTTTCTTCTCATTTTCCATCCGTGGCAACGGACCGCATGGGCGGGCGGGAGGGCAGAGAGGGCAGGGCAGGCCAGGCCAGGCGAGGCAGGAAAGGCTGCAAGGGTATGCAGCACAGGTAGGCTGGCAGGCAAGGGCCATGGGGCATAAGCCATGGGGCTTGAGCTACGAGCCTTGGGGCATGGGGTTGGGGGAGGCGGCAAACAGACGGGCAGGCAGCCAGCCACATCCACATGATTAGGGGCCAGACAGCAATCAGGGGCACCGCGGGCCCACTTATGAATGCCAGCCACAACCCTCACCAACGTACTCATGCCAGCCACCCCCTACACCCACGCACGCATGGCAGCCACCCCACGAACCCAGGCACGCATGCCAGCCCCCCCTCAAGCCACGCATGCATGGCAGCCCCCCACCACACCCACGCATGCATGCCACTCCCCCCCCCCCCACGCACGCATGCCAGCCACCCCCCATACCCACGTACGCCCCCCCCACTCCCACGCACGCATGCCAGCCCCCCCCTCATGCACGCATGCATGCCAGCCACCCCACAAACCCACGCATGGATGCCAGCCCCCCCCACATGCATGCATGCATGCCAGCCCCCCCCACACCCACGCACGCATGGCAGCCGCCCCCCCAACCCACGCACGCATGCCAGCCAACCCCCACATGCACGCATGGTTGCCAGCCACCCCACATGCAAACAAGCCCCCCCCACATGCATGCTTGCATTCCAGCCACCCCACAAACCCATGCACGCATGCCAGCCACCCCCACACCCACGCACGCATGCCAGCCACCCCACGAGCCCACGCATGCATGCCAGCCACCCCCCACATGCACGCATGGATGCCAGCCACCCCCCACATGCACGTGCATGCCAGCCACCCCCCCACACACACACACAAACCCACTTATGCATGCCAGCCACCCCCCACACCCACGTACGCATGCCAGCCCCCCCTAAACCCACGCACGCATGGCAGCCCACCCCCAAACCCAGGCACGCATGCCAGCCCCCCCCACACCCACGCACTTATGTCAGCCCCCCCTCACACACTCGCATGCATGCCAGCCCCCCCCCAAACCCACACACGCGTGCCAGCCCCCCCCACATGCACGCATGCATGCCAGCCACCCCACAAACCCACTTATGCATGCCAGCCCCCCCCTCATGCACACATGCATGCCAGCCACCCCACCAACCCACGCATGCATGCCAGCCTGCCCCGCCCCACATGGGTCCATGGCAGCTCCCCCCCACACCCACGCACGCATGGCAGCCGCCCCCCCAACCCACGCACGCATGCCAGCCAACCCCCACATGCACGCATGCTTGCCAGCCACCCCACATGCAAACAAGCCCCCCCCACATGCATGCTTGCATTCCAGCCACCCCACAAACCCATGCACGCATGCCAGCCACCCCCACACCCACGCACGCATGCCTGCCACCCCACGAGCCCACGCATGCATGCCAGCCACCCCCCACATGCACGCATGGATGCCAGCCACCCGCAACATGCACGTGCATGCCAGCCACCCCCCACACCCACATACGCATGCCAGCCACCCCCCACACCCACGCACGCATGGCAGCCCACCCCACGAACCCAGGCACGCATGCCAGCCCCCCCCTAAACCCACGCACGCATGGCAGCCCACCCCCAAACCCAGGTACGCATGCCAGCCACCCCCACACCCACGCACTTATGTCAGCCCCCCCACACACACGCATGCATGCCAGCCCCCCCCAAACCCACACACGCGTGCCAGCCCCCCCCCCACACACGCATGCATGCCAGCCCCCCCCAAACCCACACACGCGTGCCAGCCCCCCCCACATGCACGCATGCATGCCAGCCACCCCACAAACCCACTTATGCATGCCAGCCACCCCCGTCACCAACGTACGCATGCCGTCCCCCCCACACACCCACGCATGCATGCCAGCCTGCCCCGCCCCACATGCGTCCATGGCAGCTCCCCCCCACACCCACGCATGCATGCTAGCCACCCCACAAACCCATGCACGCATGCCAGCCACCCCACAAACCCACGCATGCATGCCAGCCACCCCCCACATGCACGCATGCATGACAGCCACCCCCCACATGCACGTGCATGCCAGCCACCCCCCACACCCACATACGCATGCCAGCCACCCGCCACACCCACGCACGCATGGCAGCCACCCCCACAGCCACGCACGAATGCCAGCCCCCCCCTAAACCCACGCATGCATGGCAGCTCCCCACCACACCCACGAATGGACAGGGCTGGCCTGCCGCGCCCCACGGTCGCGCACAAGGGCACTGTCGAGTCATGTACAAAACATTGTCTGCATGAAGTCATAGTGGGCATGACCGATGGTGCATGTGTTTACAAAGGATTGCCACTCAATGAATATTAATGAATGATGAACATGGGAGTTTGCATGGAAGTGTTTGGTCGTTATGGCTGCCGCTTGCAAAAAGCGGTACCCACATTGTGTCCTGCATGGCATAGCTTCATTGTGAGTTCCAGTTGTTAGGAAGTAATGAGTAAGGA